>CALYLW010000364.1:1122067-1647022 GCA_944989445.1 Ampullaceana balthica
TAAATATGGCAGTCGCAACTCTTTATAAGATCAACAGCGATCAAGGAAGAAAGGGGCTGTTCGACCAAAGTGTCTACTATTAGCAATGGAAGAAGTGTTATTGGTGTCGAACCTAGATTAAACTCTCTCACTCACTCCTCTCTCTCTCTCTCTCTCTCTCTATCTCTCTCTCTCTCTCTCTCTCTCTCTCTCTCTCTCTCTCTCTCTCTCTCTCCTCTCACTCACTCCTCTCTCTCTCTCTCTCTCACTCCTCTCTCTCTCTCTCTCACTCACTCCTCTCTCTCTCTCTCTCTCCTCTCTCTCTCACTCCTCTCTCTCTCTCTCTCTCCTCTCTCTCTCTCACTCTCTCTCTCTCTCTCTCTCTCTCTCTCTCTCTCTCTCTCTCTCTCTCTCTCTCTCTCTCTCTCTCTCTCTGAGTTCTATACAAAATGATCTGTTAAAAAATATTAAGTTTTAAAAAAAAACATACAGGCCTCTGATATTAAATTTCACTGGTTGGTTAGTTTTTTTATGTTGAGAGGTTCATAGCTGCACTGACGGGGAGTTGCTTGAATCTCCTCCTATACTCGCGCCAATTATTCAATGGTTTCTTACTTCTGTGACCCTTTCTGCGTGGAGATTTTCACAACTAAGGATTATCAAGAACAATTAATGACACATAACAGGGCAGCAAAGGCGCTCAGATATGGCTCTACTGTCTATTGAAAGGGATATGGTGAGATATATTGATTTTTATGGTGCCGCTTTTCAGCCTTGAATCATAAAGGAGAGTTCTTCAAGTAGATTTCATTTACAAATATCTGTAACTGAAGATTGTTTAATATTTTCACCCTCTGAACGTCAACTTTTATGATTGTTTTTTAAAATTGTTATAATGTGCATTAATTCGTATTTTAACAAGAATACAAACACGAGAAAACACGAGTTTACTTTACCAGGTGACACCAACATTGAAAGTTCCACGTTTTTTTCAGAGATATTACCATGACAACTAAACAATAATAACTACTCTGGTGGAGGGGCCGAGAGAAATTTTTAATTTTTAGGGGCATAGGGGCCGTCCATAAATGACGTCACGCGATTTTTGTCGATTTTTGACCCCCTCCCTCCCCCTCGTCACGCGTCGTCACAAAAACTTAGACCCCCCCCTCTAAAAATACGTCACAAATCTTTGACAAAACTTATTTTCTAATTGAAAATAAGTATGTTTCAAATCACTTTTATTGTTATTTAAGTATTTATTATTTATTTAATGAAGATCTACATTGTAATATCGTAACCCCCGTGAAGCATTTTTTTAAAACGTTTAACTTGCCTTCAGAAAACGAACTGTGTTAACATCCTTAGATTATATTTTATTTTAATGCATACAAATTAAACATTGACTATTAATCATCACGGTTAACGTCTTTGTTTAGAAAAAAAAATATTTGAAAATAACTTTTTTTTAAATGTATTTTTTTTTAAATCCCTCAATTGACTGACGGGCATCCCGTAAGAAAGAGGTCGGCGAACAGAGGTAAATAACCTCATCTGGAGTCAAAAAGGGAATTCTTGGGGGTAATGCAGACTCATTTGGGACTTATAACATCCACTACAATCCACTATATATATTAAAATACGTCATGTGTACGTGTACGCTTGGAACATATGTCCATTATAGAACCGGTTCCTTCCAGAAAATGCATTATTTTAAAATTTGACAACTATGTAGATTTCTCACCTAAGTACTATACGAAGACACCTAAATCCACCCTACTTTCATTTATATGGACACGAGTGACAATAATCTTAATCCACATGGCTTTCCGTATTATGTATGATTTCTGTGATATTTAAAATTAATGCCTTTAAAAACTGAGCTAATAAAAAAAGTTGTTTTGTGCTCCTCTCGAATTGCAATGTCAAGAATTTGATGCATTCAATAAAGTTAATGAATACTTGACTAATTTTAAATGTGCTCATTTACAATTATATCTAGAACAGTGCTTCTCAAACTTTTTATTATGGCGGACCGCAGGAATTTTTTCCATTGGACCAGAAACAGGTGCATTATTTTCCCTGTACTGACAATTTTTTTCTGTACTTTTTTTTAGAACATGTGCGGACCGGCAGCCGATGGCCCACGGACCGGCACCGGTCCGCGGACCACCACTTTGAGAAGCACTGATCTAGAAGACTAGAATGGCCAGGGGCGTTTGACCAAAAAGCCATCGAACAATTATATCAAACTTAAAACGTTTTTAATTCTATCAAATAGATTTCCCCCCCTCCCATTTTAAAGAAAAAGGATATTCCGTGTCGTTTTGACTTAAAATGTCTACACATAATCCTATTCAAATCATTTTTAGACACTTGTCATGCATGTAAAACTCACCAATAGCATTTTCGAGCTAACGACGCGCCCCCAAATCCCCTAGTCATGTGAGCAGGACCTAGAGTCTGGGGGTTGGGGGGGGGGTAACGCACACATAAACTTGTATATTTTGGGGTAACGGGCAAAAAAGTTCGAGAGAACCAAACGGAGCTGCGGTTACATCACAAATGTTTTGATGTCAACATCAAACGACGCAGTGTAACAATTTCATATGTTATCTTGTGAATTCTCAAACTTAAGGATTATAATTTGGTTTAATTTTCGTGTCTTGATAGCTTACGCCAACCAGCGTCTGATGGCCTACCGACCGGCACATTGAGAAGCACTGATTTTTAAAAAAAAGTCATTAAATAAATTGTAAGCGACCAAATATTTCAGTTGAAGTTTTATTTCAAGTTACCCTTTTGATGTGACGTCACATTTCTTCAACCCCCCTCCCTCCCCCTCGTCACGCATCGTCACAAAAGTGTGACCCCCCTCGCCCCCTAGGAGCGTGACGTCATTTATGGACGGCCCCATATTACTTGGGGAATTATTTTTAAATAATATGGTTTTCTTGTCATCCTTATCGCATTTATTAATTCGTATGCCTTCTACACTTCTTCTATCGTTTATCAAGAGCAATATTCAAACGCTCATATGTAATATACCCACTACTTAACTGCTTCTACTTTCAAAAGTCAAACCTATTGATATTTATTTGTTGGTGACTTTGATAGGTGAATTTAAGTTAATTTTAGTATTATAAGCTCATTGATGAAGTCTCATTTTTGAGGAGCCAATTTAATGAGTTGCAGCTAAATTGACCTCTCATGATATTGAACATGAAACATTTTATTATTTTCCCATCCTACTCCCTACAACCCACAAGTTCGCCCATTGCTAGCTTTTAAAAACAAAGCGCGCTGGCTTCCTGTTACCCTGCGCATGCTCAACCAATAGCCGTCGTCCTGCGTCACGCGCTTGGCACGAGCCTCGTGTGGGTGTGCATTTATTACGCGTGAATTCCTTCAAAAGACCAAATCCTCTCCAAGTTAGGGCCTTTACCACACCGATATTTCGAAACTTATCAGAGGGCCAGAAGCTGATCTCAGGGCTAACAAACGTATTTAAACATCCAGAATCAACGATTTCTTGTAAAAATAACCTTTCAAGTCATCTTAGCAAGACTTAGGTCAAAGAATTGTTATTTGGCTTTCCAAGATTTAATATAGAGTTACAGTGAAACTTTTTGATAAATCTTCTATAATCTTGAGAACCAATTTTTGCTAAACATAAACCGTAAGTAATTAATGTTGTTTGCTAATTTATCGTCTGGTTTTCTGAACTACAGTTTGTGTTCTCTAGGTTCTAAGATATTGTTTTTCTAAGAGAAAAGAAATATTAAGTTAAAAAATTGTTAATTAAAATAAAAGTTGTAAGGTTAAGTTGTAAGTCTATGTTGTAAGGCTATGTTGTAAGGCTATGTTGTAAGGCTATGTTGTAAGGCTATGTTGTAAGGCTATGTTGTAAGGCTATGTTGTAAGGCTATGTTGTAAGGCTATGTTGTAAGGCTATGTTGTAAGGCTATGTTGTAAGGCTATGTTAAACTATTTCTTAAGCCCAATACTTTAACTTGACCTTTCAAAAAAATATTTTTTTAAAATATCTTTTTGAATAATAGTTCAAACCAACGGTGCGCCTCTGTATCCGTCGTATGTGTTATATGTTGTACACAAACCCAATGCACAAATACAATGCGCATATAAAATATGCCAGATGTAATAAAACATAAGAGATCTATTCTTCTGGGATAACTATGGATATTTCCGTGGGAATTTGGGTTTAAATTTCTCTCTTTCCTTAATTTCCCCATGTGTTTTTTGATCCATCTTAACTTATCTTATCTGTTACAGGCGCTCCTTCTATACAGAAGATTATTACGCTTATCTATGGTTTGTGCTTAGTCCTGCATTTTTATTAGAGATTTAAATGTTGATAAAGTGTTGGTTTTCCTGGTTTCTTCAGGCCACCCATTCCACGCCCGAATTCCGGACGGGAAGAACGATAATTTGTATGAGTTTGTTCTTGCATACGGAATAAGAAAGGTGTTTTTATCCTTATGTCTATCTGAGGGTTGTATTAAGTTATCTTTGTGTTTTATTTCCAAATTAGAATTAATTGCTTTATGTAAAATTACTAATTTACTCTTGGTTCTTCTATCATCTAGTGTTTTAAGATTTAATTATTTAACTATCGTGTTATTCTTGTCATTTTTGAATAATCTCCAGTAATGAATATGGCAGCTCTTTTTTGAATTTGTTCTAGTTTATCAATGTTTTCTTTGGTGGATGGGTCCAGAAAAGTTTCCACCAAAACATGGAATGGAATGATTTATGTCTTTCGATATGTCGTCATCATTTCTTCCATCGGTCTATCCAACTCTTACTCTTGCTAACAGCCCATTACTTTGATTAAACACAGAGATGTTTAAACAAATATGCCTCAAGCTAAGCTTGCCTAGCGTAAAATGGCTGTCATGATATTGTTTGAACAGCACAAACCTCGCGTTGACTTATTAGTAACGGATTTCAAGCAGTGAGACTAATGACGTCATAGACTTCTTACACCCCCCTTTCCCCCTCAACAAAAAAGAATATTCTATTTAAAACCTCGACAATTCAAGAAAGCAACAAATGTTTTCACTATTGAATATCACGACGGGAAAATCATTAAAATGTAACAAATTATACCATCCAATTCCAAGTGAAATTCTATCTTAGTTATAATTAATTTTTTATTTTCAAATTCAGCACTGCTTGCGTTTTTATTAGAATTATTCTTATTATTTTTAAGAAGAAAATAAAACGTTTGATTCTTCAAATATATCTTAGTTTGTTTTTACTTTTAAAAACTTCCTGTATACATAGACTGGATTTGGGTAGCGTGTATTGTCTCGTCTGGTTTGTGTAAGAAATCGTGTTTCAAAAATTGAAGAGCTACAAGTATGTCGAAATAGTTCGAATGCACAGAAGAGCGCCGCCACAATCTTTATTTAACTTTAATTAATTTTGTTGTTATTTTTGGCCTGTTTTAAAAGTAATTTTACGCTCAAGGAGAAAAAATGAAGGGAAAAAATGAAGAAAGGAATAACTATCACTAAACCTACCCCTAACCCTAAAACCTATCGCTAAAGCTACCCCTAACTAACCCTAAAACCTATCACTAAACCTACCCCTAACCCTAAAATAAAACCTATTCCTAAACTTAAAATTTGATAGTGATTCTGTCAGGGACAAACCCATGAAAAAAATAATAATTAGCCTATGTTTTAAAAAATGTAAAGTAAAGAAAACAAAACGCCTCAACTAAGAATCGAACCCCAGATACTTATTCAGAAATCGGTCGCTCTATCATTTTGACCACGAAGCTGCTGACAATATTCGTTCTTTTTAAAATTATAATGAAAAGGCTATAAATATATCGCTAACTGTTTAATTTAAGAATCATGATTTCTTACTCTTCAATTTAAGAAACAAGATTTATTACACAAAGCAGACGAGACAATACACACTATCCTGGATTTGAGATTATGTTTTTAGACATCAAGTACATTTCCGGTCACACTTTTGTTTTCTTTTTTTTTACTCTACTTCTTCTAGATTGAATTTGTCTTCTTATTTGGAACAATAGAAATAATAAACTTGTGCTAAAAGAATATTTTAGAAATACTTAGAATATATTAAGCTGGAGATACTGTGGAATGGCACGGTAAATAAACAATGTTACTCTAGGTACAACACAATATTCCGGCGCACCTAGTACAATGTCTATATGCGACAATGTAAGTCAAGCAATGGAATGAAAATTTTGCTTTTCGCTTAACGTCTCCTGCAGAAGGCGGAACGAAAAAGTAATTGCTTCACTTTCACGCCTACGTTGGAAGCAATGCTAAGACACTGTAGAGCTTCGATTAGACAGGGTCTTCGGGCGCAAACCGTCGCCCAATGTTCCCTGTGATGCTCGTTGGTTCGTGTGCAAAATAACTAACTCTTGTGGATACTCGCACGTCATCCATTGTTTTGTTTTTTCACCAAAATTTTACACTCCACAAACACAGATGTTTAATTATCTTTATAAAAATTAGCTGGACGGTAATTATAAACTATTGCGCGGCGTCTTTAAGAAGTCTGCGCTTATAGGGAGCACTGCCATCGAGATGCATGAAAAAGATCTCTATATTTACATACATTACTACGGTGTTGAAGGATATAATCTGAAAGTAGTTTGTACGCTCCTGGTCAAATACCTTCACCTTGTTCTATATTTAAGAAATGAACTGAAGAGCTCCAGGATGTCTAAAGCAGAAATAGCCATGGTCAAATAATTGAGTGTAGACTAATTTTAAAATCACTAGAAAACTTACTTTCGTCTTTCCGTCATGAGCGCTATGTACGCACCTTTGTGGTAGTGACGTCAAGACCACGTACGTCAGACTCAAGCGAAAATACCTTTTTTGAGTTGCATATATCGTAATCTAAACATATTGTATCAGGATCAAGCTATGGTTACTAGAACGTGCCAATTGTTTTACAATGGTTTCCATTAAATTTTCGCTAGTTGAACCATGTCAAGATCATTGACAAATGTACCGAGAAGATGTAAAAGGAAAAAACAACATATTGGACGGCCGAGATTTAAAGAAAGATGAAGGAAGTGAACATCAACGTTGAACATATGGGAGAGTATTGCAGCTGATGCCGCATTGAAACAGAACTCAAAACTATAGATTTTGTGTATACGCTCTTGACAGTCATCTCTTCAAAACGTGGTAGGATATTAAATTCATCATCCTTTGTGAATCTTTAAATTACTCCATGTAGGGGACGCGGTGGTCGAGTGGCAGCGCACTTGACTGTCGTACCGATGGTCACGGGTTCGAATCCGTGTGAAGGCAAAGGTTTGTTCCCGGGGCCTAGGGCGTCCCTGAGTCACCCCGCTCCGAATGGGTACCTAACACTACTTGTAGTTAGGCGGCTGGGTAATGCGTGGAACCCACAAAGCCGTGGCCTGTGAATGCTGCTGCACTTGCCAACAGATCATCTGTCATGGTCTGTGGACGCAACTATCTTCTGCATAGAAGGAGCGTCTGTATAGATAAGATAATATAAGAAGACTCCCAGGGGCTTAAAGATTTATACAATTTATAAATAATTGTTTCTTTTTTTTTAAAGTACAACCATTTTTTTTTAATGAATGGTTCCATCACTTTGTATTGATGCTAATGCTGATATCTCACGATCTTCATGTGAAATACAAGAAGAAACAAAAATTCAGTCTGATGGCCCTATTCGTATTCTCGACAACCAGTAAAGATCTTATCTTATCTTATCTGTTTACAGATGCTCCTTCTATACAGAAGATTATTGCGTCCTACGCTTATCTATGGTTTGTGTTTAGTCCTGCATTTTTATTAGAGATTTAAATGTTGATAAAGTGTTGGTTTTCCTGGATTCTCAGGCAACCCATTCCACGCCCGAATTCCGGACGGGAAGAAGGAAAACTTGTATGTGTTTGTTCTTGCATACGGAATAAGAAAGGTGTTTTTATCCTTATGTCTATCTGAGGGTTGTATTAAGTTATCTTTGTGTTGTATTTCTAAATTAGAATTAATTGCTTTATGTATGATTACTACTTTGCTTTTGGTTCTTCTATCCTCTAGTGTTTCAAGGTTTAATGATTTAACTAATGGTGTTATTCTTGTCAGTTTCGAATATTCTCCAGTAATGAATCTGGCAGCTCTTTTTTGAATTTGTTCTAGTTTATCAATGTTTTCTTTGGTGGATGGGTCCCATACAGAAGATGCATATTCTAGTACAGGTCTCACCAAAGTGAGGTAGCATTTTAGTTTTATATCTCTATTACATTTGTTAAAGTTTCTTTTTATAAAGCCTAAGGTTTTGTTTGATTTTTTAATAACTTCATTGACATGGGGATTCCATGATAGTTTCTCAATTATTAAGACTCCTAAGTATTTTGCATCTTTAGTTTGGGTCAGTTCTTTTCCATGAATGTAATATTTTGAATTTATTTGTTTCTTTTTCTTTGTTACTCTTAACAGTTGACACTTTTCTGGGTGGAAAGACATACTCCAGTTAGTTTCCCATTTTATCAATTCATCTAAGTGTTTTTGTAAAATTTTGCTGTCTTGTTCTGATTTAATTGTTCAATAGATTATACAATCATCAGCAAATAACCTAACTTTTGTAGCTGTTGAGATGTTGTTGGGTAAATCATTTATATAAATTAAAAAGAGTAAGGGACCTAGCACAGTTCCTTGTGGAACTCCTGAGTTAACCTTTATTGGTTAAAAGCCAAGATAAAGACAAATATATCTAAATCTTATCGTTTCCAGTTTTGTTCTGCAGATTTATAATCGATGGTCATAGAATTTTGGACAGGAGCTAAATTTTCATAAATAAAATTACATCTTGGACCGATTAAAATAAAGGGCTTTTCGAATATCCAAGCATTGAAGGAACTACTTTGATTTCCAGTGACCTAGAATATGAATCAAATATAGTCTTTTTTAAAAAATAAAGACATTTAACGACATTAAATACCTCACTCGGGGAAACAATATCAATGATTTAAATTATCTATAATCTATTTTTGAATCAATCGACCAATCACTTGTCCAATGAGTGAACGTTAAGAAGTGATTTCCCTTTTGTTTTATGATAAAACGGCTAATGGTAATTAGATGGACATGTGGAAGTTGTATCTTAAATGAATTAGACTTTATAAATTGATTGTAATAACTCATCAATTCAAATATATGCAATGGTTTTTAAGAAAGATGTCGTATTTGCAAGCAATAGAAAGACTTTAGATGATCCTGCACGTTTGTAAAGATCTTAACCAGTGTTGTTAACTCCTGGGAAATTTGCCAAATCGTGGGAATTTTTTAGCCAAATTTATAGAAATTGGAATTTGGGAATTTATGAGGATTTGGCCTTAAATATGGGAATATACACTTGAATGACAATAAAATAAAATGATTTGAAACATGCTCATTTTCAAATAAGAAATACTTTTTTAGGGTGGGGGGGGGGCTTTGTGACGTCATATTTGTTTATTTTTAGCGTGTCTAGGCTTTTTTATTTTGGATCTAGGTTTTTTTTTACGAGTTGGCTAGGTTTTTCTGCGCTTCGCCAAAAGGATTTAACGCATGTGGGAATTCTTAGTCTAACTTGGGCATTATTTTACTCCAGCCTGGGAAAAGTTGGCACTTTTATTTAACAACACTGATCTTAACAACTTTTGTATATTTAAACTAGCTATTAATATTATTTATAGTTACAGAGGGCTAGAGACTTAGAGAGTTATCCATCGATGGAATGTACATTTATTCTAACGTCTAATGCCTTATTTCAACAAAAAATTGTTACATTTTTAAAAAATCAGTTATTACGAGGCCTATTTGAAAAACTTCAATCAACATGCAATTTACGAGCTTATTTCAATTATCATTTTCCACTCAATGAAAATAGTGCATATCTATTAGCAAAAAGGAAAACGGGGCCGCCATTTTCAAAAGCTTGATAAAGCCTAATATTATAAAGTCAAGGTGAAGGTCTCCCTCCTACTGACAGCATCATCGGCCACCTAAAATTAACGTCTGCCAAATCGTTTTAAAACACGACACTTTTTTTTTACCTCCTAACGGAGAGAGGATGAAAGACCAAAATATACATGTACTTATAATTGAAATAGATAGAATGATGTAAAACTACAAAAAGACAGTTAGCAGATTTTTATTTGTAAATATTTTTCAGTCCCAATATATATAACTACATCGTTCATTCAAATGCAGCTGAAATTTGTAACCATGGTAAGTACTTTGAGATTATTTCATGACCTGAAGTTTGATACTATTTTAGTAGGCCTACCGTATTTTCTCTGATCTTTTACAACTGACAGTGTGTAAATAACTGTATTTACTTTTAGTTACTGTCTCACACGCAATCATTACAGCTGACGCACAGCGTACAGGAGAGACAATCTTAACGTAAAGCGATGTGGGGTTGTTTTTTTTGTGTGTGTGTTTTTTTTTACACTTTTTTTTTACACGCCATGAAAGGTAAACACATTTTGTTTATAGGAGAAGTATTCCTACATGACATAAAGATAATTTTGAGTTTTTGAGTGATTGATATTTCGCCATTTAGGAGTAAATGACTTTGTTCTTTAATACTAAGCAATTGGCTAAAATTTTGAGTGTTTATTTTGAGATTAGAGCGAAGTACGTACATCAGTAATGATACGAGCAGATAACGAAATAGCTTAACTCAATTTCGGAAACATTTGTCACTTATTACATTCTTGCTCCCAAGAGATCTATGTCAAAGCAGTAACAGTTGACTGCATCGCAAGAAATTTGGAAGAGGCGCAAAAAACAAAAAACAAACACACAAAAAAACAATAAGAAACTGGCAATATTCTCTTTAAAAATTAGTTATATTTTAGGATTTTATTTTATGTAATTTGCGGGAAACTAATGTTTCTCCATCTCCTCAGCTACAAAAACTCTTGAAATATTGAAAACTTTCAGCTTTTATTCCTTAATTAAATATATATTTTTTTAAAAAGAAACGATAATATGTCTATTTGCTCTTAATATAGCAGTTTTTTCCCGACAGTTTCATTGAAATAGAAGGATAATTGATTGTAAAAATGATGGCTGGATTATTTACTTGTAAATTGAGTCAGTGACAAGCAGTGACTTTCAGACTGTGACATCCAGATAGTGAGATCCAGGCAGTGACATACAGGCAGTGACATCCATACATGACATCCAGGCAGTGACATTCATACATGATATAGTGGCATTGACATATAGGCAGTGAAATACAGGCAGTGACATCCATACATGACATCCAGGCAGAGATATCTAGTTGATCTCTGAAACTCGGAGTGCCCTCCTTGATGACAAATGCTGTACTATTGAAGCGCATGGCTTAGTGACAAGGAGGTTGCCTACTCCTTTGTTCTACGCCCCAACTATGCTGTAATATGGGTTCTGATACTCCTTGGTTGTATGGCTCCATGACTCTATACTCAAGTGTATGACATTGAATTTAGAATGCATCCATTCTATGACTTTATGCCCTTAAATGAAATTCTAGGGCATAGAACTGAAAAAAGTATACCTTCATTAACTGTAAGCCCTTTAGTCTATACTGTAGGGCAGTGGTCCCCAACCTTTTTAACGCCGCGGACCACTATAAGTTTGTTGATTTTACCGCGGCCCACATACCTGGGGGGGGGGCGGCGAATGGGTGGGTGGGTGGGGGTAGGGTTTGCAGCTGCATTGATTGTTTATACAGGTATTTAAGATTGTTTTGATTTTATAGTTTTAATTTAATTGTACTTAAACATGACTTCAAAATATTAACAGTTACACAAAAAGTGAATTAAACATTATTTAATATTTTAATGTACCAAACTGTTGTATCAATGTGAACCCTGAGCTTGTTTCTCTTCAACGAGACGGTTCCATCTGGGGGTAATGGGAGACAATGACACTCGAAGTGTGCTGCTCATGTCCAATTTATTCCGTTGATTTGTCTTCGTTGCTGTCACTGCAGAAAACCCCGCTTCACACAGATAGGATTTCGGCGATGGCAATATAGATTTAATTGCTCTGGTGGCAATCTCAGGATATTCCGCCATGACTGTAATCCTGAATACTGGAAGAGTTGTTTTCTCTAACGTAGTTTTAATGCCACCGTCATTTGCAATCTCGAGCAGTTGAACTTCTTCTTGCACAGTCATGCTAGATTCGCCTGGTTTGTTGACAAATGGGTCACGAATCTATTCCCTACTAGTTCTTGGGTCTTTTGTGGTTGGGAAGTAGTGCTCAAACTCTTTTAAAAGCAAAGACAGGTGATCGTGCACCAACTGGAACAAAGAGTGTTCAGGCTCAGTCTCGCCTAGAATCCCCGCTAATGCTTGAAATATATCCAAAATGCCTTAGTTCACTCGCCGTTCCCACTATGGTGTTTTTAAAAATTGTTTTTCTTAACAAGTGAATTTCATTGACGCTATAAGTCTAAGCATTTATTTAAAATTTAAAGCATAAAAATGAATGAAATAATTTAAACTTACTTTATAGCTGTTTTTAACACAAGTAACACTCTTGGAATAATAGCGATAACGTCACCAGAAGACACTTTCGAATCCCGTCGTTGAGGAGATATCAATGAAATTTAGGAACACAAAATCGAACTAGAAAAAATGGGGAAATAAAGAAGTAGTAAAGTAGATCAGCTTGCCAACATGGGTGAGCCATCAAAATCGCGCACAACAAAAGGGAGCCTACATAAAAGTGCCGTGATAAGAACGCCGACATAAGAGCGCCGACACAGAGCGCAAAGATTGATTGAAGCGGTTGTCCGATTGGCGCTCATGTGTCATTGATGTTCTTTGGACGTGGTGCCGCCAAAACGGGTAACAAGATTTTCCATCTTGTGTATGGAAAGACGCACAATCCATAGAGAAATACACCACAGTAAAAAAAAATTAAACTAATTTAATGTTCCTTTGCTCGCGGACCACCAGGCCCATCTCCGCGGACCACTGGTGGTCCGCGGACCCCAGGTTGGGGACACTGCTGTAGGGTATGAAGCTGACGCTGAAACAATTTGATGGATTATTTCGAAAGATTTTATAAACAATTGTAAACATTTAGCATTTCATCTCCTCAAGATTCAAGTATAGAGTCTAACATTGATAAAAATACCCACATTTTGACTGAAATGTATTAATTTTCATGTGTAGAGCTTTAAAAAAATAATAATAATAAAAACATTAAATTAAAAAAAATTATTATTTATTATAAATTCAAATTTTTTAAAGACATGAGATCAGAAGAAAGACGATTTACAGGGTAAATCATATTGAATTACCAATACCTTACAGGATATTTCACCACACACAAAAAAAAACGCTTCATAACTACTCATTTTGTATTTTAAAGGTTTTTTTTTCAACTTCCAAACAATGCTGATTCCGTGATTTAGATTTTTTTAAAATCAGAATGTTAAATGTAACAACTCCAAATAGACCTTGACGTGATTTTTAAAAAGAACATTGAGTCAAAATAATACAACAGATGATCGTCTTAAACACTGTTTTAAATAACATTTTATTTTAAAATGCGATATCAAGAGAGATATTCTTCAAGTACCCAGATACACAGCAAGTTCAGTTCTTGATTTACATATTTTCAAACAATCTATAGCTTAGGGCCCCCACCTTCTTGGAATTTTTTTTTCATATTTGACACTGAAATAAAATATAAAGGGCCCTCATATTTCAAATACATTAGGGCCCCATCACGTCTGAATCCGGCCTTGAGCGAGTTAATTTTTTTTTAAACCATTTCTGTGGTGTCTTTGCTTCTGGTATTGTTTCAAAACGGAGTCGATAGAAATTTGTTCCCAAATAATCGTGTCAATGGTTCGACATTAAAAATTATATTAACAAAAGTTCTCTTACATTGAATAACTCAAAAAATCCTAGACTGTGTGAAATAACCCATGCAGGGAAATAACTGCGGTGATAATCTATCCCCTTGGAGCCATTTCCTCAATTATGCACCTTACAGTGATCAATAATCCGGAGGTTTTTAATGTGTGAGAATTGTTTTGAATAATTCTCGATGTTGACGTGGTTCACGCCTGCCATCCAATACCAATGATATGCGGATGTGTCGTTAACACCTTTCTTCGACCTGAAACTTTTCATCATTATCAGCCGGTGTCAGACTACTAGCGGGATTGGAAGAGTGGTTCATCGCTGTATTTACAGACCCAATAAAATAAAGTTGCAAGTGGATTCAGCACACTTCCTTGATGATAAGGTTAAATCAATATCGATAGATCCGAACAGGGGTGATTCGATTACCAAAGGTCAGTAGATCGGTAGACCATTTAGACGGATGTCCCTCCGACACCCTCTATCCGGAAATCTGAAGTATAATCTGGTCATTAGATTCTGAAGTTTCATCTGACCCCTAGAACTCTGATGTGTAATCAGGTTACTATAAATCAGAGGTGTCATCTGACCACAAGAGATCTCTAAAGTACGAAAGTGTGGGTAGGCCACATAGACACCACTCTACTGACACCACATAGACACCCCTCTACCGACACCACTAGAAATCTGAAGTGTTTTCTGGTAACTAAAAATCAGTTTTATCTTTTTGGCCACAAGAAGTTGAAGAAGTGTTCTTATCACTCGAAGTCTGAAATGAGTTTCAGAAGTGTGCTTGGTTTGTTAGGAGAGGGCACCGAATTCTGAGGAAACTGTCATTGAAACCATCATATTATAATAATGTGTGATTTAGATCAGCGTTTCTCAAAGTTGTTGTTCCCAGGACCGGTGCCGGTCCGCGGGCCATTCGCTGCCGGTCCGAAGAAGTTTTCAAGAAAGGACAGAAAAATACAATTATAATATTTATAATCCCTTGTTTGCAACCATTTATACCAACCCTTTGGAATATGTCAATTTTTCGTTCATACGCACACGAAACGAAACAAATAAAATACAATAAACAATATTTCGTTACCCCGTCAGTACAGGTAAAATATTTCACCTGGTGCAATGGAAGAAATTCCTGCCGGTCCGCCATACTAAAAAGTTTGAGAAGCACTGATTTAGATTACATGTAATTTCATCCTACATTTGGTTTTATTTTAAAGGCCAGTTTTCTTAATATCATATAAAAATAACTCCAAAACGATTCTTGGAAGAAAACAAACACCAGTCTTATGTCTGCCATTGTTAATTTCACAGTTTTAACGAGGTTGTGTGCAAGGCAAATTTATTCAAAAATGTCCACGTTCTCCTATCAAACTTTAACATTTCTAATTTGCACTCGATCCATCAGAATTATCTGTAAAAAAAGGCTGTTAATGATAATCCATTTGATTACACAATAACATGCGTTTAAATCTAATTTCTCCTTGTCTCCTGAATTCTCTAGATGAAGATCAGCCTTCTCTCCATCGTCATGGCCGTCATCATAAGCCTGGTCAGTCTGTGTGGTGGTCACGTGGAAACAAGGGACGTCAAGGAACTTGTTGGTCAGCAGCCGTTGCTATTTGGACGGCGAGGATTGACGCCCAATATGAACAGTTTATTTTTTGGAAAGAGGTAATACATGTAGAAGGAATGTGTGGGCAGCTGCTACAAGGCTGGGTGGAATCTGTTCCATTCAAAGGGACATAAAAATACAATTTACATTTTAAAAGTTATTCCCCGCAACAAAAAATAGAAACTTTTAACGTGTCTTGATTTTTATTATTTATTGCCCTTGGATTGTTTTTCCTACACGATGTGAATGATTTATTTAATAAAAAATATTTTTAAAATCTTTTTTTAAAAGGACACGCTTTTATTTACATATTATAGAAAGTGCACTAAAAAGAAGAAAATAAAAATTTTCAATCCGTGAACCTATCGACTGCACATAAAAGCGTGGGGCGCCCATCACAACTCATTTCTTATTGCAACTACTCTTTTGCATAGAGATAAATTCTGCTAATTAATATGATAGTACATGTAGATGTATATGATCAAAGTTGTGAAACTTTAAATGTTTATTAATATTCATATACATTTGTATTTATGTTTCGCAGCCTTGTACATGATAGCGAGTTGTGATGAGGGCCCCACGCTTTTATGTGCAGTCGATAGGTTCACGGATTGAAAATTTTTATTTTCTTCTTTTTAGTGCACTTTCTATATGTAAATAAAAGCGTGTCCTTTTAAAAAAAGATTTTTTAAATATTTTATTTTCTACTTTTTAGTAACAAAATTTTTTAAATCAATTTTTTGACATAATCAATTCAATTTAATTGGTCAAACTTCGTTGTGTATAACTTAAATGTGATAGTGGTAAAAAGATAGATATTAATTACAAATTTATCTATTAAAAAAAAAGTTTCCCCAACTGAAAATTAAACTCAGTACCTCCAGGACTCCGGTGACATCCACGTGAAAGTCAAGAATATCACGGATACAGATTATATAGAAGGATAAACTAAAAATGCATTTATTTAATTACGGTACATTCGATCGATCTGAAATTTTGATACAATGCATTGTCATCCAAGATCTATCTGTGGTAAAATTTTGAGCTCTCTGTGACCATCAGAAGTGGTTTAATTTTACGTTACAAGATTTGACGGATACAACATACAACATACAAACAGTGTGAGTTAAATAAAAGCGTGTAATAAAAAGAAATCATCAAGACAACGACTCAATCAGCAAACGCAAAATGTTTTTTTTTAAATTTGTTCTGATACACAGGTTATTCAAAAGTTGTTTTAACATATGTTGGTGTTATTTAAAACAATACAGAATACTAGTTGGTGTGTACCATTTCGGTATACCGATGGAAATGTTCCACAACTTTGACAACATTTCTTATAAAAGTCATTAACACTAGGATTTGCTCAGTGACAGATCACGCAGAGATACATCGATGAATGAAACGATGAATGAAACGATTAATGAAATAATTTCAAAATTAAAGTTTCTATTTTCTTTTCTCCAAATGCATTGTACAAAACAAGCACCAAAATAGACGTATCATGTTAGTGAAGAAACGGGGAACGGCTTCCTTTGTTGGACACATACGTCGCTGGGAAAGGACAACTGGCATGGTCACCAAAAATAACAGGGTGGAGGTGACGGGGTAAACTATCCTCTAAGGAATGCTAATAGCTCAAAAAAAAAGGTTTCGTGCGTCGGCATTCATGTCACACGTATCTTCCCATTTTAGAACACATGCTTTTATCTATTCCCGGGCATCTCGGAATTAATTTCACCCCTTTCAATGTCCGTTACTCTGGCTAATCAGGCGTCGCGACCTGTGACTGCCTCACTTTGTGGGCCTGTCCCTTACCTTAGTCATACGATTTCATCATCGTCCCAGCATACCACCTAGTACATGGCACGCTTCTCTGTCCGACATTGGCAAAGCCAAAACACAATTTGAATAGGAATATTAACCACAAAATAGCGTTTATACACTCCTCACAGTCATTAAATGTAGGACGTATGTTTGTAAAGTTATTGAATTTTTTAAATATTACATCATTTCAACCATGATCACAAATTAAAAATTAAAAATAATTTAAAAATAAATAAAATCTTATTTTCTAGGAATACACTGTACACAAAGAAATGTGTGTTTAAGACAAAAATTAAAGCTTCATTAGTGGTTAAATACCTAATAAATGCTTCGGTAAATGCTTTCATTAGTAAAAAAAAATAAGTTAACACCAGTATTTATATTCAAATTAAATTACGTATTACCCACTATAAAATGGAAAAAATAAAGAAGTTTACATAAACTAGACTGTGTTGCGACGCCGTGGTGCCTGCGGCGCCCACAGTTTTTAGGGTGCCTACGGCGCCCACCTTTTTCAAAAGCCCAACTAACTTGTCCTTGTATGATAAATACGTAATTTTAAACTTCCTTAAATGTACACAAAGTATTTTATAATAGGGGTAGTAGGGCGCCTACGGCGCCCACTTTTTTGTGTGTCAAAAGCCCAAGTAATTATACTTCTTTGATACAAAATATTCCTGAAATGTAAACAAAGTATTTATATCATATTTTTTTACAGTGCTAATCACAACACGATTTTTAAACCAATTTTAGAAAGCAGCTCACCAAATTACGGCACCAAAAAATAACTCTTTGAGTCAGTCAGCAATGTTTACAACACAAATGCTGACGTCAAAGGTTCATGCGTTGTTTGATTAATGTTAATCTGGAAACCAAAATGATTATGATTTTTAAGTCTATATTTTCGATTCTAAAAAAAGCAGAGTGATGTCCCTTAGCGTTAGGCCAAAGTGAGTCAGTCATACATAATTGAGCGTAAATATATATATATATGATTTTTTTTTAAACAACAGATTTACGAAAAGAAAAAAGGTTGGCATAAGTACTTAATAAAAATACTGTAAACATTTGCATAAAAATTATATCTGCCCATTAACAAAAATTTAATTTCTGATTTGGATCACATCTCGTTTGTGTATCGTGTATGTTATTTGAAATCTTTATCGCAGTTCAATTGTACATGAATATTGATTTTTTTAAAATGCGATTGACATTTTTAAAAAAAATATCTGATGAATTGGGTTGTTATAGCTTGGGTTGTGCTGTTGTAGTGGTATATAGCTGATGAGTGGATAGATGTAAGCTTGGGTTGGGCTGTTGTAGTGGTATATAGCTGATGAGTGGATAGATGTAATCTTTGGGTTGTGCTGTTGTAGTGGTATATAGCTGATGAGTGGATAGATGTCATCTTGAGTTGTGCTGTTGTAGTGGTATATAGCTGATGAGTGGATAGATGTAAGCTTGAGTTGTGCTGTTGTAGTGGTATACAGCTGATGAGTGGATAGATGTGAGCTTGAGTTGTGCTGTTGTAGTGGTATATAGCTGATGAGTGGATAGATGTAAGCTTGGGTTGTGCTGTTGTAGTGGTATTTAGCTGATGAGTGGATAGATGTAATCTTTGGGTTGAGCTGTTGTAGTGGTATATAGCTGATGAGTGGATAGATGTAAGCTTGAGTTGTGCTGTTGTAGTGGTATATAGCTGATGAGTGGATAGATGTAATCTTTGGGTTGAGCTGTTGTAGTGGTATATAGCTGATGAGTGGATAGATGTAATCTTTGGGTTGAGCTGTTGTAGTGGTATATAGCTGATGAGTGGATAGATGTAAGCTTCGGTTTTTGCTGGGATGCGTATGGTTATGGCTGCGGTAAAGTTACAGAAAAAGAGTTCACCTCCTAAAGCTATAATACTAAAAATATCATCGCCCGCTAAACGTGTGCCAAGGGGTAAAGAATTTGATGCAGATAAAGGTAATTTCGTTTTCATTGTGAACATTCTTTTTGAGACTGTTAACGGCATGACTGTGGAGAGATTAAAGCAAGCATGAGTCCAGATATGGTGTTGCATGTTGCACATGACACCGCCTTGAGCAAGGGAAACTATTGTTGTGTAATATGTGTTATCTTCTCATTTCGCGCCCGCAAATGTTTTTCATTACTCCATCTCTCTGTTTGGCCTACAGATAGAGAGCAAAACAATTTTTTACGCTTGCGTAAGGGAAATAATCTCTGCAACTTACACACAATCCTTTATTAAATATACAATCTACCATATTGGATCAATTTACTATATAAGGATTTAACCTATATTTTGCCGTAATATAACAATTAAAACAGGTATAACTTGCTAACAGAGCATAGAAAGATTTTCAAATGCATTGTTTGTCTTGGGTGAAAATGTTATTTGTTTTTAAAGCGCGTCTGCAATTGGCCATGGAACATGCAGTTCTTTGTAGAGGGGTACATAGTCTTTTCGTTGTGTTATTAACTATGTGCCCATCAAAAGTTTGTAAAACATTTGTCACCTTAAAGTAATCTACAACATTTGTGGTCATTTCTAAAATGAAAAAAAAATTTAACTTTTGAAGAAAAAAAAAGGTCAAAACAATTTCAAATAATATAAGTATTTAACACGCTTATTAACAAATAACTGTTTATTTATTCTATCAGATCCTCCGTGGATTCACTGTTGTCATTGCGAGAGGTCAAGCACGCATGCTCCATGTTGATGACGTACATTGACAACATGGAGACTTTGGTGGCAGACGAGGACTCTCAGATGTAGCAGAAGTGAAGAATTAAATTATATTTTGGAATGATAAAATAAAATATATAAACTATTCGGCTTTTGTTGATGTCAATTCTTCTCGAATGATTTAAAATAATTATTATGCATCAGTGCGTGCCAGCCACCGACCCTCGTCCACCCGTAGACCAATTCAAGGGCACTTTTGATGTCGTCACAACACGCGAGTAATTATTAAAATTGTGTCCAGAATATTAATCATTAAATCTGGAATCTCTTTGATAAGTTGAAACAGAAAGAAAGCGTATTAGTTTGTGTAGTTAATATTGTGAGATCTGCAATCGCTAGAGATGTTAGATGTCGTTGACTGAGGCTGGGGGCAATCGTAGAGACATTAGATTTTGCTGAGGGCAATGCAAAGATGTTAGATGTGGCTAAGAACAATGCTAGATGAAGCCGGGGGGAATGCTAAAATTGTTAGATTTAGCTAGGGGAAATGCTAGAGTTGTTAGATGTAGCCAGGGGCAATGCTAGAGTTGTTAGATGTAGCCAGGAGCAATGCTAGAGTTGTTAGATATAGGCAGGAGCAATGCTAGAGATTTTAAATGTAGTTTGGGGCCCAGATGTGGATGATGGATATGACTAAGGGCAATACTAAAGATGTTTGACATGACTAAGGGCAATACTAAAGATGTTTGACATGACTAAGGGCAATACTAAAGATGTTTGACATGACTAAGAACAATACTAAAGATGTTAGATATGACTAAGGGCAACGTTAGACATGTGAGATACGACTATGGACCAAGCTGAGGATATGTTTATCTTCTTCTGGATACCTCTAAAATATATCATTGTGTTAAAACTGCTTTCAATGGTCTCGAAATGATCACGAATCATGTACAAGATATCATGTCGCTTTATTAAAAGATATCATGTCGCTTTATTACAAGATATTATGTCGCTTTATTACAAGATATCATGTCGCTTGATTAAAAGATATCATGTCGCTTTATTAAAAGATATCATGTCGCTTTATTACAAGATGCTATGTCGCTTTATTACAAGATATCATGTCGCTTTATTATAAGATATCATTGTCGCTTTATTACAAGATATCATGTCGCTTTATTACAAGATATCATGTCGCTTTATTCATACCCACAACAATAGTCATAACCTACCGCCCGAGAAGATTATTTCAATTTGAAATAGTGATTTTGGTTGTTGATGAAGCTGCAACGATGCTGGAAATAGTTAATTTAAGGATCGCTGTTAACTATTGATGTGAATGGTTTCTGTGAATAGTTTATGTGAAGGTTTGTTGTTGAAGGATTATGTGAATTACCATTCTGTATAGTTACTACAAACGAGTGCGGAGAATGATAGCAGTGAATGGTTTATGTAACGGGTTGCCGTGGTGGTTCCCTGTAATTGTTTCCAGCTACTTGTTGTTGCGAATGAGTTGATTGCGTATTTTCATTGGAATGATTAATGTGAAAGGCTGTCATGAATAGTGTCTATGAATGTTTAATATAAGGTTTTGCCTAGAAATATTTTTTTTGTGAAGTACTGCAAAGCGTTGCTATGATATGCTGCTGAAGAAGAGATCTCCAAAAATCGGTGTTCCAGTTCTTTGTCTTCAGAATGGGCTGACCTTGACCTAGCGGTAAAGAGAGCAACTCCATGACAGTACCACTTCTCCGACTGTCGACGGATGCTCCCTTTATCGTTTTGGTCCTCATCTCATCCTTGGCTGTGTCATCCTCTTGTTCTTCTGGGTTGTCTACAAGCGCGCACGCGTGCACAATTGCACAGTTCGTGTAGGCACTGCGTTATATTATCCGGTTGGTGATGGGATCGTAAGTGTGGTCGTCGGAGTGTTTGTTGGTGTTGTAGCTGCTTGGTTTAGTTTGTGGGGGATCAATGTGGTCATTGGTGACGTCACTGGTGTGGTGGTTCGTGAGGAATTGGTGTGGTTTGATTGAGGCGTAATTGGGTGGTCGTTTTTTTGTGGGAAGTTCAAAAGGTCGTTGATGGGGTAACTGCTGTGATAGATGGTGTTAAAATGGTGTTGTTTTTGGTGTTCAGCTGGTAGTGATAATGTGTTATGGCGTATTAAATTTTTGTGAATCATATAAATAGATTATCGTGAATATTTAATCTATACTACGACAGAAAGATGTGGTATAGTTAGTGCCCGTTGATGATGAAAATACAGGACAATATCATTTCAAATATGTTATACATTAATACATACATATATCCAATATATGTATATATATTGTTATATATTAATTTATTAGATATGTTTAAAAAGGAAAAAAGTTTCAATTCAAGAGAAATGGTTTGGATATCTGAACATAGATTTTATAGAGGAAATAAATTATTCAAGAGTTGAATTACAATTTTGTTTTAAAAACCTACGTTTGTGGAATTTTATTTCATTGCTCAACCAAACTAAATTTAGGAAACAACAAAAATTGTAATGAAAACAACACAAATAGCCACGGACAAGATGCTCGGATTTATGTTTACTAAGTTTTGAATGCACTGCTGGGACAACTATTTTTAGTTCTATGACGTAAAAACCAATGTTTTTAATAGTATAGAAATGCGGTCGTCACAATATATTTATCTTTTCTTGACTATATTCTTTAAAAAAGATAACATGGGATATAGTCTGACTTAAACTTAAATGTTCCATCATTATTTTGTAATGACTATATCCCTTGTAGTCCTGGAGTTCACCCTTAACTTTCCCCCACTTACACTACACACCTCTCGTTGCCGCAACTGTAACACACTCCGACAGTTTAGCCACAGCACATCTAACGTTACATGACGTCACCGTAACTAGTTTAAGATGTTATCGTATAATAACAGCCACAGAACTGGCAGATAAGAGTGTGTGCTGGAAGAATATGTGGTGTTTAAATAGTATCACTTGAGGTAAAGTTACGACGGGACGCTATTCAAACACTTATTTTGTGTCATTGTTTGCTAACTGGCTGCCTGCTTCAAAACTGAATTTATTGTTTTATTGCCCTATTCTCTAATAAAATTGTGTTTGTCGGTTTTGGTTTTTTAAAATTACTATTGAATTTTAAGAAAATAGCTTTAATTATAATAGCTTCTAAAGTCATAAATAATTTTAATAGGTTTACCTTTGCATCTAAATAAAATCTTGTTTCTATGGTAAGTTAAAAACCAAGAAACGTTTAAGGAACAAAAAATACCATGGACCATGATCTAAGTTAGTTTAAAATGTTCATAAAGAAATAAAGATTTAACTTTTCTTCAGCGTTAAACAAATGGTTGGAAGCGGACAGGCAACGGCTAGCGAGCTTGACACTTCCAGTCCGCATTACAGACTACGCGTATCTTAAGTGGAAAATATAGAATAATAGAACTAGCAAATGCAGCATTGGCCCCGGCACATTTTCGCCAGACTAAAAATTTTGGCCAGACAATGTCTTTCATCACAGTTGTGTGTTGTAATTTATTAAACCATGAAATATTTTATCAGCGAACACGCGTGACCTTTGCAGAGACCAGGGCCTCAAAGGCACCGCAAACTTAGCCCAACGTGGAGGAGAAAAAAACAACACCAGCAAACAACAACGTGACCTTTAAGCAAGACTGTACGCCATTGTGTTCCTGCTGGCGGTAAGAGGCAGGGCCCCGGCCAATGTCACGGAGCGGAGAGAGTTTGATACCCTCTGTCTACAATCTTTATAGCGATGATGATACCGGCTGAAGGAAGGGTCTCCCGGTAGAAGTCCCCCCCCCCAATAGACGTTGGTAACAGCGTGTTTCCCCCCACCAGTAGCGCCTGACAGGTTGAGATTGTTGTATGCCTCTCTCAAGGATGGGCCCTGTTATAATTTGGGTAACTCATCTGAGTATCATTAACAGCGACGTACAACAATGTGAGCCAAAGACAATAGGCATTTAACACCCCCTCCCCCCCAAAAAAAAATGTTCAGACAAAAGCGTGACCCGTCAAAACGGCCCCGACATAACGGTCCCCCCGACAAAGCGGCCCCGACATAATGCCCCGGTCAAACGGCCACATACAAATTGTTTACATTTTTAAACAAAAAATTATTTATTTATTTTTTGGGTGCATTTTAAGCTTTTGTCAACTTTTTCAACCTTAAAAAAAATTGGTCAAACTGTGAAATTATTTCTTGTGATGTTATTATATTATTTCTTCTCAGCAAACAACCGTGACTGGGTACCATATCGAGTAAAGGCTGTTAATTTCTTCCTTGTGATGTCATTATTATTGTTTCTTGTGAACTAAACTGACACTGAATCGGTGAGTAAAAATATTAATATAATATTCGATTGTATTTTTGACTATTAGTCCATCTATTAATCTATTTGACCGTGGCCGTTATGTCGGTTAACCTGCAAAATTGATATGAACTCAACATTGCGAGGAACTAAATATTGTGAAGTAAAAGACGTATGAACAAAACTTATTCAGGCCAAAATCCCTATAAACTAAAGAAAAATTGTAAAGCAACCGCCGTAGAGCGGATGGAAAAAACACGTGACCTAAGCAATATGGGTTAAAACACGTGACCTAAGCAATATGGGTTGAAACAGTTTCAAAACCAAATATGAAGAAAATGCCGATGAACGAAACACTGAAAGGCAATTGGTGACATTGAACAAAATCTATGAAGCCTTATGAATAAAAAGAAATGTCATATGAACAATACAACCGACAACGTATCTAAAGTGTATCAGATGTCCCTGAAAATGACCTCCACTGTAAAGATGTCCAAGGGATGAAAGGAAGAATTCCTGTTTCGTTATTAGATACATGAACATATAACACTGTTATCTGAGGAGTTGTAGACAGAAATTATTGGACGTGAATGATTTGTGTGATAATGGCCGCCAGTGACGTGGTACACGTGTTGTTTGCCGCCAGTGACGAGGTACACATGTTGTTTGAAGAGTTGGCCGGCCACCACTGCAGACTAGCAACAAAAAAAATCCTTGATACACACACGCACATACACACAAATCCCAATTTAACTATTCATTGTTTCTTAAACTTGATAAACTTAACGATGAAACTGTTGATGTTTGACCCCCCCCATCCCACCCCACCCCACCCAAATCAACTTGGGCCACACTCACAGTTATTTTTACTCCAGTGATTGAAGACCTTAAAAATCAAGGGAGATAAAAAGTTTATAACTTACAGTTATGAAAATCTTTATCACCCTTAACTATATTGTTTATATGCATCCCTTAATTTGTATTTTACTTTTGGTCTCGCATTACCGGTGTACGAGAAAGAATACACGTATTTATTAAATGTAATGTTTAATAAAAAAATTTGATGAGAAGAAAAAAATGTCAGATTAAAATTCATTCAAGAACTTAATTATTGTGGAGTCTTCAAACAGGTTTAGCTTTCCGACTGTGCGCAAAAATGAAAATTATAGCCGATCACAAACGTTCAGAAAGTTGTGTTTTTTTTTAATTTAAAACAAAAAATAAACCTCCTTGTCAGTTATCATATTTTAACATAAAATTAAACCCATATGCTATGCTGGAAATAGGGCACATTTTTCGAATTCAGACTTTATTTCCCGATTTGTCAGAAGGTTTTCATTTTTCATTGACTTGTCAATGTAATATTTTCAATGAATAATTGTAAACATCGTTCTTACAACAAGAAATATTTGCAAAGATTGCCAAATGAAAACAAATTAAATGACCAATGGAAAGTAAAAAGTAAATTAGTAGTGTTAAAGGCGCTATTGTTCTTTTAAGTATGCTCATTTATTGAAAAAAGCTTAAGGATTAAAAAAAAATTTAATATATAAAAAAATTCCATGATGCACTGAAAGTAAGATCTGCTAGATCCTTGATTACTCTTGGTCTATCTATCCTGGTCCTGACTTTGCTGTTTTTCAACAGACAGTCTAATAATAAAATCAGAGTGTTCAGCTTAACCTTAATAACAGATATAATAAGAATAATAATTTGAGAACTTATAAAGCGTAGTAGCCCAGCAGGCAGACGGGCTCACGGCGCTCCCCAAAAATACTGTAGTAACATTTATAAATGCATTCAATTCAAAACATGCATTTCCTAATTATAAAAAACAACATATAATGACCTGATGGTACACATAATCTTTGAAATATTTTAATCATCAAATCAACAAAAATCAACGTTCGTTAACTTGGGATTTGTTCTGACTGAAGGGAGACAACCACTGATGAAACACGCGACAAAGACTGGCGCATTAGTGAAAGCTGCTAACACACACGCATGCGGTGTCTACAGGTATACAATTGAGAATCACCGAAAAAAGACAAAAAGCTGAGAACCACTGACTAACTAGTCCTGTCTCAGAGAAGAGAAAAATTGTTGTTACCCTCTTTGAGAAGGGAGAGCACTTTTGTAAAAAAAATACACACATCGATCATCGATTCATTGTTTTATTGCCCTCCCTAACGCTTGAGACACCACGGCCACTTATCCCTCTATCAAGTCCGTTACCCACCCCCCCTACATAGATCCTCACTTAACGATGTATCTTAATATTAGACTCTAACATTTGATACAATACCCCCCACACACACACCCACACACACACCCACACACACACGCCCACACACACACCCACATCGCCAAGTTAATCTGCAACATCAATTATTGGTGCGCAACATTGATTAATATAAGTGCCAACATAATACTGACTAGGTGTGCCAACCTTAAACAGTCTTGTCATACAGAATAGAACTGCGATAAAGCTTTTAAATAAAATACAAAATACACAAACAAATTTGTGCAATGAAAACAATAGGCTAAATTTAAGTTTTAGTTTAAAATAAAGCTTACATTTATTGTTTTCATTGTAGGAATTTGTTTGTGTATTTGTATTTTACACAGTCTTGGTGTGCCAACCTGACAAAGTCTAGGTGTGTCAAGCCGACACAGTCTAGGTGTGTCAAGTCGACACAGTCTTGGTGTGCCAACCTTATACAGTATTGGTGTGCCAAGCCGAGAGTTTATGTGTGTGTGCTAGACCAATGCACGTTTACCATAAGGCCAAGATCGCTATACACATTTTTAAAAAAAATTTAATAAAGCAATCTATAAAAATGAAACCCAAAATGCGGTCGACTTATTCAACACATCCCTAGCTAATTTGTGTGAACTTTGTGCTTAAACAATGTCTGAAACTGAAATAAAAAATTTAACGTAGACATAAACTATGACAGAACGAGGGCTGATCATTATCATTAGTCAGTAAATTTCAGTGTAACGATGGCACTCATATTCCTCGGCTGGTACTTGTAACAAATTTAATGATTGAAAAATGTATCTTGGATCTGAAGTTTGACCTCGGCTCAGGGGTGTGACTCCTAGTGAGTACATACCACAAGGGCGCTCAGCTCTATGTCTGCCTCTCGCAACCCAAATACATGTAATACGATTTGGAAAAATGTTTATTATTTTAGATTTGTTCTTAGAGCATTATCACGGGGAATACTGTGTACATAAGCTCCGCATGGCAAGACTCGGTATATGTTATTTAATGGGACAAATAAATTAAATTATAATAATTATATGGGTTTGTGGTAGCGAGTTAATTAGAAGAAAAGACCCAATTTTTTTCCGATTATCACACACTAACTTAGGGTTTATTTTAGTTTGTAGATTTATGTTACTGCAGTTAGCCGGCGGAGGCTTCTCTCCGACACGTGATCTTTTTCTGGGTTTCCAGTAGATTGTTTTAACTTATAACCTGAAAACGAGAATCCGTGTTGAACTTAATGGATACATAATATGTTCTAATGTCGGATATTTTATCGTCAATCTAAATACTTTTATTGAAATGTACAAATGTATGAATAAGGAGCCGTCCATAAATGACGTCACGCACCTAGGAGGGGGGAGGGGGGTCACAGTTTTGTGACGATGCGTGACGTTCAATGTGTACGCATTAAAATAAAATATAATCTAAGGATGTTAACACAGTTCGTTTTCTGAAGGCCGGTTAAACGTATTTTTAAAATGCATCACGCGGGTAACGATATTACAATGTAGATCTTCACTAAATAAATAATAAATACTTAAATGATAATAGAAATGATTTGAAACATACTTATTTGCAAATAGAAAATAAAGTGTTTTTTTTTGGGGGGGGGGTCAAAGCTTTGTGACGTATTTTTAGAGTGGGGGGGGGTCTAAGTTTTTGTGACGACGCGTGACGAGGGGGGGAGGGGGTAAAAAATCGGCAAAAATCGCGTGAAGTCATTTATGGACGGCCCCTTTAAACTGCGATAGATGTACAAATATATATATTAACAATTTTGTCAAATACATGGTAATAAATTTTCCTTCTAAGGTTCGTGGGTCCGTGTGCAAAGTAAAAAAAAACGCGTGTGAAAATTTGCAAGTATCCATTTTGTGTGCAATATTATTCAAAATTTGCTGCGCGGTAATTCTTAACTGCTGCGCGGCGTCGGTCAGATATCTGCGCGGCCCTGCTGAAAGGGAACATTGATGGTAATCTGTGATAAATTTATGTATTGAAAAAAAAGGACTTTGCAATATCGTCACGTATATAAACAAGTCCCTGGAAATAAATGTGCGAATCTTTTAAAAGACGTTAAGGGAGAGAAAGATGACATTTCTAGGAAGTCTTCAAGAGAAAAGATAAACAAATTTAAGCAGTTCAGTTGGTGTCCGTTCTTAATGGCCAACATTTTAAACTGAAATTCGCTCTCAGCTTTCGTTGGTGTTCAACAAATGTTAACACATGTCTAAGTGGTTTTTTCAACGGCTCGCGCCTCCTTAATTAATACTTTATGTTAAGATCCTAACTTTTTTTGAATCACGTGACAATGGCCCGTGAGTATTAAACCGCATGCATAAATACAATTACCTTAATGGATCGAATTTCGAATTCCAGCACTTGGGGGGGGGTCACAAGAGAAGAACAATGTCTGGAATGGTTTAGTCGATCATGTCCGAATCAAGAAAGCTTCCAGAGCCACAGGACACGACGGGTCTCTCTCTCTCTCTCTGTTAAACACTACGTCCCGTCCACATGCATGCTCGCTTTTTAAATTCCCCGCATGGCTAGCGACGGCCCTAATCAGCGGGTCCGGAGCAGAGAACAAAGAGGCCAACAATGAAAAGGGGCGTACAGGGCCCCAGGTTTTAAGGCACAGTCCCCGAGAACGTATCCAAGTGATTAGACACAGTCACCCCACGGGGCGTGAGGTGGAAACTAATACGGCACAGTGTCGGGAACCCAAAGCCGTGACTTTGCATGTTTCTGTGTCACATAAGTCTATCTATGGCGTTCCGACTCCGATAAGTGGGGCAGTAGTTGGGATTGTGTGTGTGTGTGGAGGTATATGAAGGGGTGGGGGTGTGGGAGTCGAATAGATGAGGTATCGAGGCATAATATAGACTCAAGCTCCAATGGTCTGTGTGTGGGGGGAGGGGGTTGGGGGTATAACTGTTTGAGTTCGGAAAGAAGAGGCTTAAATTAAAACATCAAAACTTGAAGCATTGTTCATCGAGAGACGAAGAATTGTTTGTGCAAAAATGCAGAGTTACTGACATACGATTCTGATATTTGTTAAAACCTTGCTGTTATTTCTTTACAGGTGATTTAGACGTGAAGCGGGTGGGGTTTAGGGTGGTAGTGGGGGACTGTGCATGTTTCCATTATACTCGACCTAATCTCAGGACTGGCCATGATTTATGTGTTAGTGGGGGGGGGGTGATATCACTGGAGAGGAGGGGGGAAGGAAGGGGGTGACTCTGCGTTGGGGGGTGGGGGGCTGAAGGAGATTTCAATAAATGGTAAGATGTAAGAAAATGGGGAAAGCGAGAAACTAAACGGAGAAGTTAAACACGCGATAATCTCTTAGGGGGTCAATTAAAGGGCTGTAAAATACGATCTCTCTGCGAAAGACTCGATAGAGTGGCTCCAAGATAAGGCTCACTTATACCAACCGTCGCCTCTTTCCTGCAGTAACAAAACTAAGGCTATAGCGAGGAGACGGGAATTGTTTAAGATCAGTTTTGCCATGTAATTGTTTTGATAAAATAGCTAACATGTTAGCCTCGCTTTGTTTCTTTATGTGTTGTTTTGCTGTGGCTGGTTTTTTTTCCTTCACTTAAAAACTGGTGTTGGCGTGCGCTTGTCAGATGACCAGATCAGCCATCCTCAAACTCATATTGTGACACATGCACCACTAACCAATGCTCCCTTTAAGCTGCGCGGCCGCGTAGATATCTTATCGACGCCGCGCAGCTGTTTAGAATTACTGCGCAACAAATTTTGTAGAATATTGCACAAAATGTTATTGTTGTGCAACTTCGCACACGATTTGTTTTTTTTTACTTTGCACATGGACCAAGGAACTTTAGAGGGAACATTGCCCCTAACATGTAGGTAACTGTTTTAAGTGTTACATACAGCAAGAGTTTCTTTCGAGCATCTTTTGGAGGGGAGGGATGGGGTGTTTGAACTAAAGATTTTTTTTTAAAGGGGTTCCTTTAATTTGGTATGTACCGCTGCATCGTATAGCTTCCTGTGGACAGAATTTAAATTTTTAAAAAGCATGATCCCTGGTGCGAATGATCCCTGGTGCGAATGATCCCTGGTGCGAATGATCCCTGGTGCGAATGATCCCTGGTGCGAATGATCCCTGGTTCGAATGATCCCTGCAGCGCCACAATTGGAATGAATTCAGTTCATAAAGAAAATTCGGCACCCGAGTCAGAGCTGACCTTTGACCTAATTGCATATTATTACATGATGTCACCTCCCTAGCGACCTTGACCAACCCCCTCCCCTGTAAAATATGTCAACAAATAATTGATATTTACAAAAATTGCTTAGAGGCGGGACACAAAAACCTTGAATAAAAGTCTTCAACGCAAATGAAGCACATTAGATCCAATATTTATTCAACGCCCAATTATCCTATATCATCTAGCTTAGCCAGTGTGGTGCAATGTTATTGTTGCGGATTCATCTCCTACTCCGATAACAAATCCTATTAAAATCTAATGAAAGCAATGATCCAACAGAAACAACTTTAATTCATTGTGTGCCGTCAGCGGCAATGTGTTGTACCCCAGAACCTTGTCATTGAACGGCAGCCCCGCAAGACGAAACATTGGCTCTTGGCGCATTCACCTTGTCAATGAACGAAGACTATAAACGAATTTTCCCCAATTTCTACCTCCGCTCCTCTCCCCCCCCCCTGCACACACCGTGTCCCGAGTGTTTTTATGCTTCTCCTTCGTAAAATTGTATCGCCTTATCTTATCTTATCTGTTTATAGACGCTCCTTCTATACAGAAGATTATTGCGTCCTACGCTTATCTATGGTTTGTGTTTAGTCCTGCATTTTTATTAGAGATTTAAATGTTGATAAAGTGTTGGTTTTCCTAGATTCTTCAGGCAACCCATTCCACGCCCGAATTCCGGACGGGAAGAAGGAAAACTTGTATGTGTTTGTTCTTGCATACGGAATAAGAAAGGTGTTTTTATCCTTATGTCTATCTGAGGGTTGTATTAAGTTATCTTTGTGTTGTATTTCTAAATTAGAATTAATTGCTTTATGTATGATTACTACTTTGCTCTTGGTTCTTCTATCCTCTAGTGTTTCAAGGTTTAATGATTTAACTAATGGTGTTATTCTTGTCAGTTTCGAATATTCTCCAGTAATGAATCTGGCAGCTCTTTTTTGAATTTGTTCTAGTTTATCAATGTTTTCTTTGGTGGATGGGTCCCATACAGAAGATGCATATTCTAGTACAGGTCTCACCAAAGTGAGGTAGCATTTCAGTTTTATATCTCTATTACATTTGTTAAAGTTCCTTTTTATAAATTAATTAATGAACGACGAGTAAGGTGTAATGGATTGTGTTTACACGCAGTTTTCATATCTATGCACAAAGTATTGACTAGTTCAACATTATAAAAAATCAAACTTCCAAAGACGATCAGATATCCATATATGAAATATCGGTTTAGGGAAAAAACGTATTGAAGACATCTACTCGAAAGGATGCCAGACTAATCTAACCTAGATTTTGAAAACCGATTTTTTTTTCTTCCAATGACCCGGTTATTTTATTTCCGTGACCTGGTAGTCGGGAAACGCTGCTCGATGAATTTTTTTGGTACCTTCTTCAAACCGCCATTAAAATATAAACATCATCTGTCCTGATTGTAATCTGTGTGAAACCTGTGAAGCGAAGGTTCTCATCCAATCCATTGTAAACAGAGACTCTGTTGAAAATACTGTGAAAATTCTTTGTCAACGCTTATACCTATAAAGCTTCTAAATGCCGAGAGAATCGTTGTGATTTATCGTTAGGTGACACTTGAACTGAGATAACTCTTGGGTGTACTTTAGTTCTAGGCACATGGATTTCTTTAACATCAAACTGTGACTCTCTGGATGGGGACTTTCGTGATAAAATTGTATTTTATGCGTGATGGTCATTGTCATGTCTGATTGAGAAGTGTTGCAATAATTTTTAATCCCTTTGATTGGTAAACTTAATTTTTTTTTACTAGGCCAAGTAGTTGTTTTCCCTCTTACTTGCAGTTTTGTTTGAAAGTAGACTCAAACAAAAATATTAGCATTCATCCACTCGAGTTTCTGATTCAAATAATGTTATCTCAATACGTAAATTATCGTAAGAATAAAAATCGATTTTGATTTCTAATATCTGTGGACCAATGGTCATCTTTGTGTTACCCATCACCGTAAATCATTCGTAACCTCTGCTGACCCTTTTTTTTTGCACCACCATACAACCCCTGCCCCTGCTGACCCCTTCATGGCACCGCCATACAACCCCTGCTGACCCCTTCATGGCACCGCCATACAACCCCTGCTGACCCCTTCATGGCACCGCCATACAACCCCTGCTGACCCCTTCATGGCACCGCCATACAACACCTGCTTCCAGTCAGCTCGACCCCACACTCCAATAAACAACACAATATGAATTTGCCTTTATCTTCCTCCACAATTCTATCAGTACCACGGTAACACAATGGTTATGGACAGGTTATTATATTTTTACCCTTCAATGGTTTTGCGGCGTTTTCATAATAATGCAGTTTGTTATAACTTTTCATTGGAAAGAAAGGCAGAAATCTTAGCCCGCCCCCGGACGGCACTAGCCCTAGCCACGCCACTGACCCACACACGGACCCAGACAACATAGACCCGCACCTTATACTTGTAGTCCAGCTCCTCATAAACCCCTGGATGTGAAATGCTCGATAGGACCGACCGGCAAACTGTGCTTAGGCCGACCAACAAGCTATCGAAGGGTTTGTTCCCAAGGAAAATGTGCACTGTGCCTCAGTTAATCTCACCGTTATCGGAATCCTGCCCGGTCTTCAGTTACCGTACTTACTCTAGCAAATCTGCCCCGGCTAATTAAAAACTGTGACTAGCCGTGTTAATCACCAGCAACAAAAAGCCAGGCCCCGATGGCTGTGGTCAAAGGGAGACCATTATGAAAGTGTACTCCCCCCTGAGAGCTGATTGTCTCGCTTGGCCGTGAAATGTAAGCCGGAGTTATCTCCACTTAGTGATTAGTTTGTAAACACGGGACCTGGGACTTGTGGGACGAGGGCAGGGAGGGGGGAGTGGAGAAAGAAGTTTGTTGGTGAGTTCTTTTGTGTTTTCAAATGCATTTTCGGAGATGGGGCCGTCTTGAATGCCGTGTATCTTCGGCATATGTCAGTTGTTATTGACATCATTGACATGTGACAACGTAGGATATTTAATCGTTTGTCTTACAAAGAAACACACACACACACACACACACACACACACACACAACGTGAGACTTTAGTTGAGTATGGAGTGGTGTGAACCTACTGAGATACTGAACTCAACTTGCGAGTGAATTATCGTAATTACCTACTCTTGAATGTAGTCATGGTCAGAATTATCTCCGCCACCCGCCTGTCCGGTGAAAGTGGTTTTCAATATTTAAGATTTCGTAACTTTTCAATTAGAACAGAAACGATTTGACCAAATTTCCTAGATAGTGAATTTAGCATTAGTGTAGTTAGTTGTAACAAATCATGTTCAAGTTTGTAACTTTATTGTTTTTAAAGGGACTCTATGCCACTACATCTGTCCAGATTCAATTATTACTATTTTAGGTGCTATTGTATTAGACATACGCCATCGTCTGTTTACACTGTATGTTATTGCCAGGCAACCTTTACACTTAACGGAGTTTTTAAATGCAAATATTTTTGTAAATTCAATCATAGAAAACCGCCACTTTTGACCACTTAAGCTAAGGTCTTCTCACGCCTTAACCCCACCCCCATCCCACCTCTCGACAGATCGCCTAAACCAGGTGAGGGTAACCGATGGGATACAAATGGCGTTCTGCGCAAATTTTCCTCACCTTCAACAAATTCACAGCGCAAGTCATTCTCGTCATCTGTTGTAAGCTACAGGTCTACTAAAAGTGATCGAGATGCGTTGAATTCACTTGACAGCAACATTTTTTGCTCTCTGTTTGGTGGGGGTGAAGGACAGGCTGTTGATGTATTTATGTCCTTTAAAAAAATACTTTCGCTCCTGAACTTTAGTTTATGTGTGTTCGTGTGTGCGCATCCTACGGTGCGGATTTCGAAACATGTTCTCGGCATGGAGGGGTAGTTCTCCATTGCGCTTAAGCTTGTATAACATTGTTGTTGTTTGTTTTTTTCTATAAAAAATTATTCTGCCCGTCCGCCTATTCTGCCCTATACACCCCGTTGTTACTCTTTTACTTTTCATTGAAAAGGCCTAGACTAGACGTATTCATTTATGGCCTCAAAGAGTCGCATGTACACAAGACTAAGAGTCGCATGTACACAAGACTAAGAGTCGCATGTACACAAGACTAAGAGTCGCATGTACACAAGACTAAGAGTCGCATGTACACAAGACTAAGAGTGTTCGGTCTTATCATGCTCTCAAATACCAAACACACCCATTGTCTTATAATCTTCTGATAAAAATATATCCTTATTTTCAGATGGCTGTAAATTAACAGAATTATGTAAACAAGAACAAACACATACAAATTCTCGTTCTTCCCGTCTGGAATTCGGGTGTGAAATGGGTTGCCTGAAGAAAGAAACAAACAAGAAAAAAAAACACAATAAAAATTTTAAACTCTCGTAAAAATGCGAGACTATACAAAAACGTAAAGGTCGGTCCACACCTCACAAATGTTCGCGAGCATTTGCCCAAGCATCACACGAACACACTATTTTATTGGCGTATTTTATAGTGCGTTTGTGTGATGCTTGGTCAAAATACTCGCGAACATGTGTGAGGTGTGGACCGACCTTAAGGCGCATTTACCTTATGTATAGAAGGAGTAGAGTGTGTATTAGATAAAGTAAAATAAATAAAACCACAGACAAAATTATCAAATTAAAAATAAGGTGACTGCATTTCGAACATACAAACATAAAATATACATATTACACCCCTTGCCATTTTCCCTAACACTAAAACCAACTAAACATAATATTAAATAATCTCATGTGAAAACTACAAAAGTACATTTCTAAAATAAAACAAACCCGTAAAAACCAAGTTTTCTACTATAAATCTCATATATTTTAGTCATAATTAAAAGTATTGATTATGTTTCAACGCCGCAAATATTTACGGACTGACACCGAGTGATGTCCCCTGTCTTTTAACGGGGGATTGGGTCGTGAGGGGGTGTCGGCACGACGGTCGACGTCTAAGCGTCAACTCAAACTTTCCCGTGGGAAAAAAACAATAACAAACCGTGAATTTGAATTACATACCTCATATAGGGATAAACTAAAAATGCATTAATTTAATTACGGTACGTTCGATCGATCTGAAATTTTGATACGATGCATTGTTAGGTTAGACGGGTCCGTGTGCCAAATTTCAGCTCGATCGGATCACGGGAAGTGGGTCATTTTCGACTTTTGTTTTTCCGCCCGCCCGCCCATGAGATGATGAGATGACCGGCGGTGAAGTTAATATAAGGGATTTAAAAACAACAACTAAGAACGAAATTTTAGCGCCAACAATGTTTCAGCAATTTAAAAAATTCATAACCATGATAAATAGACGAAAACTATAAGAAGTGAGGACTTTTTAAAAAGTGGTTTGGATGGGTTTTGGGGGGGGGTATTAGAGTTCACGTGATAGAGCGCGAGCCAGTCTGTGGCTAATCAATTCCATCCACACAATAGTTAGCATAACGAAGGGGTCGGTTATTCATCATATCGCTCATTATGCAGGCCGGTCTGCCACTTAATTGAGCCATGTCGATATACGCGCGCTGGACATTACGCCACTCAGACAAGCCATGGTCACGTGTTGTTGTGTCAGCGGCCCCGTGCCAGGTGGTGTGGATGTTAGCCGGTTAATGTATGCCCAGGTGGTGTGGATGTTAGCCGGTTGATGTATGCCAGGTGGTGTGGATGTTAGCCGGTTGATGTATGCCAGGTGGTGTGGATGTTAGCCGGTTAATGGATGTGATGTGGTGTGGATGTCAGCCGTTTAATGTATGCAAGGTGGTGTGGATGTTAGCCGGTTAATGTATGCAAGGTGGTGTGGATGTTAGCCGGTTAATGTATGCCAGGTGGTGTAGATGTTAGCCGGTTGATGTATGCCATGTGGTGTAGATGTTAGCCGGTTGATGTATGCCAGGTGGTGCAGATGTTAGCCGGTTTATGTATGCAAGGTGGTGATGACAATCAGCGATGGGTGTAAACTTTTAAATTGAGCAGTTGAGACAACAACACTTGAAAAAAAGTTCTTCCTTCCAGCCCCCAGAACACAGCTTGGAACACTACGAGCTTTTTAAAAGATCTACCGGTAATCAAAACTAAAGGTACTAAGTGGAGTGTAGAAAATGAAAAAGACGGAATCTACGCATAAATGATTTTTTTTTAATCCAACAAAACGCAAGGCGTTATAAAAAGAAACATTTACAAATATAATAAAAACATAAAACTAGAATTTCTTTTTTACATCGGTCAGATCTGCACTAGAATATGCATCCTGAGTATGGGACCCAAGTACCAAAACAACAACAACAAAAAAAGCTGCAGATTGATTACTGGTAAATTTTCACATTTTACATGAGTAGCACATTTCTTTTCATCACTAAACATAGAACCTAGAAATACTACAGGATAGAGGAACAGAGAGAAAAGTATTAATAAAACACGAGGCATTTGATTAAATACAACAACAATCTAATTTAATCCAATAATCGGACAGATATAGTGAAAAACACTTTCTTGATTCCAGATGTAAGAAAAAACAAATGCAAATCCTCCTGCTTCTTGCCATCCGGAATTTGGGAGTGTAATGCGTTGCCTGAGCAAAACAACACACTTAAAAGATTCAAAACTCGAATAAAAATGCAAGCATATAAACTGAAGCCATGGAAAAGCGCAGGACGAAGTCGTCTTCTTAATTGAAGGAGCGCCGGTAATATATAAGATGTATTGAACCACTTTTCTCTATGCTTCGCCTTTAGTAAGAAGAAAAAGAATTTAGTGTCGTTACAAGCATGGGCGTAGGGAAGGGGGGGCAAGGGGGGGCATTTGCCCCCCCCCTACATTTGAGAAATTTTTTAAAAATTTATTAAATGCATTAATAAATGTTGTATTTTAACTATTACAGTACTAATTTGTAAGTCTTATTAATTTCTAAGGCTTTTTTCAACCCTTATTTTATACTGAACTTGAATTTAATTGAAAATTGTACCTGTATGGCATTGCCAGTTAAAATTTTAAAAAGTGGGATTTTTTTGCTCCCCCCCCCCTCTGGAAAAATTCCTAGCGACGCCCATGAAGTTACAAGTGCAGTCAACTATATAATATTGATAAAATCCCACCGCAATCACGAGGAGCCACCATGCCATTGCAATGGTGATAAGGATTTCTTTTATAGCGCTAATTGTCCAAGCTAGTCCAGCATACTCATCGCATTCTCATCATCAACATTCACTTTTTTTTAAAGGCATAAGTTTTTCATAAAATGTTTCTTTGTCGTCACACTCTCTTGCAAATTTGTGAAGACTGTTCCATAACTTTGGTGTAGTTGATTCGAAAGTGACTTCTTCCCGTGTCCACCCACTCTGTAAAATCTCAGAAGCGACTGTGAAGAGGAACGAAGCCGCTCTAGATGTACATGATTTAAAGACTTTGAAAGAACTGGCTTTTAGATTTAAGAATTTGAAAGAACTGGATTTAAATTAAAGACTTTGAAAGAACTGGCTTTAAATTAAAGACTTTGAAAGAACTGGCCTTAAATTAAAGACTTTGAAAGAACTGGCTTTAAATTAAAGCCAGCCCTTTAAAATGAGGCAGTGCCGATTCATCTATACAACCTTAAACCAAAATTTCTAATCAAATTCGGCTTTGGCTGTAAAACGACTAATAAAACAAACCCGTAAAAACAAAGTTTTTGACTATAAATCCCTTATATATGAGACATAACTAACAGTATTGATTATTTTCAAACATCTACAGACTGACACCGAGTGATGTCCCTTGTCTTTAATAAATGGGGGTGGGATGTGAGGGGGTGTCGGCACGACGGTCGGCGTCAACACGACGGTCGGCGTCAACTCAAACTCACGTGAAACTGGAAGAAAAAAAAACAATAACAAACAGTGAATTTTGAATTACATACCTCATATAAGGATAAACTAAAAATGCATTAATTTAATTACGGTACGTTCGATCGATCTGAAATTTTGATACGATGCATTGTTAGGTCAGACGGGTCCGTGTGCCAAATTTCAGTTCGATCGGATCATGGGAAGTGGGTCATTTTTGACTTCTGTTTTTCCGCCCGCCCGCCGAGCCCAAGACAGAGAGAGACGGCCGCGAAGTTAATATAAGGGATTTAATAAAACAAACCCGTAAAAACAAAGTTTTTGACTATAAATCCCTTATATATGAGACATAACTAACAGTATTGATTATTTTCAAACATTTACAGACTGAATCTGTCTTAACTCAACTTTGCATCATAACCTTAGTGGGGGGGGGAGGGGTGGGTGGGGGGGAGAGGGGAAAAGTCTGGTCACCGATTCGCTTGACCGAGCTCAGAGTGACACGTAAAATGTAAACAAAAGCGCCCGTCGCTTCGTTGGGTCGCCTCAATGCGTCAGCTCAAAATTTCACGTGGCAAAAAAAACAATAACAAATCGTGAATTTAAATTACATACCTCATATAAGGATAAACTAAAAATGCATTAATTTAATTACGGTACGTTCGATCGATCTGAAATTTTGATACGATGCATTGTTAGGTCAGACGGGTCCGTGTGCCAAATTTCAGTTCGATCGGATCATGGGAAGTGGGTCATTTTTGACTTCTGTTTTTCCGCCCGCCGAGCCCAGACGACAGACAGAGAGAGAGAGAGAGAGAGAGAGAGAGAGAGCGAGAAAGAGAGAGAGAGAGAGAGAGAGAGAGAGAGAGAGACGCCGGTGAAGTTAATATAAGGGATTTAATAAAACAAACCCGTAAAAACAAAGTTTTTGACTATAAATCCCTTATATATGAGACATAACTAACAGTATTGATTATTTTCAAACATTTACAGACTGAATCTGTCTTAACTCAAGTTTGCTTCATAACACTAGGGGGGAGGGGTGGGTGGGAGGGGGAGAGGGGAAAAGTCTGGTCACTGATTCGCTTGACCGAGCTCAGAGTGACACGTAAAATGTAAACAAAAGCGCCCCGTCGCTTCGTTGGGTCGCCTCAATGCGTCAGCTCAAAATTTCACGTGGCAAAAAAACAATAACAAACGTGAATTTAAATTACATACCTCATATAAGGATAAACTAAAAATGCATTAATTTAATTACGGTACGTTCGATCGATCTGAAATTTTGATACGATGCATTGTTAGGTTAGACGGGTCCGTGTGCCAAATTTCAGTTCGATCGGATCATGGGAAGTGGGTCATTTTCGACTTCTGTTTTTTCGCCCGCCCGCCGAGCCCAAGACAGAGGGAGAGAGACGGCCGCGAAGTTAATATAAGGGATTTAAAAATACACACAATTCGCCTGGTGCAACTTTTCTGTCATGACGCTACATTCGTGGGACCTTTACTTTTAGCCTTTTAATCATTTTTTAAAATTATTTTTTAAAAGTATTTTTTGCGAAGTGCAATTACTTTGAAATTAACTCAAAATACGAGTATGTTAAATATAAACAGCAAATGTTAATGTCCCCTCCACCCCCCCCCCAATTTGTTGTTGCAGATTTGACGCTGCCCGCCCCTGTTTGTATTAAATCCCACTTGTGGTACCCTAGACTCAAATTTATAACCACTGGGTTCGAGTCAAAACTTATCAAAACGTTTGACAACACAAGGGGGAAGAACCGTGTACTTTAACACTGCGATTTTTATGGGCGGGTGGAATTCGTACAATTAGATGGCACTGACTAAATGAAAGTAATAAGGACAGCAAGGTTTCTGAGACGATGGGTACAGTTGGAAGGGAAAGCAGGCGAATTATGGCTGAGCTTTCAAAGCACTCTATATCAGGATAAATCAACATACGTAATTTGCAATGTATGTCACGTCTGTGTGTCCCGTCTGTCTGTCCGTGACGCTACTAATTTTAGAAAGCAACGCACCAAATTACTGCACCAAAAAATAACACTTTTCGAACGGCCGCATAAAATTGTTCAATAGAGAAATAAATGAATAAAATAATTATTTAAATAGTTAAAAATGGCTGGATTCCGGATTTGCTGCAGCCGAAATCCGGTAGATCCCTTATCGCAACGCGGGCTGTCAATTTGTTTCAAAAAGCTGCGAGGGTACTTGTCCAAAACATACGTTAATTAGTGCAGTCATTTCTAAAACCGGTGTAGCTTAACAAAAAGCCCTTTGGTCAAAACAGCCCAAGACTTATAGATGCTAAATGGAATTTTTAAAAATACAGTGTAGTATTGCAGTGGCGTAGCTAGAACTTTAGCGATATAAAATTTTTGAATGGTTTTGCGTTAGTTATAATATCCACTATCCAATATAACAAATGTTGTGCGAATCCGTTAATTAAGACTCTAAATTACGAATATTTTTGTTTCACCTTGGTTTTCCCCCTTTGAAAAGAACAAGGGCGGTTGTCGGAAATGGTTGTACTTTTCAAATGCCCACAAATGCCGCCCGGGGCGGACCGCCCCCACCGCCCCCCCTAGCTACGCCACTGTAGTATTATATTAGTATCTTTATTCAGTGTAAGGGTTAGTTCACAGGTAACACTAATAATAACACAAGATACAACTTAATCATTTAAATAACAGTTACTCTATGTGATATCAATTCCCAATTGTTTGTTCAGAAGAAAGAATAAAATAACTTAACAAGAAACAATATTACAATTTGACAACTTTCATGAAAGGTAAAAAAAAGGTTAACTAAAGTTTGAATTTTAAAAAAAATGTTTAAATTGTTTACACAATGTACACAAAATGTTTACTAAGAGAGCATGTCAGGGTTCACTTATATAACAGTCCCTCACAAATAATTTTCATTTCACATCCAAAGATTATGAGATACTCTTCTCTGGAAATTACATTCATAGTCGTTCAATATGCTGGTACGATAACCTCGAATCGACGGGTCAGCTGAACTCACTAGCTTTTCTAGGAAGAATGATGTCGGACACCGTCTTTAAAACGTTCCATCTGCATCTCGACATGGTCATTTTCCTTGAGAAATTGTTCAACAAGTTTTATAACGGATTGATTGAGACAAAACACTGTTGAAAAGCATGGTGCCAACCTTCAACGGAAATGTTGGTGCGAGGAAGGCCGTTTGTAACACGAGTATGTACATTTGTTTGTAACACGAGTATGTACATTTGTTTGTAACACGAGTATGTACATTTGTTTGTAACACGAGTATGTACATTTGTTTGTAACACGAGTATGTACATTTGTTTGTAACACGAGTATGTACATTTGTTTGTAACACGAGTATGTACATTTGTTTGTAACACGAGTATGTACATTTGTTTGTAACACGAGTATGTACATTTGTTTGTAACACGAGTATGTACATTTGTTTGTAACACGAGTATGTACATTTGTTTGTAACACGAGTATGTACATTTGTTTGTAACACGAGTATGTACATTTGTTTGTAACACGAGTATGTACATTTGTTTGTAACACGAGTATGTACATTTGTTTGTAACACGAGTATGTACATTTGTTTGTAACACGAGTATGTACATTCCAGAGTGGAATAGGAAATCGTCGATTCACTCTTGAGATCATTCTCATTCTGCCGATAATTTTATCTTCCCAGTAATCGATTACATGCTTCCTCTCTGGTGGACATTGCTGAACCAATTCATAAAATACAACCGCAACGCCAGCAGGAGGGACAAAACTGAGAGCCAACAAACAGTTTGACCTGTTTACGAATTTCATTGTTCTTATATTCATTCACAGCCATAAAACTTTGTGGATTTAAAGCTGTCTGGCGATTCTTCAAACCATCAAACAAACGGTTATATGATGATTGTGTTTTATCAGTCGTTAAAGCGTAAGCCATTGGAAGAGCTTTATGTTCAACTAAACTATGAATTGCAAATACTGTCATTGAAGGTCTGGAGCAACTTTAAAACATTAAAACTCTAATAAGAATGCAGGACTAAACACAAACCATAGATAAGCGTAGGACGCAATAATCTTCTGTATAGAAGGAGCGTCTGAAACAGATAAGATAAGATAAGTACAGTCAATGAACCCGTGTTTTTTGGGTCTCCAAATATTCGAATTTTGCACGATAAGCTTATCTGTCTGGGGCCGCTTTGTCGTGGCCCGTTTTGACCGGGACTGTTTAAACTGGGGCCGGTCTGTCTGGGGCCGATTTGTCGTGGGCCGTTTTGACCGGGGCTGTTTAAACTGGGCCCGTTCTGTCTGGGGTCAAATAAATTTTACAAATTTTAACAAAAGTCAACAAAAGCAACAAACCCATACATCAATCTAAACATTATGTGGAATCTAGTATTGAATGTTGTTGTAAAACTTAACAAGTCTTAATTCTCCAATTATCTAGANCTCTAGACGCTACAAAATCAGTTTAACATTATTACAATAAAATGACATGTATGTAGGAAACGATTATGTTTCATTAGAGACGTTTTTTTAAGGTTTTTATTTTAATACTTTTTATTTTTATACAAAAATATTTTAAATTAATATTTAGCATGTAGTCATGTGCCACAAAGACAAAGCAAATTATTATATTGTAAACCTTAATTTTTTTAGCAAGAAAAAGCTATATAAGTTTTCACCATTGGGGCCGTCCATAAATGACGTCACGCTATTTTGGCCGATTTTCCCCCCTCTCCCCCCCTCGTCACGTGTCGTCACAAAAAGTTACCCCCCCCCCTTTCCAAAAAATACGTCACAAAGCTTTGACCCCCCCCCCAAATAAAGAAAAAAGAAAAAAAACCCACATTATTTTCTATCCACTAGATATATTAAAATACGTCATGTGTACCGTAATTTGTACGTGTAAGCTTCGAACATATACCCACTATTGAACCGGTTCCTTCCAGAAAATGCATTTTTAAATTTGACAACTATGTACATTTCTTACCTATGTACTATACTAAGACACCTAAATATACCCTACTTTTATTTATATTGACACGAGTGACAATAATCTTAATCCACATGACTTCACTGTATCAAGTATCCTTTCTGTGATATTTAAAATTAATGCCTTAAAAACTGAGCTAAGAAGAAAAGTAGTTTTGTGTAAGGTGACCAGACGTCCCGATTTGGGCGGGACAGTCCCGATTTCAGACCTCATGTCCCGCTGACCCTCACTTGTCCCGGCGGGACGCACGTTTGTCCCGCTTTTTTCAATACTTTAAATACAATTAGTTTTATTTTGATTTTGGGTACGAATGACTTAATATTTAATCAAATTTAATTAAATATTCAAAACAGGGAATTTTTTATAAATTTAAATTGCTTTATTATTAGCTAAGTCAGTTGGTACGTCGATTTCTGTGGTTATTTACATTTTACTCCTTGATACGGCCTTCCCGTGACTTGTCGGTGATCCCGACGCGTATGGTGACCAGACGTCCTGATTTCAGACTTCATGTCCCGCTCAAGTGACCAGACGTCCCGATTTTTCGCTACAGAAACCTGGGGGACCCCTCCCCCCCCCCGTCCAAAGGGCCCCGTCCCGCGCTTTCCCCCCCCCCTGAAAATCTGTCACCTCATTTTGTGCTACTCTCGAATCGCGATGTCAAGAATTAGATGCATTCAATAAAGTTAATAAATACTATAATATCTAGAATGGCCAGGGGCGTTAGACCCAAAACCAATCGAACGATTATATCAAACTTAAAATGTTTATAATTGTATCTTATAGATTCAAAAAAAAATTAATTAAAAAAAATCAAAAATCAATAAATAAATAATAAAAATTGATATTCCGTGTCGTTTTGACTTAAAATATCTACACATAATCCTATTCATATCATTTTCAGACACTTATCACGCTTGTAAAACTCACCAGTTGCATTTTCGTGTGGGGAGGGAGCTAACGACAACCCCCCAAATCACCGCCCGAGTCATGTGGGCAGGACCTCGAGTCTGGGGGAGGGGGGGGGCGCACACATAAACTTTATTTTGGGGTAACGGGCAAAAACGTTCGCCGACTCCTACCGTAAGAGAACCAAACGGAGCTGCGGTTACATCACAAATGCTTTGATGTCAACATCAAACGACGTTTTTATACGTTCTCTTATGTGTTCTCAAACTTGAGGATTATAATTAGCTTTAATTTTCATTTCTTGATAACTTACGCCAACCAACGTTTGATGGCCTGCAGATATTGCATTTCTTTGGCACTTTGAGAAGCACTGATGGTTTTTTTTTAAAAATAATTAAAAATCATTAAATAAATTTTAAGCGACCAAATATTACAGTGGAAGTTGTATTTAAAGTTACCCTTTTCATGTGACGTCACATTTCTTCAACCCCCTCCCTCCCCCTCGTCACAAAAATGTGACACACACACTCTATAGGTGCGTGACGTAATTTATGGACTTCCCCATTGAACATTTGGCCTAATTTAATTGACATTGTATCCCTAATTATAGGGAGCGAAGTCAAGTGGCATGCCACTTGGAAAAAAACAGTGTCTTTTTGCGAAAGGACATGTTGTATGCACTCCTTCCTACTTGAAACAATCTGGCAATCGTATATTTTGAAGCCATTGTATACTTTTCATAGTTCTCTCAATTTAAAATGAATGTGATTTTATAATCGATTTTGTTTTTTTTATTTTTTTAGTATATACATGCGTTAAGTTACATTCAGAGAAACATTTAAGCAACTTATGTTATTAATACATCTAAAGTATAGATTCATAAACTTTTCTTTTTAAAATAACTAATATCATTTCTTTTCACAGTATAGTTTATCAATTAATATAAGTTGTTTGTCTTTTATAAATTACGTCAGCACTTGTTCTTTGTGGTGCGGCGCTTACGGAAAATAATATTTAAATGCACATTCGGTATGATAACACATGAATAAAATAAGCACTTAAAATAGGAGTAGGGGGAGATTTTAAATACATTATCGAGACAATAAATTCCACAAATTCCAACAGAAGAAAGATTAAATAATTTTGGGAGACACAAGTTGGATAGAAATAATAAAACATGACACATACAACCTAACCGATGCTTAGAGGGAAAACACCTTAAATGGAGCTACAGAACCTACCGTAGCATTATAAGCACCACAACCCCTAGGGCCTAGGCTAGATAGGTTATATGTACAATGTACAAAAATCTTCCACAATCTAAAGGGCTAAAGATATCACGGATAAACTGTATACACATGCCATATATCAATTAAAATACAAAGACATGAACCAAAACAACAAGACATCAGGTCGCTCTCCACATTGACATTGGAAATTTAAAAAACAACCTCTAGAGAACAACAAACTGCAGTGACAGGGGGACCAAAAAAATGTTCGTTTAACATCAATAAAAGATCAACAATAGACATATACAAAAAAACATAGTGTGTCATCACAAAAAATAATAATTTTTTTTTTTTTTACTTATTGAACTTCCAATAATTGGAAGTTTATGGGACGATTAATCGTTTAAAAAAAATGTGATCGTGAAAAGTATTTATACGAATAATCGAAAATTAATCGTTAATTTCGCAGTTCCGCTCAGAAGTTTATGTATCTAATTTTTCAAATTATTTTGTCGAAGGCATTCTCCTACTACGAGGAATACTCGGCGCGGAGTAAGGTGTACATACGGTCGATTTGTTGTTTAAAGAATATCTTTCGAATTAATACCGCACTGCCCCGAGCTTTTGAATAACTCATCGCGCTATAGTATATGAATTTGACTGAATTTGTATATGAATATATATGCTGACATTCCATGCACCGCATTAAGTATCTTCATGACAACCCAACACAATAAATATGGCCATCGCCAACTAGTTCTTCCCCCTGATCTTTAAGTGATACAGGGTGAATGTAGTACATATCACAGCAGAACCTTCACATCTCAGGGGGAATAGATGCATGGCCATATTTATTGTGTTTGGTTGTCAGCCATTCTAATGGTGCAATGTAATGTCAGCATAAACTTTCATATAAAATTCAGTCAAAAATCATAAACTATAAATTATATACACAGCTCTGGGCAGTGATATTAATTAGAAAATATTTTTTAAGACAATCAAACCCGTATTGTACACCTCGCAAAGTATTCTCGTAGTAAGGAGAATGGCCTCGACAAAATAATTTTGAAAATTAATCGTTAATTTTTCCGCAGCCTAGAATTTATGTATTAATTTTTCAAAATTATTTTGTCGAAGGCCATTCTCCTTACTACGAGAATACTTTGCGAGGTGTACAATACGGTGTTGTTGTTTTAAAAATATTTTCTAATTAATACCACTGCCCAGAGCTTTAATAAAATTTATAGTTTATGAATTTTGACTGAATTTTATATGAAATATATGCTGACATTCCATGCACCCATTATAATGGCCTGACAACCCAACACAATAAATATGGCCATGCCATCTATTCCCCCTGATATGTGAAGTGTTTCTGGGTGAATAATGTACTACATTGACTTGTATATAGTGTCTGCTTGCGATAACTTCATCTACCGTGTACTTTTATTCCATCTGTGTTTCTAATAACACAATCGTCTCCCTCTAATGATTCAATCTTGTCCTACTAATGATACAATTGTGTCCCTCTAATGATACAATCTTGTCCCTCTAATGATACGGTCTTGTCCCTCTAATGATACAATCTTGTCCCTCTAATGACACAATTTTGTCCCTCTAATGATACAATCTTGTCCCTCTAATGATACGGTCTTGTCCCTCTAATGATACAATCTTGTCCCTCTAATGACACAATTTTGTCCCTCTAATGATACAATCTTGTCCCTCTAATGATACGGTCTTGTCCCTCTAATGATACAATCTTGTCCCTCTAATGACACAATTTTGTCCCTCTAATGATACAATCGTGTCCCTCTAATGATACAATCTTGTCCCTCTAATGATACAATCTTGTCCCTCTAATGACACAATTTTGTCCCTCTAATGATACAATCGTGTCCCTCTAATGATACAATCTTGTCCCTCTAATGATACAATCGTGTCCCTCTAATGTTACAATCTTGTCCCAGGTGCTCCAACACGGAGTTCATCCCACAGGCTGTCATCGGCGCCGGAATCGTGGGTGAAGGCATTGATCAGCGTTGTGGAGTGACCATTACTAACGACAATTGGCTGCTGGGTCTCGCTATTCCCATCAAAGCCACCATTGACGGTATGAGTGATGGAGACTGAACCATAATCATTGATATCAAAGTTAGGACAGTCGGACAGGTCAGTACATATTTGTCATCCCAATCAAAGCCACCATTGACGGTATAAGTGACGGAGACAGAACCATAATAATTGATGTCAAAGTTAGGATAGTCGGACAGGTCAGTACATATTTGTCATCCCAATCAAAGCCACCATTGACGGTATAAGTGACGGAGACAGAACCATAATAATTGATGTCAAAGTTAGGATAGTCGGACAGGTCAGTACATATTTGTCATCCCAATCAAAGCCACCATTGACGGTATGAGTGATGGAGACTGAACCATAATCATTGATATCAAAGTTAGGACAGTCGGACAGGTCAGTACATATTTGTCATCCCAATCAAAGCCACCGTTGACGGTATAAGTGACGGAGACAGAACCATAATAATTGATGTCAAAGTTAGGATAGTCGGACAGGTCAGTACATATTTGTCATCTCAATCAAAGCCACCATTGACGGTATAAGTGACGGAGACCAAAACCATAATCATTGATATCAAATTTAGGACAGTCGGACAGGTCAGTACATATTTGTCATCCCAATCAAAGCCACCATTGACGGTATAAGTGACGGAGACCAAAACCATAATCATTGATATCAAAGTTAGGACAGTCGGACAGGTCAGTACATATTTGTCATCCCAATCAAAGCCACCATTGACGGTATAAGTGACGGAGACATAACCATACTCATTGATATCAAAGTTAGGACAGTCGGACAGGTCAGTACATATTTGTCATCCCAATCAAAGCCACCATTGACGTTATAAGTGACTGAGACAGAACCATAATCATTGATGTCAAAGTTAGGATAGTCGGACAGGTCAGTACATATTTGTCATCCCAATCAAAGCCACCATTGACGGTATAAGTGATGGAGACAGAACCATAATAATTGATGTCAAAGTTAGGATAGTCGGACAGGTCAGTACATATTTGTCATCCCAATCAAAGCCACCATTGACGGTATGAGTGATGGAGACTGAACCATAATCATTGATATCAAAGTTAGGACAGTCGGACAGGTCAGTACATATTTGTCATCCCAATCAAAGCCACCATTGACGGTATGAGTGATGGAGACTGAACCATAATCATTGATATCAAAGTTAGGACAGTCGGACAGGTCAGTACATATTTGTCATCCCAATCAAAGCCACCGTTGACGTTATAAGTGACTGAGACAGAACCATAATCATTGATGTCAAAGTAAGAATAGTCGGACAGGTCAGTACATATTTGTCATCCCAATCAAAGCCACCATTGACGGTATAAGTGACGGAGACCAAAACCATAATCATTGATATCAAATTTAGGACAGTCGGACAGGTCAGTACATATTTGTCATCCCAATCAAAGCCACCATTGACGGTATAAGTGACGGAGACCAAAACCATAATCATTGATATCAAAGTTAGGACAGTCGGACAGGTCAGTACATATTTGTCATCCCAATCAAAGCCACCATTGACGGTATAAGTGACGGAGACATAACCATACTCATTGATATCAAAGTTAGGACAGTCGGACAGGTCAGTACATATTTGTCATCCCAATCAAAGCCACCATTGACGTTATAAGTGACTGAGACAGAACCATAATCATTGATGTCAAAGTTAGGATAGTCGGACAGGTCAGTACATATTTGTCATCCCAATCAAAGCCACCATTGACGTTATAAGTGACTGAGACAGAACCATAATCATTGATGTCAAAGTTAGGATAGTCGGACAGGTCAGTACATATTTGTCATCCCAATCAAAGCCACCATTGACGGTATGAGTGATGGAGACTGAACCATAATCATTGATATCAAAGTTAGGACAGTCGGACAGGTCAGTACATATTTGTCATCCCAATCAAAGCCACCATTGACGGTATGAGTGATGGAGACTGAACCATAATCATTGATATCAAAGTTAGGACAGTCGGACAGGTCAGTACATATTTGTCATCCCAATCAAAGCCACCGTTGACGTTATAAGTGACTGAGACAGAACCATAATCATTGATATCAAAGTTAGGACAGTCGGACAGGTCAGTACATATTTATTGTCATCCCAATCAAAGCCACCATTGACGGTATAAGTGACGGAGACCAAAACCATAATCATTGATATCAAATTTAGGACAGTCGGACAGGTCAGTACATATTTGTCATCCCAATCAAAGCCACCATTGACGGTATAAGTGACGGAGACCAAAACCATAATCATTGATATCAAAGTTAGGATAGTCGGACAGGTCAGTACATATTTGTCATCCCAATCAAAGCCACCATTGACGGTATAAGTGACGGAGACCAAAACCATAATCATTGATATCAAATTTAGGACAGTCGGACAGGTCAGTACATATTTGTCATCCCAATCAAAGCCACCATTGACGGTATAAGTGACGGAGACCAAAACCATAATCATTGATATCAAAGTTAGGACAGTCGGACAGGTCAGTACATATTTGTCATCCCAATCAAAGCCACCATTGACGGTATAAGTGACGGAGACCAAAACCATAATCATTGATATCAAAGTTAGGACAGTCGGACAGGTCAGTACATATGTGTTATCCCAATCAAAGCCACCATTGACGGTATAAGTGACGGAGACAGAACCATAATCATTGATATCAAAATTAGGACAGTCGGACAGGTCAGTACATATTTGTCATCCCAATCAAAGCCACCATTTACGGTATAAGTGACGGAGACCAAAACCATAATCATTGATATCAAAGTTAGGACAGTCGGACAGGTCAGTACATATTTATTGTCATCCCAATCAAAGCCGCCATTGACGATATAAGTGGTAGATACAGGACTAGAACTATTGATACTTAGATTAGTCCGACAGGTTAGTACACAATAGTTGTTTTGCCATTCTTTGGATATTGTTCAGCGCATTTAGTAATGTAATGTCAACCGCCGTGAAAAAGACTTGATTAATTATATTAAAGAAAATGAATTCGAAATGACATTTCATTTTCATAGGCGTAGATCTAATTTTATTAAAGAAGACAATTTTAAAGTTGCTTTGTCGTCTAAGGGATAACCTAGTTATACCAAAGTAGAGGTAAAACTATTTATTCACGACACTTAATAATTGCCAACATTTAGTTTCATTATTCCAAAACAATGCTAAGTTTAGTATACAAGTGATTGCCTATAACTGGGTCAATTTTTAAATCCTTTATATTAACTCGTGGTGTCTTCACCCTTGTCGCCAAAACTTTGGATCGATTTTTAACCCACTTTCTCGTAAGCTAGCGAGCTGAAATTTAGCAGGCTGTTTGGTGGAAATGATAAAAACTATGTCTCAAAATTTCAGATTGATCGCATGTACCGTCATTAAATTGTTGAATTTTTAGATTATTTTATTTATTCCTATGTATCAAGCTATTTTTTGAGATAGAGCGTCGCTGTGCGTGTTATATTGAACAACCTTTCTGTCGCGCAATAAGTTGCGTATTTTACTGACAATACTTTTTATAAACATATTCCTGATCGGTGCGCATTATATTAAACATGTTTTACGACACAACAACAATTTTGTATTTTTGGATGGTCTGGCGCTGCGTATTATAATGAACATTCTTTTAGTTACGTCTCGTAAATAAAGGATTTATAGTCAAAAACTTGTTTTTTACGGGTTGTTTTTTATTCTTTGTATTTGTAGATGACTCTCGAAACAGATACCGTTTTCTGCGATGGCTTTACCGTGATAATTGTCAACAGTGACAGACCTTGTCATTGCTCAAGTTGTAACGATCCTCACTTGACAACATTTGACCAGCTGTAAGTAAAATCAATGGGACTTACATATTAAAAAAACACAGTTTTAATTATTTTTTTACCACGTTTTTATTAACTCGCATTTAATGCATTTCTTAGTTTATCTTTATATAAGCATCTGTACCCGCCTGCCGTAGTTTAATTTCACGTGGCGAGTTGACCCCGTGACCTCATCGCTTTGTTATTACACGTTGGGCGGGCGCTGATGAGGTGTTTGGTAAAATAAATGCAGGTAAAAAAATATTTTTAAAAAACACGTTTTTATTAGTGGACTAAAAATAATAAAATGAAATAAAGGTAAAAAAATGATTTTATAAAAACCAAGTTTTTATAAGTGGACTTAAAAGAAGAAAATAATTTAAAACTTATAAGTTCAAGTACTTCGATTTAATATGACTAAAAACGTGGGGCGAGTTTTTGGTATAAAAATTAAAGATTTATAAATTAGAAGGCAAAAGAGAGATCTATAAGTGAGAGAATGAGTGAACGGCATGTATTAAACCTCATAAGCGCCCGCCCCACTTTTTTAGTCATATTAAATCGAAGTACTTGAACTTATAAGTTTTAACTTCTTTTCTTCTTTTTAGTCCACTTATAAAAACGTGGTTTTTAAAATTCATTTTTTTTACCTTTATTTATTACCACGTTTTTATTACCACGTTTTTATTAACTCGCTTTCGTTCCTCTCTGTCCACATTTTGTCAAATCTGCCAACGATAAATTAAACCACTTCTGATAGTCCTAGAGATGTCAAAATTTTACCACAGATAGATCATAGACGACAATGCATTGTATTAAAATTTCAGATCGATCGAATGTACCGTTATTAAATTATTGAACTTTTTAGTGTATCTATATATAAGCATCTGTACCGTCTGCTTTTGTTGCCATCCATGAGTTCACCCCGTGACCACATCACCGTTAAAATAAATAAAGGTAAAAAATGATTTTTAAAAACCATGTTTTTATAAGTGGACTAAAAAGAAGAAAATTATTTAAAACGTATACGTTCAAGTACTGTAATTTAGTGTGACTAAAAACGTGGGGCGGGCGCTTATGAGGTTTTACATATGCAGCTCACTCATTCTCTCACTTATAGATCTCTCTTTTGCCTTCTAAATTATAAATCTTTAATTTTTATACCAAACACCCTCCCAACGTTTTTATTCATATTAAATCACAGTACTTGAACGTTTAAGTTTTAACTTATTTTCTTCTTTTTAGTCCACTTATAAGAACGTGTTTAAAAAAATCCTTTTATACCTTTATTTCTTTTGTTTTAATGGTCAATACCGCGATTGTACCAATAATTTGGCAACCCAAATCTAGTGTTAATTATTAAGTTAGGCAGAATGATAATTCTTTTATTTTAGTTTTTACTATGAGCTTCACCGGTTAAATTGTTTTATTCTTTCTATATTTAGCCGGTATGATAATATGATCCCTGGAGAATTCGTCCTGTACAAACATACAACGTTACCATACGAGGTAATTAAGTAAGACTATGTGCAACTTGATAGTGATATTTAATTACGGCGAGTGACAGAGGCGTCACTAGGGTTGGTGTCACCCGGGGCGGTAGCTCATGCTTAGTGACTGAAGGGACCGTCCATAAATGACGTCACGCGAGGTTGCCGATTTTTACCCCACCCTCCCCCAGCGTCATACTTTGTCACAAAAACTTAGACCCCACCCCTTTTTTACGATATGACGTCACAAAGCTTTGACACCACCCCCCCCCCAATGCCGTATTTTCTAAATAAAAATTAGCATGTTTGAAAAAAATACATTTTCTTCATTTAAATATGTATTTAGGGTAAGTCTGCACTCTAATATCGTAACACGCTTGAATTCATTGAAAATGTAATTAAATAAATGGTAAAAAAATCACATATTTAAGTGGAACTTTTATTTAAAGTTGCGCGTTTTTGATGTGACGTCAGATTTCTCAAACACCCCCCTCCTCGTACCACATCGTCACTGATGCGTGACACTCCCCCTATGGCGGATTAAAAGGGGGGTGCTGAACGGGCTAAAGCCCCCAATAATTTAATTATCCCAAACTTATTATGAATTATAGTGTATAATAAAGATGCAGACCATTATGTTTGTACGAATCCCTGAAAATGCCTTGGACAGTCATACGGCAATGCTGCAAATGAGTAGGAAGTATAACGGAAACCAGGCTATTCTTCGTAAGAAGTTCATTGTAGCTCATTATATGCCGTGCACAGCTCATTCCTTTAATTTGGTTGGGAAAAGAGCAGCATGTTGTCCTGCTGCGGTCAGATTTTTTTGTCTTCTGCAAAATCTTTATACCCGGCTTGTTGCATCTACTCATCGTTGACAGGTACTTCAAAAACATATGAAATTGATACATGCTAACAAAGCCTTGTCTGACACAAGATGGTCAGCCTGACATTATGCTGTAAGGTCTGTTAATAGCTCATACCATGAGAATATCACAGCACTGGAAGAATTAGCAACAAATGAAAATCAGCCACGTGACTGCCGACTTGAAGAAGAAGGATTTCTAAAGGGAATTGAACAACTGGAAGTGGCTATTTTACTTGAAATTTGGGAAACAATTTTAGAAAGGAAGTCTCTAATTAAGTTTGTTAAAAGATAGCATTCTTAATTTGATTCCTATGAAGACAAAGGAAAGGAAAAGTCCGTGGTGAAAACAGTGTAAACAATCTTCAATACTATCAAACAAAAAAGAAAGCGTCAGTTTGATAAAGGGACATCAACAAAAAAGTACTCTTCTCGAGAAAAAAAATTCAAGATTGAGGTATTTCTGGTAATCATTGACAAACTTTCTTAAGCCCTACAACATCGGTTAGGCGCATATAAAGACATCCATGAGAAATTTGGCTTTCTTACAGACTTAACTGAGCTCATCAATTTCGCCACCCGATGGGCAGCAGCCAAGTTAATGGAAGAACATTCAAGTGATATCGAAGACTGCTTACCTTCAGAATTAGTCCAATTTTCAGAACTGTTAAAAACGTTATTGTCCAGCCCCAGGCTCAGGGTAAGGAAAAGGAAGTAGCGCAAAGCGAAACTAAAAAACGTGGACAGAGCTAAAAATTTTGCTGATTTTGAATGAGCTATATTTCACACAGTCGTTTACAAATGTACACATCGCAATTCACATCTATCTTTTAATGATGACATCAAACTGCAGCTGAGAGCGATCCTTTTCAAAGTTGAAAAGAATATATAATGAGTTAGAATTTGCATGGACCAAAAAAGACTGAATATGCTCTCTCTTCTCTAATGAGCATTGAAAAGGAACTTGTAAGCTTACTCAGCTTTATTGTCTTGAATGAAAACTTCACCATTTGAAAAATTTGCAAACGGAAATTGTAGGTTGAAATAATAATCATACTTATTTTTCAATAATTTTTGTTATTTCAATTAGAGAAAACAATTCGTTACCTCATGAAAAAAAATATTTAAAAAATATTTAATAAAACAAACCCGTAAAAACAAAGTTTTTGACTATAAATCCCTTATATATGAGACATAACTAAAAGTATTTACTAATATTTACAGACTGAATCTGTCTTAACTCAACTTTGCTCCATAACCCTGGGGGGGGGGTCGCGGGGGAGAGGGGAAAAGTCTGGTCACCGATCGCTTGACCGAGCTCAGCGTGACACGTAAAATGGAAACAAAAGCACGCCGGCACTTCGGTGGGTCGCGTCAACGCGTCAACTCAAACTCTCACGTGGGAAAAAAAACAATAACAAAAAGTTAATTTGAATTACATACGTTATATAAGGATAAACTAAAAATGCATTAATTTAATTACAGTACGTTCGATCGATCTGAAATTTTGATACGATGCATTGTTAAGTGAGACGGGTCCGTGTGCCAAATTTCAGCTCGATCGGATCACGGGAAGTGGGTAATTTTTGACTTTGTTTTTCCACCCGCCCAAGACAGAGATGACGACAGACAGAGACGCCGTGAAGTTAATATAAGGGATTTTTTAAAAATGCGGAATAACGCGTACAATTATTCTTTATGGGGGCGCGTTCGTAACCAGGAAACAGCGTAAGTCGGGATGGGACCGTCGTGACCGGAGGACTCCCTGTATATAAACACGCATATCTATGCTTTCACGCCTTTAATAAATATATATATAACAAAATATTAACTCAAAGACATTGAAATCATAATTTTCCTCAAGAAAAACATAAACAAAGAAAACCCATCTATTGTTGTGTTTTTTTTTGTAAAAATCGTATCCCCCACCCCACTGTGGTGGTGGGAGTCGTGAGGTGGGATTCGTCCATGCTGTCGGTGTGTCCAAGCCCAAATGGCTTTATATCTTTTAAACATAAGATACTGCCTCTTTCATTCCAGCCTTTTTTAAAGATCTCTCCGCTGCGACTGTTTCTTTTCTTCCTAATTTGTTTTAATGTTGTTTGTGTGTCGGGACTGTTTTATTATTGCAAGTTAACTATTTGTTTTAATAAGAGTTTTCGCGTTTAACGTATTTCATTGTACTTCTTAATTTTTTCTAGATAAAAAATTTGTCATCTTTTTTTCTGACATAAAATCGTACACAGTAAAATTTTAGGCTCGGGTGTCACCCCCTGTTGGGTGTCACCCGGGGCGGCCCGCCCCCCCCCTAGTGACGCCACTGGTGAGTAACTAGTTGAAATCATGGGATGTAGCTTCACTGCTGGCCTTATCTCAATATTTTATTATTATTTTAGAGAGAAGGGGTGGAGTTGGTAGTTTGCTCCTTTGGATCTTCTGCCTTGACGCCTATTTATTTCAACTTCCAGGTATATTTCTGGTATATAATCAATAAATATCTCTCGCGCAGGTCCGATCACTCTACCAATACTGCTTTGGTCAAAACGGTGGTGTGACTTGTAACTGTGGAGCTTTTGTTAGAGTTGGTGATGACGTCATCGTTTTCAAGTAAGAATTTCGTAACTAGATAATCAAATTCATTAGTAGACATTAAAGTACAACTTTGTATATTCATTGTTTTATATATCAGAAAAAATAGGACTTCATGATGATTAAACGTTGAGAGGTACTTACGTATAGCTACTGGGCTTTTGACCAAGTGCGTCTATAACAGTGATGGCGATCCTATGGCACGCATGCCGCTATCGGCACGCAGAGCCTCATCAGCCGGCACGCATTTAACGCATTACCTCCTTAATCAAACAGCTTTGCTAGCGCTTAGTGTTGGCACTTTGCTATAAATAAGTGGGTTTTGATTGAATTTCGGGCACACGGCCTCAAAAAAGTTCGCCATCTCTGGTCTATAATAAAAAGGCGGAGGGAGATAAGGCAATATTTTATTTAGTGAGTTTGGCGTACTAGGGGTTAAATCTCCTAGCCAGCATCTTTTGAATTACTACAGAGAAAATAATGAACGCTTGAAATGAAAACTGTCTTACTTATAAAAAAAAGACAATACACGCCCTGATTTTTCTTTCGTTTATGTGGAACAAAAAATATTTTAAAAAACCAATTCGTGTGCAAAGTTGTACAGCATCAATTTTTCCTATGCAAATTTTACATCCCACAAATAAGCATATTAATTATACTTGACACATTTTTTTGCGCGGTAACTAAACTGCTACGCGTTGTCTGGTAGATAGGTGCGCAGTCGTGCATCTATGCTGCCTAATAGGAACATAATTTGTGAGTAGCTTCTAATTAAATAATTTGCATTACTTAGAGTGCACTCACAAAACAACAAGCAATCAGTTTATAAAAGAAGAAAAAATGCCAACAAATACATGCAGATATGATGAAAGTTAATTATGACATGACACAGGAAGTATTTTGAACTCAACAGACGATAAAACCATAAACTACCACAAGAACTTGATGCCTGAGAAATATTTCTTTGAAATGTGCATTATAATGATTCCAGTGGATTATTTGTTAATTATTTATTCCGTTTAACCCTGATACTACCTCACCTGTTCTCTTCTAAAAATCTCTTTGATTAGCACCTGTACCGCGCGTCAGAATTTCCCACCTTTTAACGTGCCTAGCGGGGTCATCAATGTGAAAATCTTAAAGAACGGAGAGTTGACACCTGGGACCAGGATCAAACGTATTGGTGCTGGACAGAAATACGAGGTCAGTAAACATCAAAAATCAATTATTTTATGAAAATAGTTTAATGTTATTATGAGAATGGCAGAGTTTTTCATACATCAGACATTTCTCTAAACTGTATAAATAATACGAATTGTTGAAATGCGTTCATTTGTTAAGTTGATAATATAGTTTTTGTATAACATTGGTCAAACACATAAGATCTACGCTTGGCAGGACTTTTAGTTTCTACAGGAGAAACTGATTTTCTTTGGTCTTTTTAGATGTTTCTGAATGACTCTTTTTTCCCACAAATGATGTTTCCCTTTAATTTACATCATTTGACTACATTATGTACCGATCTACATTCATGCAATCTTCTTCTTTCAATAATACATTAATAGACATGCATCTAAATTTACATGCTATAAAAAGCGTCCTTTTAGAGTAATATTAAAAAGATGTTGAATTTTTTTAATTATTTTGATTTATGAAAATGACTGCGTTAATGAATCATTAGGATTAGGAATTCACATTTTTACGTATTTAGGCAAGACGGAAAGGTGATTCGCGATACTCATTAATATCGATACTGCCTCAGATCGTGTTTAATTTACTCTCAAGTTAGTCCTAAAAGTCGGACTTCAAATTCAATTTTTTTTAAAAATTATATAGTTATTGAATAATTCAATGCCATTGATTATGTCTATATCAAATTGTGTATATCTACATCACAAAATTTAGAATAGTGAGAGTTTGGAAAAGGGTATCATTTGTTGTCTTTTTCAGGTTTATTTGCCTACCGGTACAAAAGTCACAGTTTCAGCTTCCTTTAAACCTTTTATGGACATCCACGTCACTGCCTCAGCTGCTGACTTTCAAATGGCAGAAGGTAAGCTATGAATAAATAGGAAATGCTGTTGATTCTTTTGATTTAAATTTTTGCCAATTGATAGATCAACATTTTCCTTCCTGTGACTAATCATAAATATGACAATAGACTTTTTTTAAAGTCGAAAGAAAGACGCATGAGATTCATTTAGTTGTTTCTGAAATGAAATTGACTAATTCTTCTTTTATTATAGAAATTAAATATCCTCCATTCTCTTTTACAATTTTGAGACTTTCTCCCTAGAGTGAAAGTACTTTAAAGAAAATACTTTGATAACATATCAACTCCAAAATATTTTAGCTCTATTTGTTTCACTTTAAATAAAAATAAACTCTAACTCTCATATGGCTTGAATCCAGTTGTTGGTATGATCTGCCATAAAATTGTGGACAATATAATTGTTAATTTACAACAAAAATTCCCTCCAATCTTTCAGGTCTTTGTGGTAATTTTGATGGCTATCCAGACAATGACCTGCAAAACGTTGACACCAATACGTTTAGTAGAAGATGGCTGTAAGTTTTAGTCTGTGTATAGCAATGTTTCACAGAAAATGGCAATGGACGTCTTGCTGTTGGTGACGTATATCTAAAATATTTACCATGTATTGCACCCTTCTCTGCCTGTATTTAGGAGTTAGATTTTAACAGTGAATCAATCTTACCTAATAAAACAACAAAAATAAAAACCACGTGTCAACTAAGCCCGTCCCGTGAAATGAGATGCCGTTTAAGTCAGGAGATGACCAATGAACTAACACGTCATAACTGTATTACAATTTTTCCAGCCGCACCCCCACCATTTCCAAAGGTGTTGCAGCCGATTCTTCCCCCAGTGGTCGGCAGTACTGCAGCTGTTTGGCGGACCAACAAGCCGTTTGTTCAGCTGGTCTCGATGTGTTTAAATGCAGTGCTGCAAGTAAAGACCGTGAGTATTGATTGTGTTAGGTGTGTACAGATAAGTTGTTTAGAGTGGTCTGTATTTGGTGTTTGTGTGTACAGATAAGTTGTTTAGAGTGGTCTGTATTTGGTGTTTGGTGTGTACAGATACGTTGTTTAGAGTGGTCTGTATTTGGTGTTAGGTGTGTACAGATAAGTTGTTTAGAGTGGTCTGTATTTGGTGTTAGGTGTGTACAGATACGTTGTTTAGAGTGGTCTGTATTTGGTGTTAGGTGTGTACTGATACGTTGTTTAGAGTGGTCTGTATTTGGTGTTAGGTGTGTACAGATAAGTTGTTTAGAGTGGTCTGTATTGGTGTTAGGTGTGTACAGATAAGTTGTTTAGAGTGGTCTGTATTTGGTGTTAGGTGTGTACAGATAAGTTGTTTAGAGTGGTCTGTATTTGGTGTTTGGTGTGTACAGATAAGTTGTTTAGAGTGGTCTGTATTTGGTGTTAGGTGTGTACAGATAAGTTGTTTTGAGTAGTCTGTATTTGGTGTTAGGTGTGTACAGATAAGTTGTTTAGAGTGGTCTGTATTTGGTGTTAGGTGTGTACAGATAAGTTGTTTAGAGTGGTCTGTATTTGGTGTTAGGTGTGTACAGATAAGTTGTTTAGAGTGGTCTGTATTTGGTATTAGGTGTGTACAGATAAGTTGTTTAAAGTGGTCTGTATTTGGTGTTAGGTGTGTACAGATAAGTTGTTTAAAGTGGTCTGTATTTGGTGTTAGGTGTGTAGAGATAAGTTGTTTAGAGTGGTCTGTATTTGGTGTTAGGTGTGTACAGATAAGTTGTTTAGAGTGGTCTGTATTTGGTGTTTGGTGTGTACAGATAAGTTGTTTAGAGTGGTCTGTATTTGGTGTTAGGTGTGTACAGATAAGTTGTTTAGAGTGGTCTGTATTTGGTGTTTGGTGTGTACAGATAAGTTGTTTAGAGTGGTCTGTATTTGGTGTTTGGTGTGTACAGATAAGTTGTTTAGAGTGGTCTGTATTTGGTGTTTGGTGTGTACAGATAAGTTGTTTAGAGTGGTCTGTATTTGGTGTTAGGTGTGTACAGATAAGTTGTTTAGAGTGGTCTGTATTTGGTGTTAGGTGTGTACAGATAAGTTGTTTTGAGTAGTCTGTATTTGGTGTTAGGTGTGTACAGATAAGTTGTTTAGAGTGGTCTGTATTTGGTGTTTGGTGTGTACAGATAAGTTGTTTAGAGTGGTCTGTATTTGGTGTTTGCTGTGCACAGATAAGTTGTTTAGAGTGGTCTGTATTTGGTGTTAGGTGTGTACAGATACGTTGTTTAGAGTGGTCTGTATTTGGTGTTAGGTGTGTACAGATAAGTTGTTTAGAGTGGTCTGTATTTGGTGTTTGCTGTGTACAGATACGTTGTTTAGAGTGGTCTGTATTTGGTGTTAGGTGTGTACAGATAAGTTGTTTAGAGTGGTCTGTATTTGGTGTTTGGTGTGTACAGATAAGTTGTTTTGAGTAGTCTGTATTTGGTGTTAGGTGTGTACAGATAAGTTGTTTAGAGTGGTCTGTATTTGGTGTTAGGTGTGTACAGATAAGTTGTTTTGAGTAGTCTGTATTTGGTGTTAAGTGTGTACAGATAAATTGTTTAGAGTTGTCTGTATTTGGTGTTTGGTGTGTACAGATAAGTTGTTTAGAGTGGTCTGTATTTGGTGTTAGGTGTGTACAGATAAGTTGTTTAGAGTGGTCTGTATTTGGTGTTAGGTGTGTACAGATAAGTTGTTTAGAGTGGTCTGTATTTGGTGTTAGGTGTGTACAGATAAGTTGTTTTGAGTAGTCTGTATTTGGTGTTAGGTGTGTACAGATAAGTTGTTTAGAGTGGTCTGTATTTGGTGTTAGGTGTGTACAGATAAGTTGTTTAGAGTGGTCTGTATTTGGTGTTAGGTGTGTACAGATAAGTTGTGTAGAGTGGTCTGTATTTGGTGTTTGGTGTGTACAGATAAGTTGTTTAGAGTGGTCTGTATTTGGTGTTTGGTGTGTACAGATAAGTTGTTTAGAGTGGTCTGTATTTGGTGTTTGGTGTGTACAGATAAGTTGTTTAGAGTGGTCTGTATTTGGTGTTAGGTGTGTACAGATAAGTTGTTTAGAGTGGTCTGTATTTGGTGTTAGGTGTGTACAGATATGTTGTTTAAAGTGGTCTGTATTTGGTGTTAGGTGTGTACAGATAAGTTGTTTAAAGTGGTCTGTATTTGGTGTTAGGTGTGTAGAGATAAGTTGTTTAGAGTGGTCTGTATTTGGTGTTAGGTGTGTACAGATAAGTTGTTTAGAGTGGTCTGTATTTGGTGTTTGGTGTGTACAGATAAGTTGTTTAGAGTGGTCTGTATTTGGTGTTAGGTGTGTACAGATAAGTTGTTTAGAGTGGTCTGTATTTGGTGTTTGGTGTGTACAGATAAGTTGTTTAGAGTGGTCTGTATTTGGTGTTTTGTGTGTACAGATACGTTGTTTAGAGTGGTCTGTATTGGGTGTTAGGTGTGTAGAGATAAGTTGTTTAGAGTGGTCTGTATTTGGTGTTAGGTGTGTACAGATAAGTTGTTTAGAGTGGTCTGTATTTGGTGTTAGGTGTGTACAGATAAGTTGTTTAGAGTGGTCTGTATTTGGTGTTTGGTGTGTACAGATAAGTTGTTTAGAGTGGTCTGTATTTGGTGTTTTGTGTGTACAGATACGTTGTTTAGAGTGGTCTGTATTTGGTGTTTGGTGTGTACAGATAAGTTGTTTAGAGTGGTCTGTATTTGGTGTTAGGTGTGTACAGATAAGTTGTTTAGAGTGGTCTGTATTTGGTGTTAGGTGTGTACAGATAAGTTGTTTTGAGTAGTCTGTATTTGATGTTAGGTGTGTACAGATAATTTGTTTAGAGTGGTCTGTATTTGGTGTTTGGTGTGTACAGATAAGTTGTTTAGAGTGGTCTGTATTTGGTGTTAGGTGTGTACAGATAATTTGTTTTGAGTATTCTGTATTTGGTGTTTGGTGTGTACAGATAAGTTGTTTAGAGTGGTCTGTATTTGGTGTTAGGTGTGTACAGATAAGTTGTTTAGAGTAGTCTGTATTTGGTGTTAGGTGTGTACAGATAAGTTGTTTAGAGTGGTCTGTATTTGGTGTTAGGTGTGTACAGATAAGTTGTTTAGAGTAGTCTGTATTTGGTGTTAGGTGTGTACAGATAAGTTGTTTAGAGTGGTCTGTATTTGGTGTTAGGTGTGTACAGATAAATTGTTAAGAGTGGTCTGTATTTGGTGTTAGGTGTGTACAGATAAGTTGTTTAGAGTGGTCTGTATTTGGTGTTAGGTGTGTACAGATAAGTTGTTTAGAGTGGTCTGTATTTGGTGTTAGGTGTGTACAGATAAGTTGTTTAGAGTGGTCTGTATTTCTTGTTAGGTGTGTACAGATAAGTTGTTTAGAGTGGTCTGTATTTGGTGTTAGGTGTGTACAGATAAGTTGTTTAGAGTGGTCTGTATTTGGTGTTTGTGTGTACAGATACGTTGTTTAGAGTGGTCTGTATTTGGTGTTAGGTGTGTACAGATAAGTTGTTTAGAGTGGTCTGTATTTGGTGTTTGGTGTGTACAGATAAGTTGTTTTGAGTAGTCTGTATTTGGTGTTAGGTGTGTACAGATAAGTTGTTTAGAGTGGTCTGTATTTGGTGTTAGGTGTGTACAGATAAGTTGTTTAGAGTGGTCTGTATTTGGTGTTAGGTGTGTACAGATAAGTTGTTTAGAGTGGTCTGTATTTGGTGTTAGGTGTGTACAGATAAGTTGTTTTGAGTAGTCTGTATTTGGTGTTAGGTGTGTACAGATAAATTGTTTAGAGTGGTCTGTATTTGGTGTTAGGTGTGTACAGATAAGTTGTTTAGAGTGGTCTGTATTTGGTGTTAGGTGTGTACAGATAAGTTGTTTTGAGTAGTCTGTATTTGGTGTTAGGTGTGTACAGATAAGTTGTTTAGAGTGGTCTGTATTTGGTGTTTGTTCTGTCTCAATGAAGAACTGGTATTTTTATCTTTATTCTTATTGTTTAGTCAGATAATTTAGATTTAAAGATTGCCTTTTAGAGTTGTATTACAAAATAGATATTAAAATCAAATATTAAGAACTAATGAATAATTACTGACAATTTTAAACGTATTTACAAGAACGATTTGGTTTTACATGAGCAAATACGAATTCTTACTTTCATTTTATTTTCTATACTTAACGTTTTCCAACTAACTTAACAATTATCATTACACACATTGTTTCTTTCTTGTAGCTGATGATGTCACTGATTTTCTTGTTAGACTTGCTAGAACACCATTTGTAGGACAGCAGCTACAAGCCATGTTCCGAAGAGCAGTTAACGATAAAGATGTGAGTAAAAAAAGTGATGGTAAAAACATGTCATTGTCATGACATATTTAAATATGTCTCACAATATTATAGCATTTGGATTATCTAACACTCTTTTACATTTGGATTATCTAACACTCTTTTACATTTGGATTATCTAACTCTCTTTTACATTTGGATTATCTAACACTCTTTTACATTTGGATTATCTAACACTCTTTTACATTTGGATTATCTAACTCTCTTTTACATTTGGATTATCTAACACTCTTTTACATTTGGATTATCTAACACTCTTTTACATTTGGATTATCTAACACTCTTTTACATTTGGATTATCTAACACTCTTTTACATTTGGATTATCTAACACTCTTTTACATTTGGATTATCTAACACTCTTTTACATTTGGATTATCTAACACTCTTTTACATTTGGATTATCTAACACTCTTTTACATTTGGATTATCTAACACTCTTTTACATTTGGATTATCTAACACTCTTTTACATTTGGATTATCTAACACTCTTTTACACTTGGATTATCTAACTCTCTTTTACATTTGGATTATCTAACACTCTTTTACATTTGGATTATCTAACACTCTTTTACATTTGGATTATCTAACACTCTTTTACATTTGGATTATCTAACACTCTTTTACATTTGGATTATCGAACACTCTTTTACATTTGGATTATCTAACACTCTTTTACATTTGGATTATCTAACACTCTTTTACATTTGGATTATCTAACACTCTTTTACATTTGGATTATCTAACACTCTTTTACATTTGGATTATCTAACACTCTTTTACATTTGGATTATCTAACACTCTTTTACATTTGGATTATCTAACACTCTTTTACATTTGGATTATCTAACACTCTTTTACATTTGGATTATCTAACACTCTTTTACATTTGGATTATCTAACACTCTTTTACATTTGGATTATCTAACACTCTTTTACATTTGGATTATCTAACACTCTTTTACATTTGGATTATCTAACACTCTTTTAAATTTGGATTATCTAACACTCTTTTACATTTCATTTTCTAATACCGATAAATACAGGCGCCGCCGCTGGTAGCAAGCGGAACAGGAAGCTTCACGCTGGAGGAAGCCGAAGACTACTGTAGGTCAGCTCTTGAGAAAAGCAACGCTACAATCGCCTGTCTGGGCCATCTCAGTAATGTTAGTGTTAGTGAGAGCATCAAGAGCTGTCAACAGGATCTCAATGTAAGAAATATCATTACAGTGACAGTGATAAAAATATCAAATGTACAGTTATTTTCACAAAAGCTTACAACATGCATCAATGCTTTTCAAAATGTACTTATAATTTATTTAAAAAGGACTTTCAAATACCATTTAGTAAACCATTACATTTACTAACTTAACATTTCTAGCACACACATTCAAACAACATACCGTATCCATGTGTTGATAACAGCTTGCATTCTTGGATTATATTTGTATCCTTCTATGCCATGTGTCTGCTTTTGCTTCACTCACTATTTGTTATCTCACTTTTCTTTAATTTCATATTTGAAATTTACTAATCTGTTTTTATCAAGATTATTTATCCACTGTTAATTGAAATTCAAAAATCCTTATTCGTGTGATCACCTCTAAAAATGAACGGCCACATTAAAAGTAATTTCCAAAAGTTAAGTTCATTCTTCCATAGAATTATAGTTCCACGATGGACAGAAACTTTACACACGATACATAGATGACTGAAGGCTTCAACACCAACAAACACCAAACACCCCCCCCCCTCTTCCTAACCTTTCTCGGAACCGTTGTAAGGTGTCTATTTGTGTCGTCATAATATCCCCAAGATAAATTAATTTTACTTTTTAGATTACTGGTAACCCTGAATGGGTCTTGTCCCACCTGAATGACATCACCGAAGAATGCTTGGGCACAGCCAGGCAGAACTCTAGCGCATGGGAGTCTCCCGACGTGACAAATGGTGAACCAGTTTTATCTGCTGCACTGCGAAATAATTTGTGTATTAAAGACTGTGGGGCGAACGGTGATTGCGTCAACTGTAAGTATTAACCTCACTGTGTTGGCTGTCTTTCATGATAGTGGATTGGAGTCTAGAACGTTTCTAATCATTATCATTAGACTCTTGGCTCTACTTCATTTTCTTTCAATCTTGTTTGCATCAACACAAGAATCTAATCCCACATCGTATCTCTGTGTGTAGCTGTTTGTGTGTGCAAGAATGGCTACGCCGGAGAAGTCTGTAACGTGGAGCCCAACGCCCGACCAATCATCGCCACGGCAGACTCGGCCTGTGATATTCTTGCCTCGACCTGTTCCTCTGTTGATATTGCTGGCATGAACTTCCTAGCATCTGACTCATTGACATGTCACTTTGAATACGTCACAGTACGTTGTCATCATTATGTTGAGTGAAAAGCACACAATCTTAGGTTTAACAGCAGTTAATTTTTAAAACATTTTTTAAAAACTTGATTCAATTTTTAATACGAGAGTTGTTTAAAAAAAAATAAATAAAGTAAGGTATTACATATAGATCCATTTTTAAAATCTACCAAAAGTGTAATTATCATGCACGGAAAAGTTTTGATTTTTTTTTAAATTCAGCTATTCAACAAGGTTGCCAAATAATTTAACCAACGCAAATTAAACATTTCTCTGTTATTTAAATTCTTTAAGCGCAACGTAAAAACTTCGCCTTTCTTTTCCAGGTTGGTGCGACTGTTACCAAAACAGGTGTAGTTGTCAACGTGCCCGCTGCGTACATCAGCATGTTCCAGGTTGAATGTAGACAGCCCAACGTCAGGGGACAAAGTGCCATAATCCGGGTCAGCAACGACAGAACCACGCAAAGCAACGAGAGTTACCTCCATGTCATTCACAAATCAACATGTCAACAGTGTCAATTTGCCAACGGTGGAGAAAGTGTCTCTTGCACCTGGAAGGTGAGCTTTACGTGTACAATTTTATTCTTTAGCGTAAAATCAAACTCTAGAATCTGGAATATAAAAATTGACTAAATTGTTTTAATTTCAATTGCGATGACATCTGATCTTTCCAGCTTAATCCAAGTTTTGATTTTTTTTTAAACTTAAAATTCGCGACCCCCCCCCCATTATGCCTCAAAGGTCCTAACTCGAAGGCCCGATCATGCCATTTTGGACTGTCATGAATTATAACTTAAAATTTTACAGCAACTACATAGTTATAAAATAATTTTTATTTCGAAGTCTTAGTTCATCTTGAAATTTATGTTTGCATTTTTGTTGATATCACATGACTTTCACTAAAGGGATACAGAAATTTCTTGCATACCTGCGTCATTGAGATTATGTTGCCACTCAGAAAATCTTTGGCGAGTGAGAAGAGTAAAAAAAAAGCCATTAGAGTTATTGGCAAAGAAGACTTGAAGAAGATTAAAACCATAAAAATTGTATAACAACATTGGCGTGGATTGCTTTGCCTGGGAAAAAATAATAAATACAGTAACATTCAAAACTTTCAAATAAATGCAAGTTAAGACAAAACCCATTGATAGGAGTGGGATTCCATAATCTTCTGTATAGAAGTAAAATCTATTATTTACAGATAGAACAGCATTTTTTTAATTCTATAAAGGCGTTTAAAAATTGTAATCATCTCTGCCCAGTCCGATACCTGTGTGATTGACAGCGAGTGCTATGCACGTTACGAGATCTTTGCATCCGACAGCTGCTACCGCTGTGATCCTGATAGAAGCACTGATTCCTGGACAAGATTATCGGGTATGTTTGTTTGTTTAAAATACAGATTAAGTATTGTTTAGGATCAACTAGGGTTCGTACTGATTAAAAAATTTGTATCGATTAATCGGGAATAAATTAAATCAGCCAATCGATTAGTTTCGAATAATTTTCTTTTTATATGCATAGATACATACCGCTAACTCGCGATACAATATTTAGTGAAATCGGGTAGGTCGGGAAAATTCCATGGCTCCCAAATTTTATGACATAATACAGCAAATTCCTTCTGCTGTGCAAGAAATGAGGAAGAAAAACATTTTTTGTTTACGTTTGTACGTCTAAAAAATAATAATACGAGGAAAAAGTATGTAAGTAACAAAAATTATAAATTATCAATTAATTGGGAAAAAAATTAGAAATATTTGCTTAAATTTCAATCGAATTTTAATCGATCAAATTCATGTAAAAATTAATTTTAACGATTAATCGATTAGTTAATCGTTAATTTCAGCAGCCTTTGATAAATGTTAACTGTTGTTTGTTTGCAAATGGCATACATTTTGTCTTTTATGTCTCTGATTCTTTTAGGTCTCAATTTCTCAGTAATTTGTAATTTTAAGTGTTTATAATTAGGTTACTTTCGATCATGTTACATTCTCTTGATGTTGTTTTGCTGTCTAGAGCCCGTATGTCTGGCCACAGCCAAGCCTGTGTCAGGCACCGGCACAACCAGCGAGTCCAATCTCATTGCCGTCATAGTGCTGGGTGTCATCACAGGTGTCCTGTGTCTGGCATTGGCAATAATCGCCATCTTCCTGCTCAAAAAGCGGTTTAAAGGGTGAGAAGGGAAACTTAAAATTTTCATTTAGCTGTGTGCTACATTTAGCTAATTAAAACTAAATTCTCGGGCTCAAAAACATGTTTATGTGTCTGATTTAAGTTTAAAACATTGGGTTATTCCATTAATGTGTCTGTTTTAAGTTTAAAACATTGGGTTATTCCATTAATGTGTATTTTTAATCAGTAATCATGTCTAGTTTATATTTTGTATTTACTTGTTTTCAATATAAATGTGTCAAGTTTGTTAAACAAATACTTGTGCAGTCCTCATTTGTTAGAATCATTAAAAAAATATAAACAAAATAACTGTCGGACTTATCAGATCGAATGTGTTATTATTATTATCATAATATATTGCCCTATATAAGTGGGGGAGTGAGTATTGTAATAAAAATAGAATAGTTATGGTATCTTTTGCATTAAATACTGGGTAATTGTACCCATTAAAATTTCTTAAGAGGGGTTATTCATTAGATATCATTAAAAAAAAAGATTTTTAACTAATCTTGATTTAGGGTAATTAGTGACTAGTGATATCATAAAATGTTAATTAAAAAATAATGTTCCCTTTTTGATTGGTTCTCAATGAATGGATGCAATTTTGGAATTATCTTTTCTTTCAATAAATATTTTTATTTTTTTATTATCTTTTGTTATGTTGATGTCACGTTTGTTATGTTGATGTCACGTTTGTTATGTTGATGTCACGTTTGTTATGTTGATGTCACGTTTGTTATGTTGATGTCACGTTTATTATGTTGATGTCATGTTTATTATGTTGATGTCACGTTTGTTATGTTGATGTCACGTTTATTATGTTGATGTCACGTTTGTTATGTTGATGTCACGTTTATTATGTTGATGTCATGTTTATTATGTTGATGTCACGTTTATTATGTTGATGTCACGTTTGTTATGTTGATGTCACGTTTATTATGTTGATGTCACGTTTGTTATGTTGATGTCACGTTTGTTATGTTGATGTCACGTTTATTATGTTGATGTCACGTTTATTATGTTGATGTCACGTTTGTTATGTTAATGTCACATTTTTATATTGATGTCACTTGTGTTATGTAGATGTCACGTTTGTTATGTAGATGTCACTTTTGTTAGGTTGATGTCACGTTTATTTATTTGTCTCTCCAGAAAACAAAGACATCTTCAGAGCATTGACGATTACTCGATGGTTGATGGAAGTAGGTCAAGGTCGGCCCAGACCTCCCCTGGTTTGGATCTACACAGAAAAACAGAAGGGGAAAATCTAGAGTCTTGCTACAATCCGACCTTTAATTAATCTATAAATCCGGGATAAAGGCCAGAATCGATCGAAATATCCAGTCTTTTATATTATAAAAAAAAACTGATTTGTCTAAAAAGCCGATGTGATTTTAATTTACTTTATAGATTTTTGTCAGATGCTCTTAACTATCTATGCTTATTAGTACATTGTATCTTGGCATGTAACAATCACTGTCATATTCCTTTCAAACATCTCTTTTTATTGTAAAAGGGAGAGGGGGGTCAAAATTCGAAAGTCCTCCCGGGCCCCCCTTTGAGGGGGTCCACAAAGGAGTGTAGGTTATCTCATGTCATGATGTCGAATGTCAAAAGGCAGGGCCCTCCACAGAGGCCAAGCCCCCCCAAATCCCTAGCGATGCCACTGCTAGCGTCGCTTGTAACTAATAAAAAAAAACCTCTTAATAAGACATCTAACCATTAATTGTGATTGATCCATTCATATAAAATAAAAATACTATTGTTCAAACTCATTATTTTCAATGGTTTAAAAGGGTTTATTATTAAATGAGTCATCTTGTCTATAGATAATTTCCAACCCACTGAAATATTTTTTTAAGGACCGTTTACCAAGTAGGGTCGTTGTAGTGTTTTTTGCATTTTTTTAACTAACGAGAAGAAATATTTATTAGATAAAATATTATATTGTTTTTATTATATTGAAATATTTTAAACAAGGACTCTTTGATTTATTTTTTAAATGTATCTTGCCATAATTTTATTCTTGAGCTGCACAAGTTGAGCATATCATGGATTCCTTTCCACAGCACACAAGGCCAAATAATGCATTACTTTGTTAACATTTACATGAACTACTAGAACTACCCAGCAATTCAGCTAATGTCTCAATTCTCTCAAATAATGGTTCCAAATATTCCATCCCGGTGATTTGATTGTAAAATATTTAAAGTTTACAATAATGCAATAGTTTACCATAATGAGGCAACATTTTTGAAACGTAAAAATTATTAACGTAGAACACCATTATATTTTATAATACATAAATCTAATACTTTGGCAAATTCTTAATAGATATAATTATAGTGCTGTCTAAAGATACAATACATGGACTTTTAAAATTGTATGAAATGAAGTTAAGCTCCTGTATTGAAGAAATGCCTTATGTTTGATTAGTCTCGATACATAGATTTGTATGTGCTACCTTCCTGGTAACAATATTTAAAGCTATTTTCATTTTAAATATAAATAGACTATGATCAAATGTACCCCTTGTTTCGAATTTTTGAAACAGTATATCTATAGTATATCAATAAAAAGTGAAAATTTTAAAAGGGGTCTTTAACTTTTTTTTATTCCAATATGTTTTTTTTAAAAAGTATTTGTGAGAATGACATCGAATTCTTTAGAAAATGCTGTTGACATTTTGCTTATGACTAGTACAAGTTATCCAGCGATGATCAATTTACCGTCGACCGAATTACCTTCAACTAAAATTTAGTAAAGAAATCAGATTTAACTAAAGATGTTAAGAAAATTTAATTCGTTTTGGGCTTGCGGAAGCAATTTTAAAGTAAAATGAAAAAAAAATTTAAGTGTCTCTCAATAATACTGCACGAAATATTTTTTATCGAGAATGGGGCTATAGCTCAATCATTGATGATTGAATACCAATGGTATTATACCATTATTTAAATAAAATTTTGATTGAAAAAATACCAAAAACAAACAAACTAATGTGACTATAAGTTAATGTCATCAAATATACCTACAATAAATATTAGTGAAATGGTTTTTGACCCTGTATATTTATTCAAGAATAAAAGAATTATGATGATCTGACAATCTTTCCTGTCTCCATCCTCCTCATCGAATCACGTTTGTTGATGAATGAAAGAAGAATCGTGTGACCTAGAGTCCCATGTGGGGAGATTATGAAGGCATACAGATCACATTAGGGGGAAATGCAGGTGTCGAATCAACTCGCATAGGACTAGAGTTAATGTAAAAACAAGCTTTACAAACATATCGGAAAGTGGTTAACAAATCAGATGGGAGGCGGATGTAAAATGGAATACAAGTTCATGGGAGGACGGAGTAAAGTAGCACACCATACAATGGGAGGATGGAGTAAAGTAGCACACCATACAATGGAGCATGGAGTAAAGTAGCTCACCATACAATGGGAGGATGGAGTAAAGTGGCACACCATACAATGGAGCACGGAGTAACGTGGCACACCATACAATGGAGCACGGAGTAAAGTAGCACATCATACAATGGGGCTCAGGGAGTAAGATAGCACATAATACAATGATGCTCACGGAGTAAAAAGCACATCATACGATGGGAGGACGGAGTACAGAAGCTCATCATACAATGGAGTACGGAGTAAAGTAGCACATCATACGATTGGAGGATGGTGAAAAGTAGCACACCATACAATGGGAGGACGGTGAAAAGTAGCACACCATACAATGGGAGGACGGAGAAAAGTAGCACACCATACAATGGGAGGACGGAGAAAAGTAGCACACCATACAATGGGGGACGCAGTAAACCGGCAGTCTTCTCCTAAAAATAAAACAAACCCTTAAAAACAAAGTTTTTGACTATAAATCCCTTATATATCAGACATAACTAAAAGTATTGATTATGTTCAAACGCGACAAACATTTACAGACTGAATCTGTCTTAACTTCCCTTTGCTTTATAACACCTGGGGGGGGCGGGTGGCAGAGGGGAAATGTCTGGTCACCGATCGCTGGACCGAGCTCAGCGTGACACGTAAAATGTAAACTAAAAGCACGCCGGTACACCTTGTGAAATTACGAGATGTGTTCACCGATGGCTGGCGTGAAGTCAAGTGACCCGTAAAATGTAAACAATTGCGACTTCATCATATATTTTATATAGATAAACTAAAAATGCATTAATTTAATTACGGTACGTTCGATCGATCTGAAATTTTGATACGATGCATTGTTAGGTGACACAAACCTATGTGTCGAATTTCAGCTCGATGGCATCACGGGAAGTGGGATATTTGTTACTTTTGTTTTCCGCCCGCCCAAGACAGAGAGACAGAGAGAGACGGCGGTAAAGTTAATATAACGGATTTAAAAGCAAAGTTTTTTACTATAAATCCCTTATATATGAGACATAACTAACAGTATTGAATATGTTCAAACGCAACAAACATTTATAGACTGAATCTGTCTTAACTCCCCTTTGCTTTATAACCCGGGGGAGGGGGTGGGAGAGGGGAAAGTCTGGTCACCGATCGCTGGACCGAGTTCAGCGTGACACGTAAAATGTAAAAAAAAAGAACGCCGGTACATCGACCATGTGGCGTCAACGCGCGAACTGAGCTGTCACGTGAAAAAAACAAAACAAATTGTGAATTTGAATTACATACGTCGTATATAGATAAACTAAAAATTGCATTAATTTAATTACGGTACGTTCGGTCGATCTGAAATTTTGATACGATGCATTGTTTGGTGACACGGGTCCATGTGCAAAATTTCAGCTCGATGGCTTCACGGGAATCGGGTAATTTTTTACTTTTGTTTTTCTGCCCGCCCAAGACAGAGAGACAGAGACGACGGTGAAGTTAATAGTATGGTATGTATGGTATGGCATCTGTCCGTCTACGAAAGACGATAGATTTATCTTTATTATTTGCAGCTCTTGGTGTGGCTGATGAGACCAATCCTTGAGTGGCAGTCTCTTCTGCATGACACACACACGAAAGCAGTGGGGACAGTGTTGCCTGGCCTTTCTCCTCGCTCTTTTCCCGACTGCTTCTGCCCTAGTTTGATCCTCTGCTCTTAGTGATCCTTCTTTCACTATAGCCCGCCACATGGACCTATCCTCTGCCAGCTTTTCCCAGTTTTGTATATCAATGTTGGCTACTTTCATGTCTCTCTTGCATATGTCCACGTATCTGAGACATGGCCGACCAACCGACCTTTTCACTGTCGCCAGCTCGCTGTATAGCACATCCTTGGGTATGCGACCAGTTTGCATCCTCTTGACGTGTCCAAGCCAACGAAGGCGTCTTTGGCTTAATATTGCTGCAATACTACTCATGCTTGCTTGAGCCAGGACCTCTGTGTTGGGGACTTTCTCTTGCCATTTGATGTCTAGGATGCGGCGCAGGCATCTGAGTTGGAAGCTATTGAGCCTTCTTTCATGCCTGGTATAGGTGGTCCAAGACTCGCATCCATAGAGGAGTGTGCTCAGTACGCAGGCCTGGTATACCTGCAGCTTAGTCCTTGCTGTGAGTTTGGCATTGGACCAGACTCTTTTGTACAGTCTAGCCATAACAGTTGCTGCCATCCCTATCCTACTACTTATCTCATCTTCCAGTGAGAGGGTGCTCGAGATGTTTGATCCCAGATAAGTAAAACTGTCAACAACATCCAGGTTGCAGTCGTCAATGGTGATAGTCGGGAGAGAGGCAGCATCCTGTGCCATAATGTTGGTTTTCTTTATACTTATGGTCAGGCCAAACTCTTTGCAGGCAGCGGAGAAGCTGGATACAAGGTTCTGCAGGCCGTCTGCTGTGTGGGATATTAAGGCGGCATCGTCTGCAAATAAGAGCTCGCGCAGCAAAATCTTCCTTATTTTGGTCTTGGCTCTAAGTCGGGAAATATTGAAGTTAATATAAGTATAAGGGATTTAAAAATGCAGCCCACAATTGTTCTGTGTTAACGCTACTCGCCATTGTGTTCGAGAGATATCACGCTATCTGTTATCCTATGAGGGAAACGTTTGAGACTGAGCTCTTTAGAGTTTTCTCATTCCCTTGGTATGGATCTTGTCTTGTGTAGCTGTTACGTCGTTGTCTGGGTACTTGTAATGACCACAAGGACAGGCTACAACTCAAAGTAACTCCAACACCATTATAACATACATAAGTTTTATTAACGTCCAACAAGGTCCTTCCGCACGCAACAACAGCAAATCTCTAACTGACTATAGACTCTCAACCGTTCCTACGTCACGTTCACTATCACGCGTCACACTTCACATGCTACGTAATGGTGTTCCATACCATGCGCACTATTCCGCACTGCACCACAGACTCGTACAAACACATACACATCGGGAAAACCCCATTAGATATAATATTTCCATGAAAGTAGCGACCTTGCCCTTCGCTATCTTCTATGGTACAGACGTAACTTCAGTTTGCTGTATATTTCAATGACATTTCATTTTTAAAACAAACTTTTATTAAACTCAATGAGATCAATAACAGATTTTATTGAAGCAATTCATTGCTCCAGATATGTTGTTGCCTTGTGTCAATGAAGGCCAAAAGGTAAGTACTTCGGGTTTTAATTCAAACAAGACCAAAGCACATGCGGACATTCTTTATATGGATAAATAAAGCAACATATTTAATATATAGTGAAGGTGCTTATTAATTTACAATAACTTAATTTTTGGTTCATTTGAAACAGATGGGCTATGAGTTTTCTGTAAACGCATGAAAATATGTTTTATTTATAGTAAGTATTTTGTTACTATACTTAGAAATGTATTGTTTAAGAATATTTCCTTTTTGTCTTCTAAAGACCCGTTAGTTCATTAATGGAAGTCTGGTAGATCTTTGCACAGTGAAAGGCGTCAGTCAAAAACTTCAAATAGCTTACATTATATTTATTTTTACCATTTTCTTTGCACTGCCTCTGGTGCTTCTGACCTTCATGTACTCGGCCATCTCACTGACCATCGCCCCCAGCATCATCCCTTCTGAAGATAGCAACAGAAGCTTCCATGGCAGCCATCGACTCCGTGATCCAGAGCGGAGCAACAAGAGCAACTCCAAGGTCATCGCTGCAGACGACAGGTCGTTAAAATGATGGTGGCTGTGATGATGACGTACTTCATCTGTCTGCTTTCTCTCCGCTGCATGCAGGTGTGGGCCCTCTTCGCCTCGGACACTGATTTCACGAGCCTGGGCAAGGAGGTCTATCTCAATCTCATCAACTCCAGCCGCATACTCATGTACTTCAACAGCACGCGTAACCAGATCATTTACGGTCTTCTCAGCTCGAACTTTAGAGCAACTTTCAAGCAGGATCTACAACTGCAGGATCAACAGCAAGGACCGGTGGAAGTACAACACGACGCGCTACAAGAATAAACAGCACCAGTTTTCACTGTACCAGCAGACGCAGGTCAGCTGTAAAATGGAGCAGCTGGAATCAACAGACTTCTTGGAGACCAAAGAAATGAGATTATCGGTTGCCACTTTTAGCCTGGCTGAGTGCCGCCATCTTTCCTTTCATTTACCCAAGGGATGTAAGAAAGTCTTAGAGAGTCGTGTGCTGAAACAAAAAGGTCCGCCATAAACACCCTGGGAGGTAATGAACGCCTTACACAAAACGAAAACAGAAGTGAAAAAACACGGACAATTTCTAGACCTGTGGAGAATATATCATAGCCTACGGATGTTCAAGTTAGCAATCTAATTTGAAATACCCAAGCCTTGTATCTTCTGTTAATATCAAGTTTGTTTATATTATATGATGACTCAGATGATCAAAGATATCTTTAGAAAATATAAATAACCCATACAAAATTATTATTTATTTTTTATGAAAGTTTAGAAAGTTAAAAAATAATACATAGCGAAAGGTTAATTTTATATTTACCATTAAATTGTGCTAAATAATTCCATTTACAGATTTTCAAAAAAAATATTTTAAAACATGTCATTCGAAAAGGGGATAGACGTGTTAGAATAGTTACATAAATGTTTTAAAATGTTGACAATATGTTTAAGTAAAACAAGATAAACTAATGGGCGACCAAAGATAACCGATGGAGAAATTAGCTGGTGTAATTCAAAGACAAAACTAGAAACACTTTTTAAACAAATGAACTAAATCTTTAAAAGCCAAATGTATTTATTGCATCATATGAAATTCACTTCCTGTGTATAATTTTTGAAACAGCGACCCGAGTTCCTTACTTCATGAACAGTTCAAGACATATCCTGTCACTGTCACACATTTTACTCTTATTTCACTGTCAAAACTTTGTCACTTCAAACTGACTTGACCTCTGAGATACATGTGGCCATTCTTTGAACTAGCAGGTACCTTTTTTGACATCAGAGGGCGATAACATCATTTATAGATTTTAATTTCTATTAACACAATAAAGGAAAGGAACATACAATTATTAATATTAAGTGCATCGAAACGCATATCGAACAACAGACAACCTTTTTAAAAAGTTTTGATTTTCAGAACTTGTGGTTGCGTCCCTTGTTAAGGAAGGTTTTAAAAAAATTTTTTTACAAAGTAGAAGACAAAGCAGATCTGTTGTCAAGAAACAATTTCACACTTTTTTCAACATGTCTCAATGAGTTTTTGAAAGATATGTCAATCTTATTTTAGTAAGGAAATTTTATTGCCGCTTTCATGACAGATAGAGTCAGCCTCCCTCGCCCCGCTCGTTCACTTTAAGGGATGTGGGGTGCCAAAATGTATTAAGCTTGAACAATGTAGTAAATGTAATTGTTGTATATGGTTAACCTAACAAACAAATAACCCCAAAAGTAATACATCAGTAAGTATGGCAATTTTATTCCATAAATATTGTAAATTCAATTGAAACCGCTATTCCATATAGTTACAATATTTCAGAAGGTGAATTATTTAGAAAAGTGAAATAGAATTCAATTATAATTTTTATTTAAACATGAATTTTTTACATGAAAAAATATAAACTTTGACATTCTATGACTTTCTTGTACTCAAATTAAAATGTTCTGCATTGGTTTGTGTTGTTAAAATTTACAATAATTTAGTAAACAACAATCTTTTAAAATTTAGAACGTGTTGCCTAAATCCCTTAACGTCACGTCATGCATTCAAGTTTAATCATTACCATGGCTATTTGGGGAATATATAGCCACGCAAGGTTGTCTCGGAAAAATAAGTTAACATTATTAAGTTTCGTTAAAACAAGAAACTAAAAATAACCTCGTATTATGAACACGCTGAAAGGTAAATAATAATTTATTTTTTATCAGACTGTATGACGTTAGAAGATTGCTGTACAGGAGTAAGGGTGGGCTGTTATTTAATTAATTGGAATGAAGACTTACTTTCCATTTACTTTTAAAGCTTTTAAATTATATTTTCTGCATGGCTTTCTATGCATAATATTGCAACCTACACACAAACCTTTGAGCTTTGTGCGTCTTACGCAGTCATCCAAACTCCACCATGGTTGAACGTGAGGCCGCATTTTCTTTTGAACGGTTAAAGACATTATTACTGGAATACATCAGAGCAGTGGATCTGTTTAAAGAACGGTCAATAATTATTGCAAAAAAACCACTGACCAGTGGCGTAGCTGGGGGCGGTGGGGCGGTCCGCCTCGGGCGGCACACATATTGGGGCGGCATTTGTGGGCATTTGAAAGTTCAAGTAATTTCCGACAACCACCCTTTTTTCTTTTGAAGGGGGAAAACCAAGGTGAAACAGAAATATTCTTAATTTTTAGACTTAATTAACGGATTCGCTCAACATTTGTTTGATTACATGGTTGTTGTTATAACTAACGCAAAATCGTTCAAAAATTTAAAATCGCTCAAAATAGGTATCTATTTTTTTTTAATTAAGCGGTATACGTCATAGATGACGCTTTTATAAGAAAACTGCACACACACACACACACACACACACACACACAAAACACAAAAAAAAACACAAAAACATCACCACTGAGCCAAATAACATGTGCTATTAATATCGCCACGCCAGTTCTGGCGTGGAATTTCGACATGCGCAGAATGATGCGCTAACAAGTACCTACATAACATGGTGGTTCAAACATCGTGTTTAACTTGTAAGTAGTATTTTTTTATTACAGTTTCAGTTTTTAGAAAATTATTGTAAGGTAACTTACTCAAAATTAAATATTTTTATTGCATTAAAGTAGCATACACATAATTTGTGTTTTTCATTAAAATACGGTTATTCATTAAAAATGTTACGCCTATCCAATTGAAGTATTGTATAAATAATTTGAATTCGTCTATTTTATGGACAATTATTTAGATTTATGGCAAGAACTTAAAAATATTCAAATTTCTCCGTTAATAAACACCAAAATAGCATAAATAATTTCGAAAAAGATATGCTTTAAAATTCACACGTCGTCACAAAAACTTAGACCCCTTCTTCAATATGATGTCACACATTTTCGCTCCACCCTCATAAAAGCTGTGTTTTCTATTTGAAAATGAGCATGTTTCAAATTATTTTTTTTTGGGTCATTTAAATATGTTTTTAGTGTAAGGCTGCACTCTAATATCGTAATACGCGTGAAGCAATGTAAAATGTCATTAAATAAAGTTACGGTAATCATATATTTAAGTGGAACTTTTATTAAAACTTGCGCTTTTTGATTTGACGTCAAATCTGAGACTCCGCTCCACGCTCCCAGGTGCGTGACGTCATTTATGGACGGCATCCTAAATGGGCGGCAAATTGGAGACCGCCCCGGCGGGCAAAATTTCTAGCTACGCCACTGCATAAAACACGGGATACCCGGTGGTCACCTGGTCAGATGCAGGACAACAGCCCTGATGGTCCGGTTATATTTCCAGGTGACACGTATATGCTCGGTCATTTATTTAACTTGATTCTGGCTGTTGGTTATAACATCTTGTGTGCAAAACATGTGTTAGTGCTTTACGTGATGTTTGCTCCAGACTTTCGCTGCTTTATTTGGTACTTTGAATAAAACACCTTGAGAAAAGTAAAGAACTGTTCTGATTTGTTTACTTTATGGGTTATAGAATTGTATCCTCCTTGAAGGTGCGTACTTGAATGAAATTCTTTTTTGATGAACTATTTTTAAACATTACATTTGTTTTTATGATACATATTTAAATTAACAAATTGTTTGATTACTAATCGCAAATGCTTATGAGTTCTTTTTACCCGAAGTAAACCCAATATTAAAAATAGCCTCTTCTCTATACAACCCTTCCCTCGTCGAATTAGACGCTGTATTTAAGAAAGAGATGACGCAGAACATACCCACATAAGCACAAGCGGAATCCCAAGTAGAAAGAAAGTAGGCTATAGGACAAACGTTATTTTAGTGGATTTGTAATAAATAAGCAGCCATGGTGTTCTTATTTTTTATATTGTTTGAAATGATATATATAGTTTTGTTGAAATGTATATATTTTTAAATATATCAGTTCATTTTAAATTTCTTCCATTGACAATGAAGAAGGCATACACTGAGCGTTACCTTGTTCTTGAATTATTAAAATATTTTAATTCAATTTTATGTTTTTGCTGGTCAATCCTGACTGTAGTTGAGCTGAGTCGGCTAAAAACTAAAAAACGAAAATAATCATTTGAAATGCATCAAATATTCGAAAATTTGCACAAATGTGTCGAAGTTTTTAAAAAATGTCTGCATTTCAATGACTTTGTAAATTTTTGTGCGGCGAAATTTCTTGAAGAAAATACTTAATAAGTGCAAATATTTTCTCCTTGTATATCCAGAGCGACAGCTCAAAATATCACGATTTACTAGAGTTTATGGTCAACTTGTCTAAAAACTAAATTTTGATGATATTTTAATTCCTTTAATTAATTTAGGCATATTTTGTTTCGAATTCGGATGCTTATTCTGAAATGCTTTTAATTTATTAAATAAAATAATTTGACCATATTTCAAGGTTTGCTAATAAAAATATATTAAAATACTCTATGGCATTAGGTCAATTTTTCTTTTTGATAACATATTGTAGAACACTATTGCAGCTCCCGGTAAGTTGGACATCTTAACTATAATTCTGACTTTTAACAAATAAAATAATATTATATAATTCATACATAGAAATTTATTTTAAAGTGATTCTTTTCCTTTTTTTAATTTTCAGTACACAATTAAATACATATTTTAATCAACAAAAAATTTGGGAAAAAATAAAATAAATTAAATAAAAGATTTAAGTCATTTCTTTATTATAGTTGAACTTGAACTATCCCTTACCCGTCGTTGGGTCGTTCGGGCACCATCGTAAACTGCTCACTATCTCACGCCACTATCTTTATTATAGTAATCCGCCATAAAATAAAACGAAAAAACTTCACCCCCTTAGATCCGATAATGATTGTGTTTTTATTAATCGCCAATTATCATTTTCAATCATGCTCAATTTTCTGAGTGGTACATGAAATGTTGTTTTAAAAAAAATCTAATTCATTTAGAAATACATTAAATATGTACATAAAATTCAGCGCATAATTCTCCATCGGCGATAAATTAGTTTTTTTCTTAACCTGCCATCCTTTGAATGACGGATTATCAATATGTCTTTACCAGGCTGATCAAATTTACATGCAACTGATTCAAATTCCTTGTCATTAATAATAAATTAAAGCACACAGAGAATATCTTACAAGTAAACATTAGACAGCTTTCATGTGAATTATTTGCAGCAATGTTTGAAACGAATTCTAATTTTTAGTTGGCTCATCCCATTCTGCTCTAGGGGGTGGAGAACATGTGATTCTGTATAAGCAGACAAGACATCGCACTGATCTATCTCCAAAATGGCAATCGCAGGATAAATCTATTTCTAATAAAGTTAACATTAGATTTTGTGCAAGACAAGAATTACTCTGATGAAATTTACTCGAAAGGAATGAAACAATCTGAATTACATTTAGCCCAATATATCTCGTGAAACCTGATTAGTTTTCTCACAGAATTGAAACATTCCGGAAAGTTTTCAGATAGAAAAAAATCCGAATGAGTTCATAGAGGACAACACTTTTTCTACACCATAAAAATATGAAAAATAAAAAACATAGAAAAGCAGTTGTACATATTTTACTTTAGGATCATTTATTATATTTCGTCTCTCGTAAGAATAATTTATTAGTAAAATAATAGTCAAACTGACAGCCAACACATATGAGGTTAATGTGTAATATTAGTTGAAAGTTACGTTTTTGGGGACCCCCTTTCTTTATCACCGAAAAAGGGTCACCTCGTTTGCCCTCATAGTTGCCCTCGTTTTCTCCCATGGCTTCTCTTGTTTGCTCTCATGGTTGCCCTTGTGGGCTCATGGTTACCCTTGTTTTCCCTTAAGCTGCACCTATAATTACAGTGTGCATCTGATTCTGACCCTCAACTCCACCAAGTGATGCCCACGATGTTATCAACAGATGGGAAAACTCCCCCCCCCACCCTTCTACTCACCCAATGGAGAATGATTGACGTAAAACTCAATGCACCCGTTTTGATTCCAACTCATTTGACGTTGCTACAAGATAAATGCCATATCCGGTATCGCAATATTCAGCTTTCCACATCTTTGCTGGTGATTTAAAAGCAAAAAAAAACTAACTCCCAAATATTATTCTCCCGATACATTTCTTTGTACAAAAAGGCAATTGAAAAAAAATCACATTCATACTTTCCAACTCACTGCAACAATTATAGAAAGAGACGCATAAGAAACAATACATGATTAAAATTAATTATTTCCAGAATGATGTTGGAATGTTGTTTGTGTTTTACCCGTTTGTTTTTGCCGTTCACATTTTTTAACTTGTCATTCTGATCCTTGCATATTCTTTAAAACATGTCAACATCTATTCCGGCCACTGCTCGATCTTCAAGTCGCATTTTGATTTTATATTTAAAACTGCGTAGGGTGAGCGTGAATTTTGCACCATGTCTTTGTGCCCCATGTCTTTGTGCCCCATGTCTTTGTGCCCCATGTCTTTGTGCCCCATGTCTACTGAATCTGAAAGAAGATGTTAAGATGCAACTTTCCCGCTCTATCGTCAATTATTTACCATTCTAACGTTTTCTGACTTTATTACTCATCGTCTTTATTTTTCCAATATAGTTAAAGCTATTGATAAACTATATTTTTGAGGTTAGGAAGTAATACTTAAAATTGAAAGAGAAAAAATTAAAAACAAATTGGTATTTTATATGTTGTATTGGCCAAATACATGATTATGAGATTGTTTATATTGATGGGAACATAGCTAAATAAAAGTTAATGGGATTACTAGTAAAAATTATAAACCAAATTCAAAAATTCTAATAAAATCTGTACATCATAAATGTGTGTTTTATCATTTATCATATTATAATATAATTTACAATTTATATATATCTTATATATTTAAATATACTTGAACTGACAATGAATGTAAGTGCAGTAGCAATGATAAATTCATATATTCAATTTTTAGAGCAACGTTTTTTTTTAAATCTTAAAAATTAAAACCTAATGCTAGGTAGGTAACGAAACTGTTTGCTAAATATCCAAACACGAATACAAACACACACAAATACAAACAGTCGTCCAGAGGCCTAAGAATTTTTGACCGTGGCAAAAGCCGACAAATACCCAGAAACGTGTTTAAATTTATATGAATATTCACATCTGCGTTGACAGATAAATGGCATGGTAAATTCAATGCGTCATTCTTGATACATTTTTGACATTTCATTTAACTAGAGCATGGCATGATGGGACTTGTACTTGACACATGGCAGACGTTCATTGGCCAGAAAATGAAGACGTAATGCGTGGCTTATTTTTAGAAAAAAGGGATAAACATTGGCTGAGAATTGTTCAGCACATTTTTCTTATAGGGCTACAAAATCAAAAGTATATTATGTATTTCTTATAGGGCTACTAAATCAATTGTGAATGTATTTTTTATTATAGAGCTACAAAATCAATAGCTTATGTATTTTTATTGGACTATTAAATCAATAGTGTATGTGTTTTTATTATAGGGCTACTTAATCAATATTGTATGTATTTTTCAAATAGGGCTACTAAATCAATAGTGTATGTACGGGGGCGGATCAATATTGCACTGGGCCCCTGGCTTCAATTCCACCTGGGGCCAGGTACAGCCACCTTTATTATACAATTTAATAAGCTTTGACCCTTAAATCATTGGGAGCCCCTGGCTTTAGCCCAGTAAGCGCCCCCCTTAAACCGTCATAGTGTATGTATATTTCATATAGGGCTACTAAATCAATAGTGCATGTATATTTCATATAGGGCTACTAAATCAATAGCCGTTTCTTCCCTTGAGCTCTTCAATTTTGAATGTATTTTTCTCCGAAAGCATATTTGTCACGGGTGAATCACGGGCGTTTTGCGTGATTGTATGACGGAGAGGTCACGTGACTAAAAGCGCTAGAAGAAAGCGTCGTTCCCATTGGCTAATGAGGTGGTAAGATCAGTTGTCAGCAGTGCTGCAAGCGCTAGGTTTTTCAACCTAGATCTAGTTTTTTTTGGCCTTGTCTAGGTTTCTAGGTTTTTTATTTTAAAAAATAAATAAATGATGTTAAATTACAAAAATTAATAAAAATGTTCAATTAATATGATAAATAAATTCTATTTTTCAAAAATAAAATTAAACAGTAGGTGGCAACAGTTATTTCAGTCGCTTGGTCATGTTACATTGTGATATCTATAGCTCTATTCCACTGAATTCGAAATGTGCCATTTGTCTAAAGAAATCTGGTACAAGATAAAACAGCTTGAATGAGCCAAAATAGTCAATTTTATTAGACTTCATAACAGAGTTAACAGCTATACCATTTTGTTCTGCCTGCGTTGATAGAATATAGTTATAAAAACACTTTTTCTATTCCGTATGCAAGAACAAACACATAAAAATTAGTGTTCTTTCCGTCCGGAATTTGGACATGGAATGGGTTGCCTGATCAAAACGAGGTAAACCAACACTCTAACATCAACATTAAAAACTCAAATAAAAATGAAAGGTGAGACATAAACAATGGTTATATCTTATCTGTTTACAGACGCTCCTTCTATACAGAAGATTACGCTTATCTATGGTTTGTGTTTAGTCCTGCATTCTTATTAGAGATTTAAATGTTTATAAAGTGTTGGTTTTCCTGGATTCTTCAGGCAACCCATTACACGCCCGAATTCCGGACGGGAAAAACGAAAATTTGTATGTGTTTGTTCTTGCATACGGAATAAGAAAGGTGTTTTTATCCTTGTGTCTATCTGAGGGTTGGATTAAGTTATCTTTGTGTTGTATTTCTATATTAGAATTAATTGCTTTATGTATGATTACTACTTTGCTCTTGGTTCTTCTATCCTCTAGTGTTTCAAGGTTTAATGATTTAACTAATGGTGTTATTCTTGTCAGTTTTGAATATTATCCAGTAATGAATCTGGCAGCTCTTTTTTGAATTTGTTCTAGTTTATCAATGTTTTCTTTGGTGGATGGGTCCCATACAGAAGATGCATATTATAATACAGGTCTCACCAAAGTGAGGTAGCATTTTAGTTTTATATCTCTATTACATTAATTGTTAAAGTTTCTTTTTATAAAGCCTAAGGTTTTGTTTGATTTTTTTAATAACTTCATTGACATGAGGATTCCATGATAGTTTCTCATTTATTAAGACTCCTAAGTATTTTGCATCTTTAGTTTGGGTCAGTTCTTTTCCATGAATGTAATATTTTGAATTTATTTGTTTCTTTTTCTTTGTTACTCTTAACAGTTGACACTTTTCTGGGTGGAAAGACATACTCCAGTTAGTTTCCCATATTATCAATTCATCTAAGTCTTTTTGTAAAATTTTGCTATCTTGTTCTGATTTAATTGTTCTATAGATTATACAATCATCAGCAAATAACCTAACTTTTGTACCTGTTGAGATGTTGTTGGGTAAATCATTTATATAAATTTAAAAGAGTAAGGGACCTAGCACAGTTCCTTGTGGAACTCCTGAGTTAACCTTTATTGGTGCAGATTTAGATCCATTAATTATTACAGTTTGCTCCCTGCCCAAAATGAAGTCTTGGATCCAGTGATGTAAGGGACCTGAGATTCCAAAGTAGTTAAGTTTTTTAAGTAAACTAAGGTGGTGAACTTAGTCAAATGCTTTTGAGAAGTCAAGTAATATTGTGTGATATAGTAATATAGGTAGGAATCAATAATCTTCTGTATCACAGGAGCGTCTGTAATTAGTGTAATAGATAAAATAAGAATGATTGCAGAAATGCTGAAAAGATTGCCAAAAAGATTTATAAGGAAGATGACATAGGTGATGAATAAATGCAGACGTAAGTATATTTTACAAATAGTATTGTAGAACATACTAATACCTTATGGGCCGTCCATAAATGACGACACGGATCTAGGGAAAGGGGGGGGGGAGGAGGGGATCAGACTTTTGTTAGATGTGTGACAAGGGGAAAGGGGTGTTTAAGAACTGTGACGTCACATCAAAACGCTCAACTTTAAATGAAAGCTCCACTTAAATAGTTGATTGCTTACAATTTATTTAATGACATTTTAAATGGCTTCGAGCATGTTAATGTTACGATATTAGACTGCAGCCTCACACTAAATACACACTGAAATTGCAATAAATATATTTTAAACAAGCTCATTTTCAAATAGGAAATACGGCATTTTGTATTATTTTTTTGTGTTGGGGGGAGGGGGGAGGTAGCTTTGTGTCGTCATTTTTGTTTACTTTTAGCGTGTATAGGTTTTTTCTTTCGGATCTAGGTTTCTTTGACGCGTTGGACAAGTTTTTCAAAAAATTGTCACTGGCAGCACTGGTTGTCAGAGAACTTCCGTGGTGGAAGGACGGAATGTGTGTATGCCTCAAGATTCAACGTTGTATAACCTCAAATTATAATTCTTGTACAAAGTATAAATATTAAAGTTGTTTTATTGAAACAAGTTCTTCAGAGGATTATTGTGTACAAGGTTTTGTATTGAGAGAACGCCTTCAAGAGTTATACATTAATAAAGTAAACCATTGACATTGACAATAATTTTGTAAATAATTATAGCAAATACTCTCAATGTTCCAGACGTTAGTACACAAAGAGTGAATCTGGGATGTCAGGACAAGATAAACAATTAATGGAAGGTAAAAATAAATTACTCAAGCTACCAGGGCGTCGGAAAAAAGATCCATAAAGAATGACACCAATGATGCATTAAGTATCGTGTTGGTTTTCAAGTCACTTATTGCTAAGTCTGATTAGAATGCTTGACAACACACCCAAGAAGAGACAAGGACTCGTACACGCATTCATTGACAAAACAAGAACATGTTTTATGAATTGTAAACAATGTTCCCTTTAAGCTGCGCGGCGTCGGTCAGATATCTGACCGACGCCGCGCAGCAGTTAAGAATTACTCCGCAATTTTTACAAGGATTACATAATGTATGTTTGTGGAGCATAAAATCTTGATACAAAATATTATTCTTTGCAACTTTAGACACGTTCATAGCACAATTTCATTTGCACACGGCACAACGAACCTTAGAGGGAACATTGTTTGTAATTATCATAAGTTATGTTTCACATAACCAAATGTGACATAGAAAGGAAAAACTCCAACTCATCTCTTCAATATGAGTCGACCGAATAAAATATATGTATACAAAAGACGGGATTTTTGTTTCACATAGAATATGTCCCTTTCAAAAGCGGTTTACCTTAATATCTAATTTCGTTGAAAATTGTAAATCTGGTCAAAGCAGTTAGCGAACTTGAACCAAAGAGAGACGTCTCAATTATTCACACTAAACCAGAGCAGAGAAATGAGCATAAAACGACCGCCATATTGCTTCTCTTTGATACAAGTATCTGGAATTTGTTTGCATGGAATCAAATTTGCATCATAGTCATCGGATAAAAAATATGAAAAGAAAAAAAAGCAAAAAAGACACCAAAGAAAAAAAAACATTAAAAAAACAAAACAAAAAAAACAAAAACAAAAAACAAAAAAAAACCAACAACAACAACACCACAACGAATTCTTCAATAAGCCTTACGAAAGAGAACTTTTCTTTTCATAAATACTCTTCAAAATAGGAGATTATTAAATTACAAAACAAGCAAATAAAAAGAAACGTAATCTTTCATTAAATTTCAAAATCATTATTTTTAAAGATTGTGTTACGTCACAGACTTTGATTTGCCCCAAGATGAACTCGAAGGACGCAAGTGAAACTTGTACTTAAAAAATCTTCATAACTTTCAGATTATTTGAACGAAATTTGTCTACTCGGTTATTCAAAAATACATTTCCAGTTCACAGTGCATGTACACAAACATTTCCTAAAAATATCCCACTCTAAACACTTGGGTTCCATTGTAATTCAAAAGGCGGCTCTTAAAATCTCATATCACGTTTAGATCTCTTGAAAAAAGGGTCTAGTTTGAAGGCCAAGGCACTTGAGTCAGCCCAGCCCCACGTTTTCGTAGACTCGCAGATGTTTGCCATAATAAGATGGATTTGTAGAACCACGACTCTAACAATCTGTCTCATACTTCACACTGGCGGAATAAAATAAAATTGAAATATGCAAGTGTACAAGATGGCGTCTTCTGAGGATTCTGGGAGATTTTGAAGGGAAGTAAATCAGCGAGATTCTTGTGTATGTGTCTAGATTAGTGGTTGTGTTTTTGCAATGTTGTAGGTATGTTTATGGAATGCTTTTTTTAAAGAATTGTTTGATAAGTTAGCAACCTTTTATTTAACTCTGCGTTTTTTTGTTAAATGCTTCAGCTGGTCCTCATTGGTGTTTTGAGATTCTTTGGGAAATCGAGGTCCCTATTTAGCAAACTTCAAACATAGCAAACTGTTATGCACACAATACATTTTAGCCAAGGAAGCCATACGTCATACGTCAACAAAAATAATTCAACGTGTAAACAAGCTGTGGTGTAATTTCACCATTTGAATGAATACAGTATGTATATTATTATTATTAGTATAGTATTATTACAGTATTTATATTATTAGTGTTAGTATAATATAATTACAGTATTTATATTATTAGTATCAGTATAGTATTATTAAAGTATTTATTAGTAATAGTATAGTATTATTACAGTATTTATATTATTAGTATTAGTATAGTATTATTACAGTATTTATATTTTAGTGCGTGTAGATCTGGATAATAATCTAATAATAATGATTTGAAAAGTACTGAAGTGCAGGCATGTATTTAGAAAGCCATTTTATTTTTCTGAACCAAAACATACCAGGTTTTTACATGTGCGTAATAGCCAAAACGAATTAATATTTAATCTAGTAAATTTAACTAAAACTTAACGGTACAATATTATTAGTATTAGTATAGTATTATTACAGTATTTATCTTATCAGTATTAGTATAGTATTATTACAGTATTTATGTTATCAGTATTAGTATAGTATTATTACAGTATTTATATTATCAGTATTAGTATAGTATTATTACAGTATTTATATTATTATTATTAGTATAGTATTATTACAGTATTTATATTATCAGTATTAGTATAGTATTATTACAGTATTTAAATTATTAGTATAGTATTATTACAGTATTTATATTATCAGTATTAGTATAGTATTTTTACAGTATTTATATTATTAGTATTAGTATAGTATTATTACAGTATTTTTATTATCAGTATTAGTATAGTATTATTACAGTATTTATATTATTATTATTAGTATAGTATTATTACAGTATTTATATTATCAGTATTAGTATAGTATTATTGAAGTATTTATATTATTATTATTACAATCTTTGTAGTCAACTAACTTTCATAAAAGAGAATAATAAAAATGCAGTTCTATGGATTATGGGGGACTTTAATCTTCTAGATATAAATTGGAAAAATTATACAATTGATATACATCAAACTAACAAAGAAATTAATGAACACTTTTTAGACACTATAAACAACATAAACCTAGAACAGATAGTAAAAACAGCAACAAGGAAAAATAAAACACTAAATTTATTCTTAACAAATAGACCAGGACTAGTGATAGACTGCAAAATAATTCCAGGACTGTCCGACCATGATATTGTTAGGGTCACCAACACAATAAAAACTAAAATTATTAAGATACCTAGAAGAATAATCTATCTTTGGAATAAATGTAATTCAATAAAACTACAACAATCAGCGGCTAACTTCCAACAAAATTTCCTAAGTAAATTTAACACAAATTGCCCAGTAGAAGAAATTTGGAAAGATATAAAAACAAATCTAAAAACTATAATGGATGTGAATGTTCCAAAACTAACATCAAATAAAATTAAAAAATTCTGGTTCAATTCTAAATTTAAAAAGCTATGCAAACAAAAAGAGAACTTATTTAAGAAATTTAAGGCTACCTATTCATATAGGATACACAAAAAATACTTAAAGATTAAACACTTTACACAAAAACTTAGTCGAAACCTCCAAAATGAATATATAAACAATGTAATTACCAAAGATAACAATAAAAACTTATGGTCCTTTATCAAATCTAAAAAAATGGAACCTACAGGAATAGCCACACTAAAAGGCTCAAATAATAAAACCTATAATGATAATGAGACTAAAGCTAATATCCTTAAGACATATTTTTCATAATCTTTTTCTGCCTCAGGCGACAAGAAAGTTTTAATAAATTTAAATAAAATGGAGGAAATAGGTAACATAACTTTAGATGAGATAGGTATACATTCACTCCCAAAAAACTTTAAAATAAACAAAGCTACTGGCCCAGATGATTTGCCTGCAAGGTTATTAAAAGAACTAAGCAATGAACTGTCCCCAATCCTTGTAGTTCTCTTTCAAGCCTCTCTAAACCAGGGTAAAGTGCCCCAGGATTGGAAATTAGCTAACGTAACTCCACTCTTTAAGAAAGGGGATAAATCAGACCCTGGTAATTACAGGCGTGTATCACTCACTAGTATCACTGTAAATTACTAGAACACACAATATATAGTAGAATAGTTAACCACCTTGACAAATATAATGACCTGTGCCCACATCAACACGGCTTTAGAAAAAACAGATCATGTGAAACACAATTAATAGGTTTAATAGATGAACTATCAAAGGGCTTAGACAAAAATGATCAAATAGAAACAATATTACTAGACTTCTCAAAAGCATTTGACAAAGTTCACCACATTAGTTTACTTAAAAAACTTAACTACTTTGGAATCTCAGGTCCCTTACATCACTGGATCCAAAACTTCCTTTTGGGCAGGGAGCAAACTGTAATACAGTTAGGTTATTGGCAGGAATAAAAGTTAAGTTATTGGCTGATGATTGTATAATCTATTGAACAATAAAATCAGAACAAGATAGCAACATTTTACAAAAAAGACTTAGATGAATTGATAAAATGGTAAACTAACTGGAGTATGTCTTTCCGCCCAGAAAAGTGTCAACTGTTAAGAGTAACAAAGAACAAGAAACAAATAAATTCAACATATTTCATTCATGGAAAGGAACTAACCCAAACTAAAGATGCAAAATACTTAGGAGTCATAATAAATGAGAAATTATCATGGAATCCCCATGTCAATGAAGTTATTAACAAATCAAACAAAACCTTAGGCTTTTTAAAAAGAAACCTTTACAAATGTAATAAAGATATAAAACTAAAATGCTATCTCACTTTGGTGAGACCTGTACTAGAATATGCATCTTCTGTATGGGACCCATCCACCGAAGCAAACATTGATAAACTAGAACAAATCCAAAAAATAGCTGCCAGATTCATTACTGGAGAATATTCAAAACTGACTAGAATAACACCATTAGTTAAATCATTAAAACTTGAAACACTAGAGGATAGAAGAACTTAGAGTAAAGTAGTAATCATACATAATGCAATTAACTTTAATTTAGAAATACAACACAAAGATACCTTAATACAACCCTCAGATAAGGATAAAAACACCTTTCTTATTCCGTATGCAAGAACAAACTCATACCAATTTTAGTTCTTCCAGTCCGGAATTCGGGCGTGGAATGGGTTGCCTGAAGAAACCAGGAAAGCCAACACTTTATCAACATTTAAAACTCTAATAAGAATGCAGGACTAAACACAAACCATAGATAAGCGTAGGACGCAATAATCTTCTGTATAGAAGGAGCGTCTGAAACAGATAAGATAAGATTAGTATAGTATTATTACATTATTTATAATATTATTATTAGTATAGTATTATTACAGTATTTATACGCGGTGGTCGAGTGGCGGCGTGTACGACTGGCGTACCGATGGTCACGGGTTCGAATCCATGTGAAGGCAATGATTTGTTTCCGGGGCCTAGGGCGTCCTTGAGTCACCCAGCTCTGAATGAGTACCTAACACTGGTTAGGCGGCTGGATAATGAGTGGAACCCACAAAGCCGTGGCCTGTGAACGCTGCATCACTTGCCAACAGATCATCTGTCATGGTCTGTGGACGCAATTATATTATGCAAAGAAGGAGCGTCTGTATAGATAAGATAAGATATTATTATTAGTAAAGTATTATTACAGTATTTATATTTTAAACACAACTAGGCGGAAATAGTACACACCATACAATTCACTACAGTTGAATTCTCCAAAATATGTTTTTTTAACTTCAATAATTGGAATATCCACATTTGAAAGTTGAAGCCTTAAAAAAATATTATTTCCTTTATCACATATCATTGCAACGTTCAGGAGGATAGTATTTCTTATAGATATGTTTCTCATTTTCATAATAAAATTTGTTAATTTTTGAAATGGAGAATTTGTTCTATACAATTTTAAAATATATTTTAAAAATACAATAGTTCATTTTACAGTTGACTAAAAATAAAGTCAGTCCAAATTATTTAATAGTAGACCGAAACGTTTCCTGTTAAAACCCGAGTTCTTGTCATTGATAAGATTTTAACAGATAAACATAAATGAAACGAGTTTATGTGAAAGTCGGTTACGTTTTTAATCACTTTACCTTTATAGAAAGAGGCAAATCTAAAACACGTGTACCATCTTTAACACAACCAGCAGAAAAATATATGTATAGTTTGTCTGTTACGTCAAATGTTTTTATCATTCGATACCAGGTCTCAATGGGATGTTGGTAGGGCAAAACTGGTTGTGACGATAACTGGACGAAGGGAGCAGTCACAACGAATGAAACCTCCCGCAAAAGTTGTATTTTGTCTTGGTGATGTTTAGAAATATGACCGATAAAATCAAACGTATAAGGCGCTAACATTACCCCACTTCCACAACCAAAAACATGGCTGTATTTTGAGCACTCATCAAACATTGAATTCATTGACGCTACTTAAGACTTTGAAGTAGTCTACACCCCCCCAACCCGTAGGTCTTCTCATTCTACGTCCCTGATGGATATTAATATGTAAATACAATTTTACACAAAATTTTTCTTTACACTGATGTTTAAATATGTGTTCAAAAGGAAACAAAATTACTCGTCTAACGTGTTTGTGTTTGTGTGTGTGTTTTCCTTTTGAAACGAGTTTCTTTGAGTGCAGACGATGTAAATTTATGTGAGTTATTTATTGTAACGATATTCTAGCAGTTCGACGTATGTTGAATTATGTATTTTGACTACCGAATACACTCATTCATCGCTACGGGAAAGTGTTACTAATTGAGTTAATACACAAAACGTGATCATTGCTTGTCCCATCATCACCATTTTACCGGTGAAGTGTTAAATGAAATACTGAAAGCAGATAACAGTATTTATGGGCCGTCCATAAAGTACGTCTCGCTATTTTTGACCATTTTTAACTCCCCCCTCCCCCTGTCACAAATCTTGGACCCTCCTCCCCCTAAAGTACGTCACACAAAAATTTTGTTTTTTATTAACAAAATATTTAACATTTAATATAAAACACCGTGACGTCACACATGGCCGGAACCCCTTCCCTCCCCCTGTCACAAACTGTCACACTTTCTTACACCACTTCCCCCCATCTGGAGCGTGACGTACTTTATGGACGGCCCCTTAGGCTAAATTTATAGATCTCTGAATTTTGGGGATGTTTATTGTTTATGTGTGTTTGGGGGTGAATGTCTGTGAGTGAGGTCAGTTATGGTTTCTTTGAAATCTGAGAATAAATATGTTTTTTTAAGTTAAAGTTGCACATGAAGCTGTGTCATCGTATGTGATATTGTAGCATTACACCCAACTCTCCCCCTTTAAGCTACAATCCATTGTTTAATGTCAAAATCATATTGCAGATGTCATAATTTTACATTTTAACATAACAGTATTTTATATACCCAAAAAAAGTCTTCCAACGTCTACTGCTTCTCATTCCCTGACGACCAAACCCTCCCTTCATCTAAGGCACATAAATCCCAAATTCCCACGGATAAGCTCTCTCTTAGCCTCCCAATTTTCTAAAACAAGCCTCCGTTTTGTGTACCCCTCTCTCTCAGTGCTATTCATGAAATTTCTTTAAAAACACTGAAATGGATGGGAGATTAGTTTATATGTTTGATTTTACGGGCTATTCTCCCCTTGTCAACTGCCCCCACTACCCCACCCCTGTAATGTGCTCAGGTTTAATTGTTTTTCCAAGGACATCATTTGTTTCCCCCGAATGTGTTTTAAAGAATATTTACGATATGTCAATGATACCTGCCATGGAAAAAAACGTACACTGTTTCTGTCTCTTTGTTTTCTTCATTTAAAATGTAACACGACAAAACTCGCCAGCGTACCTTGAGAAAACCATACCACCCCTGTAATTATGGAAGGTATTACAAACGCAACTCTCTGAGAACCACTGATTTATAAAGTCAATTTATACCCGCTATATTTATCTTTTTAAAGAAAAGTATGGCGTCTTGTCTGCGACAGGAAGCGTCATTATAACCAAATCGCCCTGACATCCAGCTTAGCAGTGACGTCATTTGTCACGGACATGGCTGCTAAAAGGCAGGGCTCAGTGGGAAGGGGAGGGAGGGAAGGGGTGTAAGCCCCGTCTTGTAGAGCCCCAGAGAACAAGCACTCACACGGTAAATTTGATGGCATGTGTGTATTTAGATGCGGGCAGAGGTAAGTCGAAAACAAATCAGACGATTTGAAAGAAGAGGCGAGAAACTGTCAGATACATGCTAAATGGTGATATTTTTCTATATGTAATACTAGTTTTCTAAATAATGTTTTCAAAAATTATAACTTTTAACTCCTAAAATATGAATATTTGAGCAAACGCTGACAAAAAAGAACAGTACAACAAACCCATATTGACAATGTTATAGAATTTGAATTTCAATCGCGTAATTGGCTAATGTTTACGTATAGGTTTCAACCAGTGGCGTAGCGAGAGGGGGCAGGGGGGACATATGTCCCCGGGCGCCACGTTAGGGGGCGCAAAAATGAGTATTAAAACTCATTATTTAATTGTGTTTTGATGTAAACTGTTGTATCCCATATACGTTTGCAAGTTTGAATTTTGGAGCTCAGAAAATATATTCATTACAAATCAGTTGGCAAGCATGATTTTGGCGCCCCCATTGAGCGTTAAGGGGGCCCATCACTCAATAAATGACACATCCACAATGTAGGATTGCTGACGGCGATTTAAAAAAAAACTTGGAGTGACTGGGAGTGAGAGTAGGGGAGCAGTAAGAGACAAAGGCGATTCTATGAATAGAACAGACAGAGACGACACTAAAAGCAACCAAAATGACCAAGACAAGAAAAAGGAGTGGCTTAAAGCAGTAGTTCTCAACCTGTGGTCCGTTGACCACTAGTTGTCCGCGAGATTGTGCCAGGTAGTCCGCAAGCAAAGCATGAAATTTACTGCACTGTATGATTCATCGAGTAAGACTAACGAGTAAAAGAATTAACGCTGACATAAAATATATTTTTGATCTGGCCTAAAAAGTTTTTAATTTTAATCAAGGCTCGTCTATTAAATTCTCATTTCTTTGCTTTCTTATGTTCGAATATGAATCTTGAACATTAACAGTTACTGATGTATACTGAAATTCGCTGGTTATAAGACTGTTTGAATTACGTGATGACGTAAGAGAGTTTCTTGTAGAAAAAACTCAAAGCTTGTTGATCATTTGAACCATAGCTTATGGGTGGCTGTTCTGGCTTATTTGGCTGAAACTTTTGAAGAACTCAATAAACTTAATTCAACTCGGCAAGGAAAGCAGACACATTATATTACTCTCAGTGACAAAGTGTCTGCTTTTACGAAAAAGCTTGATCTTTGGAAAAGAAGATTATTTCAAGGTAACTTTGAGATGTTTGATCAATTATACGAAATCACCGAGAAACCAGAAAATGTTGAAATAAATAAACAACTGTTGACAAATTTGATTTCTGGTCATATTCGATCAATGCAGGGCCAATTTTAATTCTACTTTGTTGATTTTTAACGTTCAGTGGTTTTTCGTGGGTTTCCAGTCCTAATCTCGCACACATTGTCTAATCAAATAAAATTACCAACATCGTAATTAAACCAATTCATTGAACTGACTAGCGATACCACTTTGAATATGTTGCATCAGAAAGTGGGCTTAATGAAATTTTGGAGTACTCCGAACTGTCTCAGATAGCTTTTAAAATACTTTTACCCTTTGCAACTTTGTGAAAGTGGATTTTCTGCATTGCTTACAATAAAAACAAAGCATCGTTCGTACTAAATAAACTAATATAGCAGTCTTTTTAATACAAAACTACTGTTTATGACTTAAATTTTTTTTATAGTTAGCAAGTAGAATTAAATAAGAAGACTATGAGACTAATATAAATGACATTTGTTCTTTACAAAAGAAAGCCATTACAATACTGTTTTTGGAGCACGCAAAACGTAGCATATTAGTATAATTTTACTAACTAACATGTATACTACTTATAGCTAACAATAATCTTCTGTATAGAAGGAGCGTGTGCAACAGATAAGATATACACAGTATAATTATATTTAACTTTCCAGCTCGGCAGTAGCACAATTTTTAGTAGTGGTCCGTAGCTAAGACACACATTTTTCAAGTGGTCCTTGAATCTCAAAAGGTTGAGAACCACTGGCTTACAGAAGGTCTCTCCTCTCAAGGGATTGTGTGGGTATGTCAAAGCAAGTTGGATTCCTTTTATATGAAACATCAGACACCGCCTCTCTTTCCTGTCTCTCTGTGATCAAACTTGATCAGTATGATCCACTGTTAGAAAAGCACTTACAAGATTCCCGAGAAAATCCAGGTTCAGTATCTTATTTATACAGGAAATCCAAAATGAATTTATCCACCTACTTTCATCGACTGTAAGGAATCAGCTGTTGAGTGAAATCAGAAAAAACAAGTACTACGGTATCTTACTTGACTCAACACCCGATCTAAGACACCGGGAATAGCTTTCTCAAGTCATCAGATTTGTGGATGTGGATTTTCAAACTAAAAAAGAAACCATCAAAGAATCATTTTTAGGTTTTAATCCAGATACATTCCAAAGACGCAGCAAGCATTGAAAGAGTTATCGTGGAGAAACTAGAATCTAATAACATACCTCTAGCCGACTATCGGTCACAATGTTATGACAATGCTGCTGTAATGACTGGGCATATATCCGGCCTTCAACACCGAATATGTGCCAGAAATCACAGAGCATTGTTCATCAACTGTGATAACCACAGCTTAAACTTACCAAGAGTACACTCAGCTAAACAGGATCCAGTTGTTATCACGTTTTTGGAACAGTTGAAAGTATAAATTTTTGTTTTCTCTCGTTCAACAACTCGTTTGGAAGAATTAAAAAGAGTTGTGCCAATCACAATGAAGAGGAAGTCTGAAACACGTTGGAGTGCACGATCAGAAGCTGTTAAAGCAATTTATGAAGGACTAGATTTTACTAGATGAACTGGTAGAGCTGTTAGAAAAATTATCAAAACATACAAATATGACGCCTGACACCAGAAGTGATGCAGAAACTTTGCTGGCAGGTATATTAAACTTTAAATTCCTAGTTTTGTTAAATTTCTGGAACATCATACTTGGGGAAAATTGATCGTGTCCAGAAACGGTTGCAGAATCCTACTGTGAATTTCAAGGAAGCAGCATCTGATCTTGAATCGCTTGAGAAAGAAATTGTCAACATTCGTGATAATTTGAGCCAGGTTGCGGTAGATAATGGAAAGGAAGATGCACAACTTGGGGAATCGAGGTTGACAGAAGGATTAGACGACATCGGAGGATGCCTGGAGAATTAACAAGAGATGCAGGACTTTCTGCAGAAGAAGAATTGCACGTGATATGAACAGCGTAATTGATAGACTCCAACAGGAGATATCAATACGGTTTATACGTCTAAAAAAATCTAAACAACAAATTTGGATTTTTACAAGACGTCAAAACTCTTCTTGCTGAGACAAAAGTCGATACACTTCGTTAAAATTGCTTAGATTTTGCTAATTTATACGACACTGACGTCAATGGTCATGACTTGTGCACATAAATCAGAGACTGAAAAATGCTTCTCAGTACCCGGACTGAAGTTCTATCGGAAACTCCTTTGGATGTTCTTGGTTTTATTGTTTCATATGGAGATGACGTATTTCCGAGTCAAGCGCATTTCACTTCAAATACTTCTAACAATTGCTGTTTCAACTGAAAGCTGTGAGTGGTCCTTCAGCAAACTGAAGCTTATTTTGTCTTATTTACGTGCTTCAATTGGAAAAGATAGTCCCAGTGATCTTGCACTCCTTAGCATCGAAAGAGAAACACTTGAGAATATTAATTTTGACAACGTGATTGACGAGTTTGCGACAATCAAATTAAATCAAGGAGAATCAATTTTTTGTAGACTATGTCTAATCGTATAATTAGTAGAGTATTTTTGTTTTCAAATAAATTGTTTACAATCGTATAGAGAATTATTAGTCTGTATTCTATTTCATTAAAATACCAGAAGCTTCGAAAATGAACTATATAAACCGTAAAATTTCAAATTTTTCTTAGGGGCTCAATGAGCCCCCAGAACCTTTCGGTCCGACAAGGGGCGCCGATTTTGTGTCATGTCCCCGGGCGCACATGACGCTAGCTACGACACTGGTTTCAACGGAACACCAATCATTACAACTTTCAAGGGTAACTGGTTTCTTGAAATGTAAGAATTATAATAAAAAATTTTTAAAAATCAATATATGCAATTTGGTTTAAAAACATTAGCAAAAAAAAAGTTTTAAAAAACCAAACAGCCCACAGACAAAAAAAAATAAATACAAAAAATAACTCAAATAATAAACTCCTCATGAGCCCTTTGTAAAGGAGACAAAATAATTATCACACTTACTGCTGTCATGTAAAAGAATTTATCTTTTCTTTGAAATTTTTATTGAAGCTTCACATTATAAAATAAAATCTAAACATTGTTTAATAGATAATTAATTTTTTTTTAAAATCCTTTAATCTCGATAATAGGTTTTACTTGATACAATTTTCAGTAATCACTCTGACTTGCTTAATTTGTTTTGTCCTGAAAATTTTGACCATTTTTTAATATTTTTTTGTTTTAATTAATAACTGAAATATAAAAGAATTAAAATCCTTACAAATATTTTTTTTTCGAAAAGGTATAAAATAATTATGTTATTCAATGATTTTACAGTTCTGTCCCTGACAACATCGAGGCACATCTTTCCATTCGATGTTATTTGCCAATCGTGCGAGGATCGCAAGCAACTAAATTAAGCAAATAGAGGCGTCTTAAGAATTTAAACTCATTATTTTTCCCTAGTGACCTTTTTTCTTTTCTTCAAATATTTTCACTTGCTGTAAAACACATTCCAAACACCTAGGAATTATACCTTTTCTTTCTTGTTAAAAATAAAATGTAGACTTAAAATGATACGTTCATTCCTATGGGACTTCATATTTTCCAAATTCATTTTACCCCAGACTTAACTCTTAGGTATGACACAATCCCCTCTGAGACCATCCGGGGTAATACGATGAAATGTTTCGTCTTAGCTCAAATATCAAAGCTGGGGATGTAATGTAATGTGTGTACGCGAAGCTGAAAGTAAATCTACAGCCATTCAACGCTTTGATATCCGGACACAAGGAACCGGGGAAAAAACGGTTCGATAATCCAACGTGGCATGTATCTTATTCTCATTGTTAGCAAGACCGACAAAGCATCAGTATGTTATTTTTTAAATCCTTTATATTAACTCGTGGTGTCTGTTTGAGCCCTTGCTTGCTTGCTTGCTTGTATGTCGAAAAACTTGTGCGCATTATATGGACGATACTTTTTAAATCCTTTATATTAACTCGTGGTGTGTTCAAGAATGTTTGCCGCAAAAACTTTGGATCGACTTATACCCACTTCCTCGTAAGCTAGCAAGCTGAAATTTTGCAGGCAGACTTGTGTCGATGGTAAAAACGATGTATCAAAATTTCAGATCGGTTGCATGTATTGTAATTAAATTATTGAATTTTTAGATTATTTTATTTATCTCTATGTATCATGTTAAATTTTTGAGATATGGTGTCGCGGTGCGTATTATATTGAACGACCTTTTTAATACTTTCCTGTTACGCAATGATTTGGTGCGTATTATATTGACAATACTTTTTATAAACATATTCCTGATCGGTGCGCATTATATTAAACACGTTTTACGATACATAACTAAAATTTTGTATTTTTGGATTGTCTTGCGCTGCGTATTATAATGAGCATTCTTTTAGTTATGTCTCGTACATAAATATAAAGGATTTATAGTCAAAAACTTGTTTTTTGTTACGGGTGTTTTTATTTCATTTAATCTCTTAAAATGTCTACGTTGCGTACCAGCTATTTTGTAACTGTTGTTAGGGGAAACCACTTCGCCCATGCCACTTTATGGCTGACCACAGTCGTCAGTAAACGCTATCTAAAGGCGTCCGTCTGAAACGACCTTAAGCTTTCGTAAAAGGAAAACTTTTACAATTGTAATAAGAACAAAAACGAAAGTGGTACATCACATTTCTCAGACTAGTAATAGAATATGCAACTTCTGTTTGGCACACATCTACTAAAGAAAACTTAGATAAACTAGACAAAACTAAACAAGAGGAACACGATTCATTATTGGAGAATATTGTTCAAAATTGACTAGAGTAATACCATTAGTAAAATCAATAAACCTAGAAACACTAGAGGATAGAAGAACAAAGTAGTAATGAAATATAAGAACATTAATTCTAACTTGGAAATACAATGCAATTACAATCTAATGCAACCTTAAGAAAGACATGGGATAAAACATTTTCTTGTTACATTCACAAGAATAAAAACATAAAAAATCCTAATTTCTCCTGTCAGGCATTTTGGGCGTGGAATGGGTCGCGTCCTTAAAAGAGCCCAGGATAATCAACACACAATTAACGTCTAAAACTCTAATAGAAATGCACAACTGGACATAAATCCTGGATAAGAGTAGAAAGAAATTCGTCCCGAGAGCTTTAGGTGGTCAAGTGCTTCTGTGTAAGTTAGTGGGTCAGTTGGTTTATCTAAGATGAACCAGCTCCAGGAGATTTTCCCAGCTTTTCGGCCGTTCTATTGGGGGGGGGGTCTTTAAGAGGAGCAGCCCTTAGAGAGGGCTCAATAGTGCTATCAGCTTCTCTTTATCTTGTTAGTATATAGTCTAGTGCTACCTGCTTCTGTTTATCTTGTGTTAGTATATAGTCTAGTGCTACCTGCTTCTGTTTATCTTGTGTTAGTATATAGTCTAGTGCTACCTGCTTCTGTTTATCTTGTGTTAGTATATAGTCTACTGCTACCTGCTTCTGTTTATCTAGTGTTAGTATCTGGTCTTGTGCTAGCAGCTTCTGGTTATCTAGTGTTAGTATCTGGTCTCGTCCTACCAGCTTCTGTTTATCTAGTGTTAGTATCTGGTCTCGTGCTACCGGCTTCTGGTTATCTAGTGTTAGTATCTGGTCTTGTGCTACAAGCTTCTGGTTATCTAGTGTTCGTATCAGGTCTAGTGCTCCAAGCTTCTGTTCTTCTTGTGTTAGCATCTGGGCGAAATGAGCATTGCCCTAAACTTTTGTAATATGGATTTTTTTTAAAAAGCACATATAATATAAAAATATGAATGCTGGACTCTGGAATATAACATTCTGGTGTCATCTGTTTTGGAAGCGACACTAAATGTCTCGACCCCCCAGGCACATTGTGATGGCAAAAGAAAGATAAATATATGAAAATATTTCACTCATTCCAATTATGTAAACTTCTTTGATAATGATTGTGACGATTTTTGTGTTTTTGAGCAGAAGTGTTGCAATTTGCAATAAACACGTTGCTAGCAAACTCATCAAATTTGGGTTCAATGAACTTATCAATTAACGTAAACATTTGTCTGTACATAACATTTTGTTGACAGCCTCTCATCACGAGATATCTAACACAACATTTGGTTGGCAGCCTCTCATCACGGGATATCTAACACGACATTTGGTTGGCAGCCTTGAATCACAGGATATCTAACATGACATTTTGTTGACAGCCTCTCATCACGGGATATCTAACACGACATTTAGTTGGCAGCCTCTCATCACAGGATATCTAACAGGACAATTGGTTTGTGGCCTCTCATCACAGGATATCTAACACGACTTTAGTTTGGCATCCTCTCATCACGGGATATCTAACACGCCTTTTGTTTGGCAGCCTCTCATCACAGGATATCTAACACGACATTTGGTTGACAGCCTCTCATCACAGGATATCTAACACGACATTTGGTTGGCAGCCTCTCATAACGGGATATCTAAAACGACATTTTGTTGGCAGCCTCTCATCACGGGATATCTAACACGACATTTGGTTGGCAGCCTCTCATCACGGGATATCTAACACGACATTTGGTTGACAGCCTCTCATCACGGGATATCTAACACGACATTTGGTTGGCAACCTCTCATCACGGTATATCTAATATGACATTAGGTTGGCAGCCTCTCATCACGGGAAACCAAACACGACATTTGGTTGGCAGCCTCTCATCACGGGATATCTAACACGACATTTGGTTGGCAGCCTCTCATCACGGGATATCTAACACGACATTTGGTTGGCAGCCTCTCATCACGGGATATCTCACACGAAATTTGGTTGGCAGCCTCTCATCACGGGATATCTAACACGACATTTGGTTGGCAGCCTCTCATCACAGGATATCTAACACGACATTTAGTTGGCAGCCTCTCATCACGGGATATCTAACACGACATTTGGTTGGCAGCCTTGAATCACAGGATATCTAACATGACATTTAGTTGGCAGCCTCTCAGCACAGGATATCTAACATGGCATTTGGTTGGCAGCCTCTCATCACAGTATATCTAACATGAAATTTGGTTGGTAGCCTCTCATCACAGGATATCTAACATGACATTTAGTTGGCAGCCTCTAATCACAGGATATCTAACACGACATTTGGTTGGCAGCATCTCATCACGGGATATCTAACACGACATTTGGTTGGCAGCCTCTCATCACGGGATATCTAACACGACATTTGGTTGGCAGCCTCTCATCACGGGATATCTAACATGAAATTTGGTTGGCAGACTCTCATCACAGGATATCTAACACGACATTTGGTTGGCAGCCTCTCATCACAGGATATCTAACACGACATTTGGTGGGCAGCCTCTCATCACAGGATATCTAACACGACATTTGGTTGGCAGCCTCTCATCACGAGATATCTAACACGACATTTGGTTGGCAGCCTCTCATCACGGTATATCTAACATGACATTTGGTTGGCAGCCTCTCATCACAGGATATCTAACATGACATTTGGTTGGCAGCCTCTCATCACAGGATATCTAACATGACATTTGGTTGGCAGCCACTCATCACAGGATATCTAACACGACATTTGGTGTGCAGCCTCTCACCACGTGATATCTAACATGACATTTGGTTGGCAGCCTCTCATCACAGGATATCTAACATGAAATTTGGTTGGCAACCTCTCATCACAGGATATCTAACACGACATTTGGTTGGCAGCCTCTCATCACAGGATATCTAACACGACATTTGGTTGGCAGCCTCTCATCACAGGATATCTAACATGACATTTGGTTGGCAGCCTCTCATCACGAGATATCTAACACGACATTTGGTTGGCAGCCTCTCATCACGGTATATCTAATATGACATTTGGTTGGCAGCCTCTCATCACAGGATATCTAACATGACATTTGGTTGGCAGCCTCTCATCACAGGATATCTGAGTGCGCATCACAAACAAGTGACCATTTCTTTGCATACACACCTTAAATAGTTCATCATGTGTTTGCTTCCGATAAGTTCCCTACTGGTTATAGAAAAGTTACCTAAAGCCTTTCCACTGCAGCCTGTCATTTCTCCAGCTTTTAGACGTCACATGCCTGCACAAACAGACACACTACTGACATAACGAGCATAAATAATTCAGTTGAAATTTTTCGTAATAGGACACATTTGTTTTACTAGTTTATGATCTTGTGTCCGGTTGACTGGTTTATGACCTTGTGTCCGGTCGACTGGTTTATGATCTTGTGTTCGGTTGACTGGTTGATGATCTTGTCTCCGGTTGACTGGTTGATTGTGTTCGGTTGTCTGGTTTATGATCTTGTGTTCGGTTGACTTGTTGATGATCTTGTCTCCGGTTGACTGGTTGATGATCTTGTGTCCGGTTGACCGGTTTTTACTAAATTATTATTTAATTATTTAGATTGCACACTTGACTTAGTTAAACAGAACAAATAAACTTCATTATGAGGTATGCGTCGATAGAACCAGAAGACATCAGCATTCATTAAAAAAATTTTGGACTTAATTCGGATTGAAAGATTGCCTTTGGAAAACATGAGATCATGAGAGGCCAAGGATATGATAATGGGGCGAAAATGAAAGGACAACATGTGCTGGTTCATGCAAAGTTTAGAACATAAACCCTAGAGATTTTTTTATTCCAGGTAGTAGCCAGTCACTTAACCTGGTGGTAAATTATATGGCCAAATCATCACAAGAAGGAGTCAACTTCTTTAATATTACCCGAAAATTGTACTCATATTTCGACTTTCAGATGAGCCCTTCATTTAGAGCACATGGAAAAGCTAAACTTGAAACCTCTCAGTGATACCAGGTGGGGAACTTACGACCTCTCAGTGATACCAGGTGGGGAACTTACAACCTCTCAGTGATACCAGGTGGGGAACTTACAACCTCTCAGTGATACCAAGTGGGAAACTTACAACCTCTCAGTGATACCAGGTGGGGAACTTACAACCTCTCAGTGATACCAGGTGGGGAACTTACAACCTCTCAGTGATACCAAGTGGGGAACTTAAAACCTCTCAGTGATACCAAGTGGGGAACTTAAAACCTCTCAGTGATACCAGGTGGGGAACTTACAAACTCTCAGTGATACCAGGTGGGAAACTTACAACCTCTCAGTGATACCAGGTGGGGAACTTACAACCTCTCAGTGATACCAGGTGGGAAACTTACAACCTCTCAGTGATACCAGGTGGGAAACTTACAACCTCTCAGTGATACCAGGTGGGGAACTTACAACCTCTCAGTGATAGCAGGTGGGAAACTTACAACCTCTCAGTGATACCAGGTGGGAAACTTACAACCTCTCAGTGATATCAGGTGGTAATGTCGAATTGATGCTATAAGGCCGCTGGGGTATCAAATCAGTCAAATATAAGGTGCATTGCATAGCTTTTACGAGAGCAAAGATGTAGATAGTTCAATAAGAAATGAAGAACATGGACTATATACTAAATACAGCAATTCAAATTTCTTTGTATTGTATGAGATATTAAATCGTGTGATAACTATTAGTAAACGCATGCATAGCAAAAATTATGATATTGCATTGGCTTTAAAACTTTTGGAAAGTTCCAATGTTTAAAAAAAAAGAATTTGAGATCGGACAAGCACTTTAATGCCATTCTTGTTGATGCTGGCAAACGACATCCGAAATAAATGCAGATAAACATTGACTCAATACCTAGACATCGAGTTCGTCGGAGAAAAAGACAATTTGATGAAAAGAAGGATGAGCCCATATTAGATGAAAAGGCAAAATAAGAAATTGATTTTTTTACCGCCTGTTGACACTGCAATCAAGTCTATAGAGAAACTTTCTCAACTTCAACACCACAACAGTTACTTTTTTTTCTTAAATCATATATATAAACTAAAAGATGTCAGTTCTTTTGTACTTTTGGCAAATTGCAAAGATTTGGTAACAATTTTTAACAGACGGAGGATAATCGGATATAAACATCCGGGAACTTTGTATAAATAGGAAAGTTGTCTTCTTTGACGGTAAAAATGATTGAGTATCTTTCGAAGTTTTGAAATTTATTTTAAAATATGAGTTATGCTTCGAACTAAGCGTTTCTATAACGATTTTTCATTTAATTTTCCAAACTAAAAATAATCAAGACCTATTTGAGAACAACAACATCTCAAACAAGATTGCCAGACCTCGCTATATTAGTAATAGAATATGAACTCTGAAACAGCTTCGAAGTTTGTAAACTAATTAGGAAATTATGTGAACTAAACAGTTTTTTTTTAAATTATCTGAATTGTACTCATGTTAACTGTTTAAAAGATTATTTGAAGAAAAAATTGTATAATTTTTTTTTGTGTTAGTTACTGCGTTCTGGTGTTGTCTTTGAAAGTTCGCAAAAATATATAATTACACAAGGACGCAATTTTTTACTTTTGCACGGAGCTGTTCAAAGGCTAAATCCGGCCAATGTGTCACAAACACTTCGTTGACATACTTTGATATGGAAAAAATGAAGAACGATTCTATGCATCGGGGAGGCGTACTACAGAAGAATCTGAAGACTTGCCATTCCTTGAGATAGTCCTGTCAAGATCTAAGACTCCCATTTTAAATAAAAATATATTTTAAAAAACACTTTTTAAAAACTAGTCTTATATTAGAAATGCACTAAAAAGTAGAGAATAAATTTAAAATTTACAGTCAGAAGTGACCTTTAGTTCCAAATTTATGAAAATGTAAAAGTTTAAAATGAGACAGGAACGTAAAATCGTAGGTGAAATCGATTATCTGGTGTTTCGCCATGACTATAAGACTAGGATGCTTGCTAAGATATGCAAAGATATTCATCAAGTTAGGCAAAGCTATTCGCTAAGTTTTAACTGATCACCCTAGACTTATAGTCATGGCGAACAACAAGATAATCGAGTTCACCTACCATTTAACGTTCCTGTCTCATTTTAAACTTTTACATTTTCATAGATTTGGAACTAAAGGTCTCTTCTGACTGTAAATTTCAAATTTTAAATTTCTTTTCTACTTTTTAGTGCATTTTTAATATAAGACTAGTTTTTAAAAAGTGTTTTTTATATATTTTCTATTGTCGGTTCTTTTCCAGCCGTTTTTTCCGGTGTTCATCAGTTTCCTTCTCATGTCTTTCCTTGTCCTTTTCCAGCCATTTTCTCCGGTGTACATCAGTTTCCTTTTCACGCCTTTCCTTGTCCTTTTGCCTTTCCTTTTCCAGCTGTTTTTCCAGTGTCTATCAGTTTTCTTCTCACGTCTTTCCTTGTCGTTTTGCCTTGCCTTTTCCAGCAGTTTATTCCGTTGTGTAGCAGTTTCCGTCTTTGTTTTCTTTTCAGGTTGTTGTTTTGTTTTCATTTTGTGTTCCCACGAGCATGGCGGTAAATGAAGGTCCATCCTCTCAGTGACCCCTTAGAAGGATAAGGCTCTTATACAACAGGGTGTGCCCGGTGCCCTGAGGTTTTCCGTCAGCAACATTATATGTTTACCCACCCTGATGCTATTCAGTCCTCGGCACGCAACACACCATATCACGGGACTGACCTCCCCGTGCAGTAAAACACTGGTAGTTGGTCAGTCGCTCGTGACCCGTGTCGGTGAATAAGGCGGACTACTGAGGTTTAACTCTATCAGACGTAAATCGAAAATATTTAATTAAATTAAATCTAGCCATGGAAAAATTCCACAAAAATTCACAAAAATACAATCACCGAAAATGAATATGTGTGCAAATTTTCAGAATGATTGGATAACGGGAAGGGGTTCAACATATGGATATTAAAAATAGTCGGGTGTCCAATTAAACTTACAAAGCAAGTTAATATAAGACTAGTAAAAAGAAACATTGTTGAGATAGCTAGTCAATTGAAATTAAAACCAACATAGCTATATCACAAAGTTCGAGTCTATAAATACATAGTTACTAAATCCGAAGAAGAGGCTTGTAATCACGGTTCCCGGAAACATTTCTTTAATTGGGTCATTTGCTTAAGTGCTCTACTTTTGGACAACTGTCCATAATATGACGTCATCATCTTGACCTCTTTGGACGGGCGATAGTCACAGATACAACTTAGCATTCACGGATGCGGTAAAAATCAAATCATACGGGTAATTTATCGGTCGACTGCTGAGAAATTGGGATGACCACGCTAAAAAAACAGCAACTAATGACATGGAAATCCTTTTTTATCGGTACAATATTCTCCTTTTGGGAGTTCCCGATAATTCTGTTTTAAGGGAAGTTACCTGGTGTAATTCATACTTTGAGAGAAGAGGACATTTCCATTTTGGGTTTGAGAGTGCTTACAATAAATATTTGATCAGCACAGCTCGCCATACGATCTCCAAGGATCTTCTACAAGTGGATACCAGGAGAAAGAGGGTGGGGGTTGGTTTGGACGCAGAAGGCTTAGCCATTTAAAGTTTTCCTTTCATTAAAGTACAAGACTGAGTCTAAGTCATGTGTCTGAAGGAAATAACGAAAAATAAATAAATAATTCCATTTTAAACAGATAACAGATATCAATTCTTGATTCTGAGACAACTAAAGAGATCTTCTTTAGTCCATCCGTAAAAAACCACCATATTTTTCCATATTAATGCTCCGGCTGACATCTAAAGAGTCTAAAGCTAAAACTACATTTTGTGAGTCTATATTTGTATGCACAATGTAGCGATCAATTACTATTTTTAAACTCTTATGATTATAAATTGCTTCTTCCATGTACGATTTATTTAGGGGTGAACTTTAGGGGTGGTTCTTGATATAGGCCACTTAGTGAGATGTTATAGGCCACTTAGTGAGATGTTATAGGCCACTCAGTAAGAAGTTATAGGCCACTCAGTGAGATGTTATAGGCCACTCAGTGAGATGTTATAGGCCACTCAGTGAGATGTTATAGACCACTCAGTGAGATGTTATAGACCACTCAGTGAGATGTTATAGACCACTCAGTGAGATGTTATAGGCCACTCAGTGAGATGTTATAGACCACTCAGTGAGATGTTATAGGCCACTCAGTGAGATGTTATAGGCCACTCAGTGAGATGTTATAGGCCACTCAGTGAGATGTTATAGACCACTCAGTGAGATGTTATAGACCACTCAGTGAGATGTTATAGACCACTCAGTGAGATGTTATAGGCCACTCAGTGAGATGTTATAGACCACTCAGTGAGATGTTATAGACCACTCAGTGAGATGTTATAGACCACTCAGTGAGATGTTATAGACCACTCAGTGAGATGTTATAGACCACTCAGTGAGATGTTATAGGCCACTCAGTGAGATGTTATAGACCACTCAGTGAGATGTTATAGACCACTCAGTGAGATGTTATAGACCACTCAGTGAGATGTTATAGACCACTCAGTGAGATGTTATAGACCACTCAGTGAGATGTTATAGACCACTCAGTGAGATGTTATAGACCACTCAGTGAGATGTTATAGGCCACTCAGTGAGATGTTATAGGCCACTCAGTGAGATGTTATAGGCCACTCAGTGAGATGTTATAGGCCACTCAGTGAGATGTTATAGACCACTCAGTGAGATGTTATAGGCCACTCAGTGAGATGTTATAGGCCACTCAGTGAGATGTTATAGACCACTCAGTGAGATGTTATAGACCACTCAGTGAGATGTTATAGACCACTCAGTGAGATGTTATAGACCACTCAGTGAGATGTTATAGGCCACTCAGTGAGATGTTATAGACCACTCAGTGAGATGTTATAGACCACTCAGTGAGATGTTATAGGCCACTCAGTGAGATGTTATAGGCCACTCAGTGAGATGTTATAGGCCACTCAGTGAGATGTTATAGGCCACTCAGTGAGATGTTATAGACCACTCAGTGAGATGTTATAGGCCACTCAGTGAGATGTTATAGACCACTCAGTGAGATGTTATAGACCACTCAGTGAGATGTTATAGGCCACTCAGTGAGATGTTATAGGCCACTCAGTGAGATGTTATAGACCACTCAGTGAGATGTTATAGGCCACTCAGTGATATGTTATAGGCCACTCAGTGAGATGTTATAGGCCACTCAGTGAGATGTTATAGGCCACTCAGTGAGATGTTATAGACCACTCAGTGAGATGTTATAGGCCACTCAGTGAGATGTTATAGGCCACTCGTTGAGATGTTATAGACCACTCAGTGAGATGTTATAGGCCACTCAGTGAGATGTTATAGGCCACTCAGTGAGATGTTATAGACCACTCAGTGAGATGTTATAGGCCACTCAGTGAGATGTTATAGACCACTCAGTGAGATGTTATAGGCCACTCAGTGAGATGTTATAGGCCACTCAGTGAGATGTTATAGGCCACTCAGTGAGATGTTATAGGCCACTCGTTGAGATGTTATAGACCACTCAGTGAGATGTTATAGGCCACTCAGTGAGATGTTATAGGCCACTCAGTGAGATGTTATAGACCACTCAGTGAGATGTTATAGGCCACTCAGTGAGATGTTATAGGCCACTCAGTGAGATGTTATAGACCACTCAGTGAGATGTTATAGGCCACTCAGTGAGATGTTATAGGCCACTCAGTGAGATGTTATAGGCCACTCAGTGAGATGTTATAGGCCACTCAGTGAGATGTTATAGGCCACTCAGTGAGATGTTATAGGCCACTCAGTGAGATGTTATAGACCACTCAGTGAGATGTTATAGGCCACTCAGTGAGATGTTATAGGCCACTCAGTGAGATGTTATAGACCACTCAGTGAGATGTTATAGGCCACTCAGTGAGATGTTATAGGCCACTCAGTGAGATGTTATAGACCACTCAGTGAGATGTTATAGGCCACTCAGTGAGATGTTATAGACCACTCAGTGAGATGTTATAGGCCACTCAGTGAGATGTTATAGGCCACTCAGTGAGATGTTATAGGCCACTCAGTGAGATGTTATAGGCCACTCAGTGAGATGTTATAGGCCACTCAGTGAGATGTTATAGGCCACTCAGTGAGATGTTATAGACCACTCAGTGAGATGTTATAGGCCACTCAGTGAGATGTTATAGACCACTCAGTGAGATGTTATAGGCCACTCAGTGAGATGTTATAGGCCACTCAGTGAGATGTTATAGGCCACTCAGTGAGATGTTATAGGCCACTCAGTGAGATGTTATAGGCCACTCAGTGAGATGTTATAGGCCACTCAGTGAGATGTTATAGGCCACTCAGTGAGATGTTATAGGCCACTCAGTGAGATGTTATAGACCACTCAGTGAGATGTTATAGGCCACTCAGTGAGATGTTATAGGCCACTCAGTGAGATGTTATAGACCACTCAGTGAGATGTTATAGGCCACTCAGTGAGATGTTATAGGCCACTCAGTGAGATGTTATAGGCCACTCAGTGAGATGTTATAGGCCACTCAGTGAGATGTTATAGGCCACTCAGTGAGATGTTATAGGCCACTCAGTGAGATGTTATAGCCACTCAGTGAGATGTTATAGGCCACTCAGTGAGATGTTATAGGCCACTCAGTGAGATGTTATAGGCCACTCAGTGAGATGTTATAGGCCACTCAGTGAGATGTTATAGACCACTCAGTGAGATGTTATAGGCCACTCAGTGAGATGTTATAGGCCACTCAGTGAGATGTTATAGGCCACTCAGTGAGATGTTATAGGCCACTCAGTGAGATGTTATAGGCCACTCAGTGAGATGTTATAGGCCACTCAGTGAGATGTTATAGGCCACTCAGTGAGATGTTATAGGCCACTCAGTGAGATGTTATAGGCCACTCAGTGAGATGTTATAGGCCACTCAGTGAGATGTTATAGGCCACTCAGTGAGATGTTATAGGCCACTCAGTGAGATGTTATAGACCACTCAGTGAGATGTTATAGGCCACTCAGTGAGATGTTATAGGCCACTCAGTGAGATGTTATAGGCCACTCAGTGAGATGTTATAGGCCACTCAGTGAGATGTTATAGGCCACTCAGTGAGATGTTATAGGCCACTCAGTGAGATGTTATAGGCCACTCAGTGAGATGTTATAGGCCACTCAGTGAGATGTTATAGGCCACTCAGTGAGATGTTATAGGCCACTCAGTGAGATGTTATAGGCCACTCAGTGAGATGTTATAGGCCACTCAGTGAGATGTTATAGGCCACTCAGTGAGATGTTATAGGCCACTCAGTGAGATGTTATAGGCCACTCAGTGAGATGTTATAGGCCACTCAGTGAGATGTTATAGGCCACTCAGTGAGATGTTATAGGCCACTCAGTGAGATGTTATAGGCCACTCAGTGAGATGTTATAGGCCACTCAGTGAGATGTTATAGACCACTCAGTGAGATGTTATAGGCCACTCAGTGAGATGTTATAGCCACTCAGTGAGATGTTATAGCCACTCAGTGAGATGTTATAGGCCACTCAGTGAGATGTTATAGACCACTCAGTGAGATGTTATAGGCCACTCAGTGAGATGTTATAGGCCACTCAGTGAGATGTTATAGGCCACTCAGTGAGATGTTATAGGCCACTCAGTGAGATGTTATAGGCCACTCAGTGAGATGTTATAGGCCACTCAGTGAGATGTTATAGGCCACTCAGTGAGATGTTATAGGCCACTCAGTGAGATGTTATAGGCCACTCAGTGAGATGTTATAGGCCACTCAGTGAGATGTTATAGGCCACTCAGTGAGATGTTATAGGCCACTCAGTGAGATGTTATAGCCACTCAGTGAGATGTTATAGGCCACTCAGTGAGATGTTATAGACCACTCAGTGAGATGTTATAGGCCACTCAGTGAGATGTTATAGGCCACTCAGTGAGATGTTATAGGCCACTCAGTGAGATGTTATAGGCCACTCAGTGAGATGTTATAGGCCACTCAGTGAGATGTTATAGGCCACTCAGTGAGATGTTATAGGCCACTCAGTGAGATGTTATAGGCCACTCAGTGAGATGTTATAGGCCACTCAGTGAGATGTTATAGGCCACTCAGTGAGATGTTATAGGCCACTCAGTGAGATGTTATAGGCCACTCAGTGAGATGTTATAGGCCACTCAGTGAGATGTTATAGGCCACTCAGTGAGATGTTATAGGCCACTCAGTGAGATGTTATAGGCCACTCAGTGAGATGTTATAGGCCACTCAGTGAGATGTTATAGGCCACTCAGTGAGATGTTATAGGCCACTCAGTGAGATGTTATAGGCCACTCAGTGAGATGTTATAGACCACTCAGTGAGATGTTATAGGCCACTCAGTGAGATGTTATAGGCCACTCAGTGAGATGTTATAGGCCACTCAGTGAGATGTTATAGGCCACTCAGTGAGATGTTATAGGCCACTCAGTGAGATGTTATAGGCCACTCAGTGAGATGTTATAGGCCACTCAGTGAGATGTTATAGGCCACTCAGTGAGATGTTATAGGCCACTCAGTGAGATGTTATAGGCCACTCAGTGAGATGTTATAGGCCACTCAGTGAGATGTTATAGGCCACTCAGTGAGATGTTATAGGCCACTCAGTGAGATGTTATAGGCCACTCAGTGAGATGTTATAGGCCACTCAGTGAGATGTTATAGCCACTCGTGATGTTATAGGCCACTCAGTGAGATGTTATAGGCCACTCAGTGAGATGTTATAGCCACTCAGTGAGATGTTATAGGCCACTCAGTGAGATGTTATAGGCCACTCAGTGAGATGTTATAGGCCACTCAGTGAGATGTTATAGGCCACTCAGTGAGATGTTATAGGCCACTCAGTGAGATGTTATAGGCCACTCAGTGAGATGTTATAGGCCACTCAGTGAGATGTTATAGGCCACTCAGTGAGATGTTATAGGCCACTCAGTGAGATGTTATAGGCCACTCAGTGAGATGTTATAGGCCACTCAGTGAGATGTTATAGGCCACTCAGTGAGATGTTATAGGCCACTCAGTGAGATGTTATAGGCCACTCAGTGAGATGTTATAGGCCACTCAGTGAGATGTTATAGGCCACTCAGTGAGATGTTATAGGCCACTCAGTGAGATGTTATAGGCCACTCAGTGAGATGTTATAGGCCACTCAGTGAGATGTTATAGGCCACTCAGTGAGATGTTATAGCCACTCAGTGAGATGTTATAGGCCACTCAGTGAGATGTTATAGGCCACTCAGTGAGATGTTATAGGCCACTCAGTGAGATGTTATAGGCCACTCAGTGAGATGTTATAGGCCACTCAGTGAGATGTTATAGGCCACTCAGTGAGATGTTATAGGCCACTCAGTGAGATGTTATAGGCCACTCAGTGAGATGTTATAGGCCACTCAGTGAGATGTTATAGGCCACTCAGTGAGATGTTATAGGCCACTCAGTGAGATGTTATAGGCCACTCAGTGAGATGTTATAGGCCACTCAGTGAGATGTTATAGGCCACTCAGTGAGATGTTATAGGCCACTCAGTGAGATGTTATAGGCCACTCAGTGAGATGTTATAGGCCACTCAGTGAGATGTTATAGGCCACTCAGTGAGATGTTATAGGCCACTCAGTGAGATGTTATAGGCCACTCAGTGAGATGTTATAGGCCACTCAGTGAGATGTTATAGGCCACTCAGTGAGATGTTATAGGCCACTCAGTGAGATGTTATAGGCCACTCAGTGAGATGTTATAGGCCACTCAGTGAGATGTTATAGGCCACTCAGTGAGATGTTATAGGCCACTCAGTGAGATGTTATAGGCCACTCAGTGAGATGTTATAGGCCACTCAGTGAGATGTTATAGGCCACTCAGTGAGATGTTATAGGCCACTCAGTGAGATGTTATAGGCCACTCAGTGAGATGTTATAGGCCACTCAGTGAGATGTTATAGGCCACTCAGTGAGATGTTATAGGCCACTCAGTGAGATGTTATAGGCCACTCAGTGAGATGTTATAGGCCACTCAGTGAGATGTTATAGGCCACTCAGTGAGATGTTATAGGCCACTCAGTGAGATGTTATAGGCCACTCAGTGAGATGTTATAGGCCACTCAGTGAGATGTTATAGGCCACTCAGTGAGATGTTATAGGCCACTCAGTGAGATGTTATAGGCCACTCAGTGAGATGTTATAGGCCACTCAGTGAGATGTTATAGGCCACTCAGTGAGATGTTATAGGCCACTCAGTGAGATGTTATAGGCCACTCAGTGAGATGTTATAGGCCACTCAGTGAGATGTTATAGGCCACTCAGTGAGATGTTATAGGCCACTCAGTGAGATGTTATAGGCCACTCAGTGAGATGTTATAGGCCACTCAGTGAGATGTTATAGGCCACTCAGTGAGATGTTATAGGCCACTCAGTGAGATGTTATAGGCCACTCAGTGAGATGTTATAGGCCACTCAGTGAGATGTTATAGGCCACTCAGTGAGATGTTATAGGCCACTCAGTGAGATGTTATAGGCCACTCAGTGAGATGTTATAGGCCACTCAGTGAGATGTTATAGGCCACTCAGTGAGATGTTATAGGCCACTCAGTGAGATGTTATAGGCCACTCAGTGAGATGTTATAGGCCACTCAGTGAGATGTTATAGGCCACTCAGTGAGATGTTATAGGCCACTCAGTGAGATGTTATAGGCCACTCAGTGAGATGTTATAGGCCACTCAGTGAGATGTTATAGGCCACTCAGTGAGATGTTATAGACCACTCAGTGAGATGTTATAGGCCACTCAGTGAGATGTTATAGGCCACTCAGTGAGATGTTATAGACCACTCAGTGAGATGTTATAGGCCACTCAGTGAGATGTTATAGGCCACTCAGTGAGATGTTATAGACCACTCAGTGAGATGTTATAGGCCACTCAGTGAGATGTTATAGGCCACTCAGTGAGATGTTATAGGCCACTCAGTGAGATGTTATAGGCCACTCAGTGAGATGTTATAGGCCACTCAGTGAGATGTTATAGGCCACTCAGTGAGATGTTATAGGCCACTCAGTGAGATGTTATAGACCACTCAGTGAGATGTTATAGACCACTCAGTGAGATGTTATAGGCCACTCAGTGAGATGTTATAGGCCACTCAGTGAGATGTTATAGACCACTCAGTGAGATGTTATAGGCCACTCAGTGAGATGTTATAGGCCACTCAGTGAGATGTTATAGGCCACTCAGTGAGATGTTATAGACCACTCAGTGAGATGTTATAGGCCACTCAGTGAGATGTTATAGGCCACTCAGTGAGATGTTATAGGCCACTCAGTGAGATGTTATAGGCCACTCAGTGAGATGTTATAGGCCACTCAGTGAGATGTTATAGGCCACTCAGTGAGATGTTATAGGCCACTCAGTGAGATGTTATAGGCCACTCAGTGAGATGTTATAGGCCACTCAGTGAGATGTTATAGCCACTCAGTGAGATGTTATAGGCCACTCAGTGAGATGTTATAGACCACTCAGTGAGATGTTATAGGCCACTCAGTGAGAGTTATAGGCCACTCAGTGAGATGTTATAGGCCACTCAGTGAGATGTTATAGGCCACTCAGTGAGATGTTATAGGCCACTCAGTGAGATGTTATAGACCACTCAGTGAGATGTTATAGGCCACTCAGTGAGATGTTATAGACCACTCAGTGAGATGTTATAGGCCACTCAGTGAGATGTTATAGACCACTCAGTGAGATGTTATAGGCCACTCAGTGAGATGTTATAGGCCACTCAGTGAGATGTTATAGGCCACTCAGTGAGATGTTATAGGCCACTCAGTGAGATGTTATAGGCCACTCAGTAAGAGGTTATAGGCCACTTAGTGAGATGTTATAGACCACTCAGTGAGATGTTATAGGCCACTCAGTGAGATGTTATAGGCCACTCAGTGAGATGTTATAGACCACTCAGTAAGAGGTTATAGGCCACTTAGTGAGATGTTATAGACCACTCAGTGAGATGTTATAGACCACTCAGTAAGAGGTTATAGGCCACTTAGTGAGATGTTATAGACCACTCAGTGAGATGTTATAGACCACTCAGTAAGAGGTTATAGGCCACTTAGTGAGATGTTATAGACCACTCAGTGAGATGTTATAGGCCACTCAGTGAGATGTTATAGGCCACTTAGTGAGATGTTATAGACCACTCAGTGAGATGTTATAGGCCACTCAGTGAGATGTTATAGACCACTCAGTGAGATGTTATAGACCACTCAGTGAGATGTTATAGACCACTCAGTGAGATGTTATAGACCACTCAGTGAGATGTTATAGGCCACTCAGTGAGATGTTATAGACCACTCAGTGAGATGTTATAGACCACTCAGTGAGATGTTATAGGCCACTCAGTGAGATGTTATAGACCACTCAGTGAGATGTTATAGACCACTCAGTAAGATGTTATAGACCACTCAGTGAGATGTTATAGGCCACTCAGTGAGATGTTATAGACCACTTAGTGAGATGTTATAGGCCACTTAGTGAGATGTTATAGACCACTCAGTGAGATGTTATAGGCCACTTAGTGAGATGTTATAGACCACTCAGTGAGATGTTATAGACCACTCAGTAAGATGTTATAGACCACTCAGTGAGATGTTATAGGCCACTCAGTGAGATGTTATAGGCCACTCAGTAAGAGGTTATAGGCCACTCAGTGAGATGTTATAGACCACTCAGTGAGATGTTATAGGCCACTTAGTGAGATGTTATAGACCACTCAGTGAGATGTTATAGACCACTCAGTGAGATGTTATAGACCACTCAGTGAGATGTTATAGGCCACTCAGTGAGATGTTATAGGCCACTCAGTGAGATGTTATAGGCCACTCAGTGAGATGTTATAGGCCACTCAGTGAGATGTTATAGGCCACTCAGTAGATGTTATAGGCCACTCAGTGAGATGTTATAGGCCACTCAGTTAGATGTTATAGGCCACTCAGTGAGATGTTATAGGCCACTCAGTGAGATGTTATAGACCACTCAGTAGATGTTATAGGCCACTCAGTGAGATGTTATAGGCCACTCAGTGAGATGTTATAGGCCACTCAGTGAGATGTTATAGGCCACTCAGTGAGATGTTATAGGCCACTCAGTGAGATGTTATAGGCCACTCAGTGAGATGTTATAGGCCACTCAGTGAGATGTTATAGGCCACTCAGTGAGATGTTATAGGCCACTCAGTGAGATGTTATAGGCCACTCAGTGAGATGTTATAGGCCACTCAGTGAGATGTTATAGGCCACTCAGTGAGATGTTATAGGCCACTCAGTGAGATGTTATAGGCCACTCAGTGAGATGTTATAGACCACTCAGTGAGATGTTATAGGCCACTCAGTGAGATGTTATAGGCCACTCAGTGAGATGTTATAGGCCACTCAGTGAGATGTTATAGGCCACTCAGTGAGATGTTATAGGCCACTCAGTGATATGTTATAGGCCACTCAGTGAGATGTTATAGGCCACTCAGTGAGATGTTATAGACCACTCAGTGAGATGTTATAGGCCACTCAGTGATATTTTATAGACCACTCAGTAAGATGTTATAGGCCACTTAGTGAGATGTTGTAAGTCATTAGGTGAGATGTTGTAGGCCACTCATTAAGATGTTATGGACACTCAGCGAGATGTTATAGGGCCACTCAGAGACATGGTATAGTGATTAGTAGATCATCACTGTATGCTCATCAGTGGAAAATCACAACATCGGCATCAGAGGAACATCACCGTATGTACATCACTATATTTGCATCAGTTGAACATCACCATGTTTTCATCAGTAGAATAACACGATAATATGTATGTACATCAATCGAAGATATCACATCTATTTGAATAGATGAAAGTGAATGGTCGAATTCAAGAGATTCTGCTGCTTCCACGATTTTTCGGAATTTTATTTTTTTTTGGTTGCGTCGGGAAGGTTGGAGTAATTCCGTTAAATTGAAAGACATTAAAATCGATGAAGTTCATTTTTGCGTGCTAAAAGGTTTAAAACAAAAAGCAATGATTACATTGAGGCGAGACAGGCTTCTTTGTGATAGAGCTGAGTCAAGCTATCACCTTCTTTGTCTGGCTTCCCGTTGTTAGGGTACTTCATTTAAAAAAAAGTGTCCCACGTAGGTTGGACAGTGGAGAAACGTTTGCAGTGTCGTGTGAATAGCGTTTACACCATCTATAGAAATGTTGCCGTGTCTTGAGTAGTCTTGGCTAGGAATACTCTCAAATCCGAAATGTGCACCCAGGTTAATACGAACATCACTGCAGGTTTCTCCTAAAGAAAAAAAAGCATGGGGAGGATTATACACAAATGTTTATTTTATACAAAAAATACTAGCGCTGTTTGTTTCACAAAGTGCCCTGAGATAAAAGGACTATTCTAAGGGGTTACATTTATTATAAAAATGAGTCAATCAATATAAATGATAAATTTCGAGTATATTAAAATTAAGGATGTTTTGTAGATACCAGTGAAAAACGCGTTCATCCGATGTTTTTGAGGTTAATGCCTGCTACTTTAAGAGGGGAAAATATAGATTTTAAAAAAATTTGCACATAGCTGACGCACCATTTAGACACGTTAAATGCATTAGTCTATCTTCAGAAGCCTCTTGAAAAATTTGTGATTTCATAGTTTAGAAAATGAAGCACAAAACAACACTGCAGGCATAAAACCATCTACTTTATCATAGCAAAGTTAAACATGTTCATCTAAGGAATGGTTGAGGATTCATTGCAGAGAAATTTAATTGTTGAAAAATAAATTATTAGCTGTTTCAATATTCTAAGATGACAACGTTTAATTGAAAACAATATAAACCATTTTTATTTAAATTAGTTCACTATCTAACGGGAATTTTTAAAAAATATGTTTACTTCTCAAATTCTATAAAAAAAATTGCATAAATTCTGCATTAAAAGACGCATCATACCACATCCAAGCTCTTCAACAGAAATAATGACTTTATTTTTTTGCATCTTCAAATTCACTCTCCGTGCCAAAAGATAGGGATACTAAAATTGTATTGGTAAAGTATATTCTAGCCAGATGTTTCTGAACAAGATAAAAAAAAAGTTAAAAGATGTTCTCAAAAAGTTATATCTGTTCACATAACTTCAACTTCAAGTGGGTGCTGCAATTTTCGTGGTTTTCGTGAATGTAAAAAATAGTCTTGGTATCCATGGTTACCGATGTCTACTGGGATGGTTTTCTTGTGGAGGGGGGGGGGAGTTTACTTCAAATAAACATCCATCCCCACCGCACTTAATAACCTGTCCATCACGTTAGAGAGTTAACCATCTACATCTCCCAGGGGACAATGGCGCCCGTGCTGCCAGCTTTATCAGGTTTGTCGAGTTGAATGGAGACGGGTCTTGAGAGAATGCAGTAGACAATGTTAATAAATTTCATCTCAAGAAATATTGGTGTGATTAAGATTTCAAAGATGGACGCTGTAAATTGGCTTCACAGAATCAGTGGCGTATGGCACTGGGGCTGGGGTAACTCAGTGCTTAAAAGCGTGTGGTGTCACCCTTTCCAGACCTCCCCAAGGGTTAGCTGGTAATCCGCCTTCTTTGTTTCAACTTATAGGTTCTAAAATACTAAAATACTACGCGTCTTAGAAAAGGTTCTATCTATAAGCATATACCCACCATCAATCCCTAAATCGTTCGTTTTGCTACAGTTATATGAAGTTATATCATCCAATTGTGTGAACAAAAACTTCATGTGTGTTTGTTACGGCACGCTTACCTGTTAAGTGTATGAAAATCTTAGAACTACTTTATTATGTGCTATTGTTTGAGTGAGGTGAATTTACCAGAATGAATGGAACTTTGAGTGATAGGGTTATTGACAAGTGCCTCTGTGATGATAAAGAGAGGAGTAGCACGGTTATATATAATAAAAACTTCGGATATTTGACATCTCTACTAGTAGAAGATTTAGTGATTTGTTATTGGACGTGTTCAGTTGCATTACTGAGCTATCATCGCGTGTATTTTGAACATTGCTACCATTATTACGATTGTTATCTACAATATTAATAAGTCAGTTCCAGTCTCAACAATACTTTAGTTAATGCTAGCGTTGAATTTATTTTGACAGTTTCAATGTTACTCTGTCAAAAGTTTGGATTTGGTAGTTTTCCATCTCTTAGATGTGTTTCCGAAACAGTGATTGCCTTGGTCTTGTCTACAAACTAGTAAGTCGTGTGATTTGTATGTACGTACACAGGAATGTATTGCACTAAAATATTAACTTTAATGTTACTAGCTGTTTGAAATACAATAAAATTCGACGTGATGTTTTATAGTTGATAAAAAACTGATTCGGATGACGTACCAACATTCCACATGTTGACTTATGTCATTTGACCGGATGCTAACATAATTCTTATATTGTATCTACACATCGCTAACCATGGATGTAAGTACGAGTTGAAGACATGGTCGTCTGAATGATCGTGGACACAAGACATTACAGGCCAATGCTCTGGTCAGTCTGGTTGGTCATCGATATGGGAGAGGGGAGCAGTAGGGCAGGGCAAGACTGGGATCAATAATAAAACTAATGAATAAAGGATTTCAAATGTAGTCTAATGTTCAGTTGTTTTTTAAATCGCCTGTAATAATAATTTTTTATTGGGATTTAAATCTTAATCTTCAACAGTTTTCAACAGTCCGCTCATCAAAGAGATTATTAGGGGGGGGGATTTCAGGACATCATACACCACCTCGCTCAAACTCACGACTCAGGAGACTTCAGTACTGAATCTAATGACCATTTCTCCTGACCTCAACGAGAGACCGTTTCCCTATCCACCCTTCTCTCGCTATGGAATAAGCTTTGCCACAGATAAAATATAACAACAACGACAACCATGGAAATTTGAGTATAAATAAATTAGAATTATAAAGCAACAACAACAACGTTTCAGCCTCTTAAAAATGCCCTACATCTACAACAGTATACACTGAATTTGTATCGAAAACAGGTACACATGCACAAAGTAAATTTAACAAAAAACAAGCATTTAAAACGGTCAATTTGTGAGCTATCAATAGAAGGTCATTCTACGGGTTTGTGAATGACCAATGAATGACCAGTAAATGTCCATTGAATCACCAGTGAATAACCAGGCAATGTCCCTGCTGTTATTGAGATCATATACATTTATTGTTATGTGGAGTCGGGAGTGATTTAATTAAAAATCTCATCTCTGTTTGACGCTAACACATGTGTTAAGAATGAGGTAGCAGGGTGTAATGTAGGTCAATACTGCTCGAGTGATCGTGAAAAGATTTTGTTTTCTCGGGCGAATGGAAGATCTCAATCTGAATTCCATCATAGAAAGTTGGTCAAAGTTGAAAGCTAGAATACATATCCAAAATTAGCAAGAAAAGGACACACCAATTACATAGGACATAGATAAGCAATCTATAAATAACAGCAACACAAAGGACACAAGCAACACAGCTTTTAACAGTACACATTGGATATTCTCACAATCTATAATATCTGGAGGTTCTCAACATCTATAATATCTATGGACAATTTAAGACCTTAAGCCCAGGTATTTGATGTGTGGGTAGGTCAACTGCACTTCAGATTTCTGTCAGAGAATCGGGGCGAGGAGAGGTAATGGAAGGTGATTTCTGTCAGAGAATAGGGGGCAAGTAGAGGTAAAGGAAGGTGATTTCTGTCAGAGAATAGGGTGCGAGGAGAGGTAATGGAAGGTGATTTCTGTCAGAGAATAAGGGGCAAGTAGAGGTAATGGAAGGTGATTTCTGTCAGAGAATAGGGGCGAGGAGAGGTAATGGAAGGAGATTTCTGTCAGAGAATAGGTGGCAAGTAGAGGTAATGGAAGGTGATGTAATTGAAAAGGCGTTGTCACAATTTCTTGAAAATAACAGAGCTTCCATGACGATCACAAAGTTTGTTTAAAGATTATTTTCTTTCCGATCCTGGCTTCTATTCTAAAGTGGCCAGATTTCTTCATACTTGACACCAACCATTGTTCCCCCTAAGGTTCGTTGGTCCGTATGCAAAGATCAATAAAACAACCCCGTAAAAACAAAGTTTTTGACTATAAATCCCTTATATATGATACATAACTAGAAGTATTGATTATGTGCAAACCCGACAAACATTTACAGACTGAAACCGAAATTATCTCCCCTGGCTTTAAAACTGGGGGAAGGAGGGAGGGTGTGTGGACATGGACGGGTGGCGTCAACGCGTTAACTCAACTACATGTGCTTTACCTGGTTAAAACACGAGATGTGTTCACCTGTGGCTGGCGTGAAGTCAATTGACCTGTAAAATGTAAACAATAGCGACTACTACATATAGTTTTATATAGATAAACTAAAAATGCATTAATTTAATTACGGTGCGTTCGATCGATCTGAAATTTTGATACGATGCATGGTTAAGTGACACGGGTCCGTATGCCGAATTTCAGCTCGATGGCATGACGGGAAGTGGGTCGTTTTTTATTTCTGTTTTTCCGCGTGCCCGCCCAAGACATAGAGACAGAGACGGCGGTGCAGTTAATATAAGGGATTTAATAAAAACAAACCCGTAAAAACAAAGTTTTTTACTATAAATCCCTTATATATGAGACATAACTAAAAGTATTGATTATGTTCAAACGCGACAAATATTTACAGACTGAACCTGTCTTAACTCCCCTTTGCTTTTAACCCGGGGCGGGTGGGGTGGGATAGGGGAAAGGTCTTGTCACCGATCACTGGACCGAGCTCAGCGAACGATAGCGACCTCTACATATAGTTTATATAGATAAACTAAAATTTCATTAATTTAATAACTGTACATTCGATCGATCTGAATTGTTAGGTGACACGGGTCCGTGTGCCAAATTTCAGCTCGATCGAATCGCGGGAAGTGGGTCATTTTTTACTTTTGTTTTTCCGCCCGCCCAAGACAGAGAGAGACGGCGGAGAAGTTAATATAAGGGATTGAAAAACGTATGAGCAAAGTAGCATAACATCCGTTATTTTGTGTGCAATACTTTACTAAATTTTAGTTCTAAACTGCTGCACGGCGTCGTTCAGATATCTGCGCAGCCGCGGAGCTTAAAGGGAACATTGACACAAATCCCCAAAAAAAATTTAATACTACTTTTGTTTTCCTTTTTTCCAGGGTTTAATAATGACAATCGTGATGTATATGAAAACTTTTTGTTAAAAGTTTTGGCCATTATCTATCTTCTACTTGCCACCAGTCAATCACAGTGACTGTTAATACAGGAAAAAGTCTATACATAAATACAATTTTACCTTTAATGGCCAATTGAAGTTATAAATATTATAAATAAGCATTTGTTTCTAAATATATTTTTAGGTTTATTCAATTTATTATAATTTCTTATAGATGACACTGACGAATTGGAAGCAGTTCTTTCGCCAAAAAATTATATTAATCCATAATTTAACTTGTTTTAACCCTTAAAAACTAAGATTGTAATGACGGTTTTTTAAAAAAGTTAAATTAATGTACCAACTATCAGTTCAATACATAAAAAGAGAGTGTTACAAAATTCACAGTCAGATTCCAAGAAGATAATTTTATTTAAAAAATAGATGTTAAATCTTATTAGTTTTTCAAAAGACAACTTACTTCTCTGATGAAATTATTGTGACTGTCTATGCCATGATGTGTTTTCGTGACTAACAATGTAGTTATTGAAACTGTTCGTTTTTGAGACTGCCAATGTAAATATCGAGTCTCTTGGACTGTATGATAGTTATAGAGACTGCCAATGTAATTAGTGAGGTTTCCCTACAAAGTCAGTGTTTTTCAACCGAGCTTCCGTGAAACCTAAGGGTTCCGTGCGCCCCAACCAAAGTCCATCGCTGGTGGTCAGACAAAGTCTAAAAATAAAGTCAGAAATAGATCAGGAACAGGTCTTTTCCGAAAATTCGGTAACAAATTCGGAATTTGAGATTATTGTATTGATAAGTACTCTTTGAAACACATGCTATTACTGCTAACAATAATAATAACATCGGGTGTTCTTGTCTGGCGTATAGAATTTGACTTGAGCTACAAAGACAGAGTTACACCCAGGGACCTGTAATTGATTTACAATGACAGAGCTACACCCAAATATTATGTAGCGTTTGTTTTTTTGTCATGGTTTTAGAGCTTTGCAAAGTATAGGAAAATAATGTGTCTGTTTCTTTAAAAGAAAACAACCTCTTGTGTTACTTAACAACCTCTTGGGTCACTGAACAACCTCTTTTGTTACTGAACAACCTCTTGTGTTACTCAACAACCTCTTGTTTTACTCAACAACCTCTTGTCTTACTCAACAACCTCTTGTGTTTCAACAACCTCTTGTGTTACTGAACAACCTCTTGTGTTACTGAACAACCTCTTGCATTACTGAACAACCTCTTGTGTTACTGAACAACCTCTTGTGTTACTAAAAAACCTCTTGTGTTATTCAACAATTTCTTGAATCACCTCATGTTGTTCTTTGTGCTGCTTAAGAATCGGTAAAGTTTGACGAACAATTGAAGCCTATCCCTATGCAGTGTTTGACTGTTACACAACTTTAACATAGATTTCATGTCTATTTCTTTCTCGTTTAACTTGTCAAACAGACTTTCTCTGAGATTATCTGACTAATATTGCTTAGCAGAAACATATTCATACAAAACTTTCGATCTTGAACTGAATAAAAAAATTGGAATAGCGAAATAAACAATGGTTATAGGCCAGGGGTGTCCAACGTCCGGCCCGCGGGCCAAAAGAGGCCCGCGATGCAATTTTAACTGGCCAGCGGCCTAATCTGAAATAATTAATTGACTGACGCAGTATTTCTGTAACGATATTATATTTCTAAGAAAAGTCAAAATTTCGTACTGTTTTGAGTCAAAATGATGCCAAAGGGTGGCGAAAATCGATGACGTTTTAATTTTTTAACAATGGGGAAATGTAATTTTAATAACCCGATGAAGTTATGTGTTGTTAATATACGAAATTCGTTAGTGGCTTGCGGTAAAAATTGATGACGATATTTTTTCGCCGCTACAAAGAAAAGTGGAAAATGGAGGGTTTTTTCATTGAACGAAAAAGCAAGTGTATCTGTTAGATTTGTTTGGAGTGGGTGGCTGTTTTCAAGCAATTCAATATCAAGAGGCACTATCAGATCAAACATGCTTACTATGACAAAGATGACTAAAGCTGAACGAACTGAGAAGCTGAAGCAACTGGAAGCTGGATCTAACTCACAGCGAAGCTCATTTTCAAGAATTGGTCGTGCAAAGGAACATTTCTTAAAGGCAAGTTATGAGGTGGCAACACTGATAGCGAAACACAGTAAATCGTTTACTGAGGACGAGTTTGTTAAAGAATGCTTGATGAGAATTGTTGAAAATATATGTTACGAGAAAACGCAGGAGTTTGCCCATGTTTGCCTGTGGCTCGCAGAATTGAAGAAAGTTCATCTGACATTAAAAGACAATTAGAAGTAAAAGCAGACCAATCTATTTTTTTCGATAGCGTGTGATGAAAGCACTGATTCATCTGACACTGCCCAACTTCTTATTTTTTTAGTTGAGTTAATGATGACATTATTGACATAGCGAAGTCAATAGTGCGCTCGCCTCACAAGCTGAGGGGCGTGGGATCTAGCCCACGATAAAGCCACAATGAAATGTTGTTGAATGACTATCACTAAAAAAAAGTCATCCGCTGACCTGGAGAGGAGATGGGCGCCGCCAAGGTCTACCAAGCTCCGAGAAAGTTAAAATGGAAACAATAGAACCCCCTACGATCACGAGGTTATGGGACACCAACAAAATTTTGAAATGTGTGTGAGTGAAGAATTACTTGACCTTTAGAGTCTTATAGAGTAAGCAAGGGGAACAGATTTATTTGTTTCCATTTCTTCAGCTGTCAGTGGAAAAAAAATCGAATTACTACTGAAGATGCTTCTACCATAATTGGTGAGCATAGGGGACTAGCAATACTTTTTTACAAGTTCAGCGAAAAGGATGACAAAGCTTTTAAACTTCACTGTTTCATTCACCAACAAGTTCTTTGTGCCTAACATCTTAGATGTGATCATGTCATTAAGCCTGTGAAAAAAGTGATAAGCTCTATTCGCTCTAAAGCTCTGTTTCACCGTCAGTTTTAGCATTTTCTTCTTGACATCCACAGAGAATACGTAGATTTTGTGTAAGATGGCTCAGTCGGGTTGCTTCAGTCCATCTATGCACTTAAAAAAGAAATTGGGCAATTCATTGGATATAAGGAACAACCAATTTGAGAAATATCTGATACTGCTTGGCTAGCAGATTTTGAATTTTCATTTGATATGACAAGACATCAAATTGCTCTTAAAATAAATCTTCAAGGGCCCCAATGCAACAGTAAGCTTATTACATTCACATATGAAGGCCTTTGGGGAAAAGCTGCAACTTTTTCAAAGGCACCTGTCTCAAATGCAGCCGAATACCACACATTTTACCTCACTACAGGAAAAATAAGTTTCCAGAAAGAAGCTTCAATGAGCAAATGCAGATTTATCTTGCAGATAGCACATCCCTGGCTGATGAATTTCAAAGATGCTTTCAGGACTTTGCAAGTATTGAAAAAGGCAATCATGTTTTTTTCTTCACCTTTCTCTGTTGACCCTGATAATACCACATGCAATCAGAAGCTTGAACTCACTGAGTTGCAAAGTGAAGCTGAATGTCGCAGCAGACAACAAAGATCGTGCTTTCATTGACTTTTACCTTCAGCTCGATAAAGAGAGATTCAAAGAGATTCGAACATTTGCTAATAAAATGCTCAACTTGTTTGGCTCGACATACCTGTGTGAGCAGACATTTTCAGTTATGAATTTTAACAAGAGCCGTGTGATGACGAGAATAAGTGACTCTCACCTACGTGATATCATACGTATTAAACCGGTGACATATAGCCTGACCTCATCTATGTACTGCATTCAAGATCTCAGTTTCACCCTTCCAATTAAAATTGTGCAATAAAAACTTCTCAAACTATGTCATTTTTATTTTATTATTTTAATCCGGCCCGCGAATATCTTTACTTCAAGGAATGTGGCCCGCCATACAAACATTTTGGATTTATTTAGATTAAATCAACGGTAATCGGATTATATGCAGATTAAAGCAACTTAACCCGAGTAGTAAATATGCGATACTTTAACATCTGGCAACATCTGTCACACTGGGTTAAAACAGCCTTGATGAGTTAACCATTCTTAGAATAATAAAATAAACCTATTTCAAATTAAAAGAGTTTTAAAACAACTTTGTGCAAACAGAAACCTATCAAATCTGTCTCAAGCATTAACAGCACGACGTCATAAAAGCTACTAAAACTACCCAATTAACAATCGTATGATCAAAAGTGCCCATAGTGCTCTGGTTAGTAATGGCATTTAGTACTGACTCTCGAAAATGTGTTTTACATTATATTTGTGTTGAAGAACTCTAATGAATGGTCCATAAAGCAAAAAATCTGGCGTTACTGCGTGCCTGTGTGTAAGACACCATCCTTGAGGTTAAATCTGAGGGGTTCAAGGGTCCCCTCTAATAATATAGCCTGGGCTTCTATTAATTAAGAGCTTTGATTGAGGAATTTTGAGAGCTGTTGTGAATGGCCAGACAGTTTTCTTGACAGAATTTATACAGAAATCTTTAACTGAACTTATTTCTTTAGAGAAGTCATGAATTCACAAGATATTTGTTTAGTCAAAAGCGTTTTAGAAAAGCTGTGATAAACAAAGGATATTATGATAATCCCATGATGGTATGACAAACCAAAATGTTAAAATAATCCCATGATGTTATGATAAACACATGATGTTATAATAATCCCATGTTGTTATGTTAAACCAAGGATGCTATAATAATCCCATGATTTTATGATAAAGCCAGAGCGTTGAGACCAAGCCATTAATCCCCCAATCTTGTCTGAAACCAGCCAGCATTTAATTAACTTGCCAGGCGATAGCGATTCTTGTATCTCGAGTTGAGTTTCTATTTAAATCTCATTCAATTCCAGCCAGTGATTTAAAAAAAAATTATGATAAACAAAAATAAAATAAATAAATTAAAAAACAAACAAAAACCTGTAGATTGAAACTGAAATAATTCTGCAAAAAGCTATTTCAGAGGTCACAGCTTTTTAATTTGGGGCCAAAATAATTCACGAAAATTAATCTTCAAAGAATTATTTAAAATATTTCCGCACCCCCGAAACATTATCACTTACATATGATTATTAAAAATGGTAATAACAAATCGATAAATAAAATAAATAGATAAAAATTAAATAAAAATAACAGAAAACTTCAACAGACATACGAGCTAAACAAGCTTGCAAACCAACAACAGTTTCTGAGACATCATTATAAATAGTTAAATAAGACAATTATGTCTAGTATACATCAAGGGGAGCTTTAAAACCGCGAGTTTCCTCAAGGCAAAGTTCTCTTAGATGTCAAGTAACCGTCTATAGAGCAGACACATTTCCTATCTAATGACAGGCTGTGGTCTGTCGTCTTTTCTTGCTTAGTGATAGAGATTACTAAACCGATTCGATGATATTATGAGACTAAACTTTCGATTATAGATTCTTCCTTGGAAAAAGACAATATTAAAAGAGTTTTAAAGAACTATTTGGTGATTGCGAGAGAGAGTCATTAGAAAATTTCGCCGAGCCCTTAGATAACAAGTCAGTTAGTTTTTCAGAAACATTCACTAATATTTAGAGGAAGTTATGATTGGGATATCGGTACGGAATAAACTATAAAGGTAAGAACTAACCTACATAATTCTTTAGAAATGACGGAGCAAGCTTTTTAATAAGACTGTACCGTTCTGGTGCACCGTTGTTCTCACGCAATGTCTTTAGCACTGTCTTTAGCACTGTCTTTAGCACTGTCTTTAGCACTGTCTTAACACTGTCTTTAACAATGTCTTTAGCACTATTTTAGCACTGTCTTTAGCACTGTCTTTAGCACTGTCTTTAGCACTGTCTTTAGCACTGTCTTTAGCAATGTCTTTACTGTTTTTATTGCCATTTTAACCATGCCATTGAACGGTGGTTAACTTGGACTTCAAGTTATGTCTCTTAGTTCCGACTGTTTCAAACGTTAAATCAGCAACATGAGGGAGACCTTCACTTATTACTTATCCTAGGATGCTATTACGAGCGCATTTTGACTGCTTATGGATGACCCCATCTGAGACATTAAGAGATGGGATAAGACTTAATTCTAAAAATCTGCTGAAGTCGTCAACCAGTAGTAAACTGTTTTATTTAGCACAATGGAAAATGTCAAGATGTCTAGATGTCAGTTCCATTTCTTTTACGTTACTCTCTGACGGGACTATCTGAAGTTACTCTCTGACGTAACAATCTGACGTTACTCTCTTACACTAATGAGTGGTGACATTTCTAAGACATGACATGATTCAACGTAGGCTACACACTGTGTTTCTAGTCACAATATTGCTTTTTGGTGTTTGCACGAGATATGGTTGCCCTTTTCGTCCTTAATGCCACTGCCTCTACATTATATTCTTAACTAGTGTATTACCTTTCAAAAATGACGGAAGTTTTCAAAATAAATACATTTCAGCTGATATCTATTTATTTTGAAAAAAAACACATCCGAATAAAAATTAATGTAATACAGAACTTTTAATTATTATATTTATTTTTTTTTATTCATTTATTTTCATATTGCACCATTTTATGTTATTTTACGTTCGAAAAGAGTTATTTTTGGTGCAGTAATTTGGTGCGCTGCTTTCTAAAGTTAGTAGCGTCACGGACAGACAGACGTGACATGCATTGCAAATTATGTATGTTGATTCAATAATTTGAGATGACACTGACAGACACAAAACATGGCAAAAACATGAGATAATCATGTGTCTTCGTTCAGTCCAAACAATTACAATAAAGGCCATCCCCATGTACCTTCTGTAACAATATCAAATATGCTCTTTTTTTTAAGCAAGCGGGTACACTTTTTTTTCAAAATTAATAATGTTGACAAAAAAAGGAAAAAATTAAACACATTTTAATTTACCAAAACTTAAATAAAATCATCATATTAATGTATTTACTTGTACTTTCCACTAATTTCCTCTGCTATTCCCAAGGACCAAAATAATGATCAGCTAAATCTGGGATTAGCCCTTTAAGATCGCTTGCAACAGATGACTTCCTGTTTTAATTTGTTGTTAATGAAAGAAAGTGGAAGTAATCATGGATATAATCTAAACTCAATATATACAGAAAGCTTGTACAGATATGGTCAATACTCCAATTCCCCCTCCCCCTCCCATATTTATGTACATCTTGGTGGAAATATGAGCACGTGTTGATGTACATGGCGTATATTGTAGTGTAAATCTTTGTGTACATTTTTGAGACCGTGTTAGTGTAAATTTTGGTGTTCGTTTCGGTATAGTAAATAGTCGATTATAGCTTTAGTACATTTTATTTTCTAACTAAAGTATATAATCTTTTATAGCTGTAGTACATAATAGATTATACCTTTTATACATAGTCTATTACATCTATAGTTGAAAATCTGTATAGCTAAAATACATAATTTATTATAGCTGTAGTAAGTAATGTATTCTAGTTATAGTAAATAATGTATTGTAGCTATAGTAAATAACATATTCTAGCTATAGAACATAACCCATGATGAGGGCAGTAAAATTTGTCATTACCTAAAGAGTCACGTATCCACCGACAAATCCAATGAAGTCTTGTTCCTTATGGAAATGGCCATTCGCTTATCTTGGCACGTGATCTGGTGAAACCTCGTACTTTTAGAATAACCCCATGAACTCATTTGTTTATGCTTTGAAACGTTGTCAAGAAATGATTGACTTCATCTCCTTTAGGTCCAGACGGATGCGAGCTTAAGTGCGTGATATCTTTTATTGACATGGACTGTGGCTAACAGAAGTGCCTCTGTTTTTTTAGTGCGGTATTGCCAAAGACATTAAGACTCAAGACGTAATCAAGGCGCCAATTCCTCTTTCGTTGCTCAGCAATGGCTTCTGGGGTATTTGGAACACACCTACGTCACTGGTGATGTTTACATAGGTCTTGTCATTTCATGGCCAAAATCTATTAATAGAAATATCCGGGGCATTAGGTTAGGCCAATTAATTTCATTCAGATTTAATCAAATATACACACTTAATGAAAGCTGTCAATCATTTTCTTAGCTTTCATTGTTCAAATAGCATCACTACCCTTTCAAACAGAGAGAGCTCACTTTACTCTAATCATCTTAAAACATCAAAATTATTCACTTACTATCCACTACCATCAAGAGTACCGGTATATTTTTACTTTTTAATAATATTAAAAGTATAAACTTGCTATCCAAATTTTAGCCTACTATCCAGAAGTAACCAAATTATACACACATCACTCCGTAAAAATCAAATGTTTCGCTTACTATACATCATTAATCAAATTATTATACATTTACTATCCAGAACTCTCTAGTTATACATTCTACTTGCATGACTAACCAAACTATACATTCAAGAACTTGTTCCATGGTTTTCCTTAAATCAAACTATACATTCAATAAATATTTCAAAGCCCCCCTCTCTCTCTAACCAAACTATACATTCAAGAAGTAGTTCCATGGTTTTCCTTAAATCAAACTATACATTCAATAAATATTTCAAAGCCCCCCTCTCTCTCTAACCAAACTATACATTCAAGAAGTAGTTCTATGGTTTTCCTTAAATCAAACTATACATTCAATAAATATTTCAAAGCCCCTCTCTCTCTCTCTCTAACCAAACTTTACATTCAAGAAGTAGTGCCATGTCCCTCCAACTAACCCAAACATCTTGTATCCACAAAGAGTTTAACGTCTACGTGACCAAGGTGTTTTAGGGGGAAAGTCTGAGAATAGAACTTGGGCAAATATTTATTTATTCAACTTATCAAGGCCAGCAAAGCCCGTCCATCTTCAAAATGTAGGAACCCAAGGATTTGAACAAAGGTAACATAGTTCATATTTAGAGTTCTGATAGACCACAATTTTATTTTACATCATTTGTGTACATTTCAATTCACACTAGAGCGCAAAGAATAAGTCTCTCTACTATTTAAAAGCTATCGCCATGTTTCAGCACATTTACGATGAGACTGAAGAATCATAGCACACGAGATCAATGATTCTCACAAGCTGTCCTATAATATCAAAAGGACAGAAGAGCGCACACGAGACCAATGGTTCTCACACGTCGTAATAACAAATGCTGAAATACGCCAACTTATTCCTCGTAATAAGTTTTTGTTTATTTGCTGCAACAATTCTAAATCATGGTTGTTTGTGTTGACAAGCTTGAAATGTTTGGGGCTAAAACAGTAACAATTCGGTTGGGGGGGAGGGGGAGAGGCGACCACTGATTTCCTGATAGTCGACAGCTCGAGAACATCAATAATAAATTACAACTTAGACCAAACATTCCGCTAACAACAAATTGTTCGCGTGCAGAGCGTGATATTAGGTTTACAATATATATATATACATTGCACATATTATATTACAAAACAATAGGTTTAAAATATATTTTTAAAAATCAAATCCTCGTATAGTAAAGACCAGTTGTTTGTAAAATGTTTGGCACTAAGCATCAAACATTGATAAAAGTTTATCAAAACATTCAACCATGCGAAAAATATCAGGTAATCTAGTGAAAAAATAATTTTCCTTCTTATACAAAAGAAACAAAAGAGTTATTACGTTTATCTGAGATACATTGTTCTCGTCGACGGCCCAAAAATGACATCTGTCGTAGCTAACAGCAGCACACATCCCTTCTCTACATCAGCCACCCATCTTCTGTGCATCAGCCATTCATCCTACTCTACACAATTCAAACAACGTGCAGAAAATTTACTGCGTGCTAAAAATACATTATGAATCAGGACTTAAGTGCCAAGCACTTTTTCGTCTTAATCTGACCATTAATTTATGGTCATTACCGTAGACTCGGGCCAGAGTCCGCTAAAATATCACCAACCCAGATTCTTCCGCCGGGTGGGCGAGGGGATGGGTGTGGTTGGTAACGTCAAAATGAGAGCAGTACTGTGAGTGGAGGCGGGAGAGGAAGGGTTTCTTGGAGAGCCCAGGCCGGCCACGAGTGCGTGCTGTTTCTTCAGTTGCCTTGGGGGAATGAGTTCACATTTGATACGGACAGAGGTTTTAATGTGGTCTCTCGCTACAGTTATCACTGGAGTTATCGATAGTTTCCCACTGCGCTCTTGGCGCCTAGGATCCAATAATTTCATCGAATGTATATTGCGATTTTTTTAAAAAATCAGATAATTTAAATTTTATTTAATATAACCTGGGATTGAGGGGAATTGAACACAAAATTCGTTGTCAATAATCGCAGTGAATTTTCCCATTTTAGGTGGAGTCTCGTTTCTCAAGCCATGGACCTTTTGTAAATGGGGAGTTTTCACAACCAATGAACCGATGTTAATCTAAGCCCTGATATCGCATAGGCTTAAATAGCAGCTTGATCCACTCTTAACCAGGACTGACCGCAACAAATAAAAAGAAACTTTTTTTTCTATAGTTGAAGGCACCTGTGGATATTATTCTGGAAGTCATATGTAAGTAAATACTAATTTTTAGAAATATTCAGTTTTGTTGTATTGTTTAAATGTTATGCAATACGCAACAGCGGGACATGAAGTCTAAATGGAAATTCATTAATTATTTGAAAACTTTCTTCATTTCAACGCTTCTGACGACAGCTGTAATTCAAATAAAATACAAAATACACAAACATTGTGTACTTCCTCCTTTTTCCTATATCCTGTGTCATTGTTTGTTGTTTTTCCTTTCTTTTTATTTTACATAGCTATATTATGATATTTGATGTAGTATGTTTTATGAATTTAAATATAATTTTATTACTTATGAAGTACGTATTTTTTGTTTGTTGTACTGATGAATGTTTATTGTAGCCGAAACGTTTACTGTCATATTATTTTAAAAATAAAGCTCAAATTTATTGTTTTCATTACACAATTTGTTTGTGTATTTTGTATTTTATTTATAAGCTTTATCGCAGTCCTATTCTATATGATATGTAATTCAATTATTATACTTAGGATAGTTATTTAACGTAGATCCTTTCATGGTCAGATACTGGTGATAATAATTCATGGTAGGTCCTGTCATGGTCATAAACCATGGTAATTATTCACCGTATGTCCTGTCATGGTCAGATACTGTGATAATAATTCATGGTAGGTCATGTCATAGTCAGATACCGCGTGGTCTTAAGTTCATTAATATTTTGGTTGTGAGTGAACTATACCCTCATATTTTCCATTGTTTATATGACTAAGTCTGACTTACAGTGGGGAGTCTCACTCTCTGACTTATAGTGGGGAGTCTCACCCTCTGACTTACAGTGGCAGTTTCACCCTCTGACTTACATTGGGGAGTCTCACCCTCTCACTTACAGTGGGGCCCGTGCAAAGAAACTGTTGCACCATAGGTTCTCATAAACTCCATTGCCAGTTTATTTGTACTTTCAGAATACATTTGGATAACCGGATCTCGCTTTTTCACACTGGACCCCTTTGTATTCGTTGAGCCTCATTTAGGTAATTGTATCTATTTTGTACCACATGAAAACTTTAAATCCTTCGTCTCCCCATTCGTTCCCGTGGATCGACCTTGGCGTAATGTCAAAGTTCAAGTACACATGGCGCGTCATAAGTGGAACCAGTTTAAAAAGAAGCCCATTAATGACGTCCTCTAGTAAAGTGTTTAGTGAGCTTTATTTGTGTTGTAGAATTTACTGCCACATAATTGTTGGTTATGTGCTGTATCTCATCTTTACTGTAATCTCATTTCCTTAGTTTTGTCTAATAAGGTAACTTTTAAAATAATGGATATTTAGCAGAGGTTTGTGCCCTTATTAAGAGACAAAACTACATTTTTGACGCATTAATTATTTTGGTAATTGTTACAGTTTTTGACAATGTCGACCAATTTTCACGCTAAGGTTCGTTGGTCTGTGTGCAAAGTAAAAAAAAACACGTGTCCAGAGTTGCACATTATCCATTTTTTGTGCAATTTGTTTTACAAAATTTGCCTCGCGGTAATTAAAAATTGCTGCGCGGCTTAAGGGAACATTGATGTCGATCCGACATCAGTGACGTACAAAGCCTGCGGTATAAACTATAAAATTAACGCCCGAGCCGTTTAAGCATACTATGATACTTTGAATATAGAAAAGCACTTTAACTTTAATCTTAAAAATTATTTTCAGTCAAATCCTGTAGCATCAACTTTCCTTCATCAGCCTCCTTACATGTTGTGTGAGCTGTAGACTGTGGTTAACAGGAGAATTTAGTTTGTCTGGCTTCTCTACTTGTTTAAACCATTTTTAAATCACGCGAAGCTCGTCAGTTTGAAGTCCACGATGTAAATAGCAGACAAAAGAAACTTTAAATAAACGAATTCATTGATTGGTGAGTGTAACAGCCGCTGTAGCGATCACGTGGCACATTATTACCCTGGCTTGCTTAAATGTAAAATTGTACTCCTTATTTTCGCGGCCGGGGACAAATGCACCTCCCCTAGCTACGCCCCATCTGATACACTGCGATAGTAATCTGTCACTTGGTTTGTTTGCCAAAATGACCTTTGACCGACCATTACCACTGTAATTAATCATGCAGCAACGTTGCGTTGGTGCGAGTGTTTACCAATTAGCTGGGATTCCTAAACCAATATGTCGCCATACAGCTAGCGTTATGCCTTGTGATGTCATTTACTTTTATCTGCATGGTATAGAGCACAGTTGTCTGCCTTGTGGTGCAATGTACTTTTATCTGCATGGTATATAGTACAGTTGTCTGCCTTGTGATGTCATGTACTATTATCTGTTTTGTATAATGTACACAAGAGCAATGAATATGTCTGGGACAGAATAAACTCTGTTGCGGGTCATCAAGAAACCATTATAACAACAATTAAGAGACGTAGGATGGCATGGTTTGGTCATGTACTGCGACATGATACCCTGACAAAAATTATCCTTCAAGCCACTGTAGAAGGGGGCCGGCGAAGAGGTCGACAGCGGAAACGTTGGCTTGACAACATAAAGGAATGGACAGGGATGAGACTGAACGAATTACTGGCCGCCGCTCAAGATAGGCAAATGTGGAGATCGTTGTCTGTTGATGTGTCCATGCGCTCCCCCAACGGCCACAACGGTCACGGGACTGATGATTATGATGATGATGATGTACACGTGTATGCCTTGTGATGCCATGTACTATTATCTGTTTTGTATAATGTACCTTTGTTTGCCTTGTGGTGCCATGTACTTTTATCTGCATGCTAAAGAGTACAGCTGTCTGCCTTGTGTGTCATGTATAATTGTCTGTTTTGTATAACGAACAGTTTTGTTTCCTTGTGGTGCAATATACTGTTATCTGTTTTGTATAATGTACAGTTGTCTGCCTTGTTCCATGTATTGCCGTCCACAGTGGCGTAGCTAAGGTCATCTGCACACGTGGACATGATACAAAATCTGCGCCCCTTTTTGAACCGACAGATTCTGAGGTTTCACTGAGCCCTCAAGGAAATTGTGAAATTTACGGTTTATATGGTTCATTTTCGAAGCATCTGGTATTTTTAATGAAATAGAATACAGACTAATTTAGTCTAATAATTCTCTTTACGCTTGTAAACAATTTATTTTAAAAATATAGATATACTCTACTAATTATACATGACTTGAATAGACATAGTCTGCAATAAATTGATCCTCCTTGATTTGACTGTTGCAAACTCGTCAATCACGTTGACAAAATTAATATTCTCAAGTGTTCCTCTTTCAATGCTAAGGAGTGCAGGATCACTCAGACGATCTTGTCCCATTGAAGCACGTAAATTAGACAAAATAAGCATCAGTTTGCTGAAGGACCGCTCACAGCTTTGAAACAGCAATTCATAGAAGTATTTGCTGTGAAATGCGCAGATTCGGAATCAAGGTTTGCTGCGTCTTTGAAATGTATATGAATAAAACCTAAAAAAATGATTATTTGATGGTTAATTTTATAGTTTGAAAATTAACATCCACAAATCTGGTGACTTGAGAAAGCTGTTCCCCGTGACCTAGATCGTGTGTTGAGTCAATTAAGATACCGTAGTACTTGTTTTTTTTTCTGATTTCACTCAACAGCTGATTCTTTACAGTCGATTTAAGTAGGTGGATTTATTCAATTTTGATTTCCAGTGATAAATAAGATACTGAACCTGAATTTTCTCGGGCATTTTGTAGTTATTTTTTTCTAACAATGGATCATACTGAGCAACGAGTTTGATCACAAAGAGAAAGTTTCCAACATTTTATTCTCGTCCTTATAAAGATGTGCCTCATGGCCACGCAGTGCCAAATTTGTTGAAACTAGAAACTGAATACAGTTAAGTATTCTTTTCAACATATCGTGCCAAAGTTGTTTTTTCCAATTTTCTGCTCCCACAAACGCACAGTTTTTTTTTAATGAGTAGAATAGTGCCCCTTAATGCTCAATGGGGGCGCCAAAATCATTATTGCCAACTGGTTTGAAATTAAGATATTTGTGGAGCTCCAAAATTCAAACTTGCAAACGTATTTGGGATACATTAGTTTACATTAATATAAAATAAAATGAATAATTAGTTTTAACACTCATTTTGACGCCCCCTAACTTGGCGCCCGGGGACATATTCCCCCCTGCACCCCCTAGCTACGCCACTGACCGTCCATCAGTTTGCCCTATGGATTCTCTTGTGCCCCTAATTTACTATTAGTATTAGCGAGATAGTTGATTGAACCAGTCAAGTCTATTAGCCAAGTCAGATAGACTCTATTAGTCAAATCAGATAGAGACTATTAGTCAGCTCAGATTGACTGAATTAGCAAATTCAGATAGCAAACCTTGCAAAAACTCGGAATTCATTTAATGATATCTGTTAACAAATAATCAACTGGAATCTCCTTGCCAAATTAAAATTAATGCCACAGCTAAATTACAACAGAGGCAGTCAGGAAAGATACGAACTGTTTGGAAAATGTCATGCAGCAATTTTGTGTGTGTTAAAGTCGTCAAGAGAATCACATGTCGTTGATAACAGACACTGACTCCGAAGCTGATTACAGGTTTCTAGCTACCACGTCATCATTTATCTCTTTTATTTGTGGACATATGACGGCGAGAATACTCATTTTTCAATTAATAGAAGCCATAAATGATGTAGAAATGGGAAGCCGAGCTTAATGCCAGGCACCGGAACATTGCTATCAGCTCCAGTTTTATGTGCTGATGATTCGGTATCTGAGACAGGTGATCACTGAGTGATAGGGAAAACGGTTCGGCAGATGTAACGATTTATCTGATTTTTGTTGTGATTGTTGTTGTGATTATTGTGTAATTGTTGTTGTGATTGTTGTTGTGATTATTGTGTAATTGTTGTTGTGATTGTTGTTGTGATTGTTGTGTAATTGTTGTTGTGATTGTTGTTGTGATTATTGTGTAATTGTTGTTGTGATTGTTGTTGTGATTGTTGTGTAATTGTTGTTGTGATTGTTGTTGTGATTTTTGGTGTGATTGTTGTTGTGATTGTTGTGTAATTGTTGTTGTGATTGTTGTTGTGATTGTTGTGTAATTGTTGTTGTGATTGTTGTGATTTTGGTGTGATTGTTGACGTGATTGTTGTTGTGATTGTTGTATGATTTTTGGTGTGATTTTTGACGTGATTGTTGTTGACATTGCTGTTTTGATTGTTTGCGTGATTGTTGTTGAGATTGCTGTTGTGATTGTTGTTGTGATTGTTGTTGTGATTGTTGGTGTGATTGTTGTTGTGATTGTTGTTTTTATTGTTGTGTGATTGTCGGTGTGATTGTTGACGTGATTGTTGTGATTGTTGTGTGATTGTTGGAGCGATTGTTGGTGTGATTGTCGGTGTGATTGTTTACGTGTCCCTGGAAGTGATGGTTGATGCTTCAGTTGATGTGATTTTCTTTAAGAGGTTAATGTGAATGTTGGTGGCGTTGATTTTAAGGTATTGTTGATATTTATATTTTTGTTGATGTGGTCGACGATGTAACGATTTACGAAACTGATAATATGATTGTTGATTTTGAAAGTTGATGTGACAGTCAATGGAACAAATATCAACGTGTTGTCTGTTATGTGTCCATTGATTTATTTGAAGAAAGAAAGCTAGCGGAAAATTATTTGTTATTGTAAAAGTTCTTGTCAGCAATCGCCAGCCTAGAGTCATAGACATGACATTATTGAAGGAACTCAAAGCTATACATAGCTACAACACGTTACGCCATGGCAAGCATTGGGGAAAGTTAGCCACAGTCGTCATGTAGCTAGGTAGAAATAACTTAACATGTTTGGTAAACAAACTTAAAGTGTGTGGGGGGGGGCACAGAATGCAATAACTGACCAGGCTGGTAAACACGCTCGACAAAGCTAAGTTCAACATTGCTGGCGGACAGGAGCTCTTATCTTTAGGGATCTAACTATGCGTTCAGTCTAGTGGCGGTTCCAGATGAATTTAATCACGTCGTTGCATGCAAAACTGCAGTCAAGCAGACCGCTGCACCCTTTCCCTTTTTGGATCAACGAATTGGCAGAATGTATTTGAGGTTGCACATCTATGACAATCTGTAGGGTGTAATTTATTGTTTTTGTGATTTCTTGAAGCGTTGTTTGGGTGAAACATTTAACAACAGATTTTTAGCTTGGATGAATATACGAAATGGGTAGCAAGCCGCAAGTTGTTTTTAGTCTAATCTACAATAAATAATTGTTGACTGTTTGAGGCCGCTGTGTTATATTCTTCAGTAGGATACACTCAAATTCTCGTATCTTTGGCCCCAGGTAATAAATTGTCCGTGTCTAGCGAAATTACTTACTTTTCTATATGATTGTTGTGCCCAGATGGCGATGTCCAGATGGCTATGTACATATGGCTATGTCCAGATGGCTATGTTCAGATAGCTATGTCCAGATGGCTATGTCCAGATAGCTATGTCCAGATGGCTATGTCCAGATGGCTATGTCCAGATGGCTATGTTCAGATATCTATGTCCAGATGGCTATATACAGATGGCTATGTGCAGATGACTATGTCAAGATGGCAATGTGCAGATGGCTATGATATTTACCTTTACTTAATAGTAAAAATGTAAGTTTAAAAGGGGACCATTAAATATATCATAAAAGCTGAAATAAAGGTTAGTTAAAAACTTTAAAATTTTACAAGAATCCATTAGTTTAAGCAATTACAAACAAAAATAAACACATTCAAACTCTAATTAACATTACATCATTGTTTACAATCAGTGGCGTATAGCGATGATAGGGCCAATTCAAACCAAACACAATCAATCTTTTAAATCTTGTAAATACACATTATGTCACAGTATGCAGAAGAAAGTAAGATCAGATTTTAGCTTTAAGATGTTTCATGTGATCGCCATTAAATTTTTCTTGGCATCACAGATGATGCAAACCAGGCAGTGGGGCCACGGGTATATTCAAACTAGTGCACTTCAAAAAAATTTCCTAGTTTTCGTGATGAGAACGGAAAACCCTGACTCTCTTAAGCCCCTTGCCTAAATGAAGTCTAATGGATAGAACATGTAGTGCACGGGTCTGGGGATCCTTGTGCCCCGTAGCTTAATGATTGAACATGTTACAAACATTGGATAAGACGAGATAAAACTTATTCCACTGACCAAATGACAGAAGGTTAAATAAAACCATACTTAATGCAATTTTAACACTTCAAGTTAAGAAACAAATTACCTAAAAAAGCAATAATTTAGAAGAGTTGATAAAACACTTATCTAATCTCTTATTCCAGCAGGTTTTAAAAATATTGTATATTATATTATATACCGTAATATTTCTAAAACATTACTTAGTACTAAACATAATTCAAAATTGCTGGGAAACAATAACCTTGACATTGGTGTCGTGATACCTTAAAAATATGAAAACGAAACAAATGATTAGATGCATTCTTTACTACTTATTGAAACCCAAATTGTGAGTAGATGCATTCTTTACTACTTATTGAAACCCAAATTGGTAGCAATAAAAACGACATTTTATTTAAAAAACAAAGAGGTCAATGGACAAATAATTTTAATTGTATTTTGTTTCGTGACCGTCTTTCTCCCCATTGTACCTGTCAACACGCCATTTTGCTCGATTGAATATGTCGATCTGAGTTTCTCTCCCCCTCCCTCTCCACCCTCAAGTGACTCGACCTGTGATCATCTTTGGTCAAGGAAGACCGGACACCACTCATACCTTTCAAGACAAGGCTAACAGAAAAGTAAGAGAAGAAAAAAAATGGGGGGGGGCGTGGGTGGCGGGGGGTCGGCTTCGATTTGCCTGTTGTAGATCAGAGAATACAGTATTAAATGAACCGTGCATACCGATACAGTTCATTACAAGGATATAAGAGGCCAAAATGTCTTAAAGATATCAAGCGTTATAATAAAACAAATTATGATGGCTAAATAAGGATGTTAAAAACTTCGTACATCAGCGTGGAGCTTACCACACAAACGAACCAATCAAATACTTTGGACACACATAACCAGGAAGAAATTAAATGAAAACAGTGAATAAACAATTAAATTTTCTTTACTACTTTTACGAATGGGACCATAAGTATGAAACCTTTTTATTTTCACAAACAGCAGCACGAAGAAATAAAAACAACGCGAGTGACCGTCGACGCATTGTTTGTCTCGAGACATGCGCACTGAGGTTGTTGTTACCTGCCCCCACCCTGCACCACTCTTGCTTGTCAACCATAAACTGTGATTTCTCGACCCTAGCGAGGGTCATTCGTCATGTTTATTTGCACACGTCTTGTGCTTGTAAACTAATTTCTGGTGAATTATATAGAGAGATACTTTCTTTTCTGGTTTCTCGTTCTCAAAACAATTAAACCAGATTTATTCGGGAGCGATTAACACTATTTTCACCTTGTTGTACTTTATCCGTACTTTTCAAACAAATTGAATTTAACTTGCATCAGAACTTGATATAAATACAATTTCTTTTGTAAATCCTCCCTAATTTGTTAAAGGCGTTTTTAGTTAGATTTCTTCATACTTTAGTTATATTTGCCTGGAATAAAAATACGATTTTTAGAATTGCTCACGTTTCAGAAAGAGTTCCATGGTCCTAATAATATATATATATTTTTTTTTAAAATAGCAACTCATCTTTTGAAAACTCTGCTTTTGATATATTGAACAGAAAAGGGTGTCCCTCTTATAAACAAAATAAATTATATCTTTTACAGGCAACCCACCCACCCCCTTCTATTATATTATCTCAGGCCAATATTCCAGTTACAGTTTTGTATTTATAAACGGACATGACAAAAAGGAAAAAAAAACAAAGTCTCCTGTCTCGTGTCCATTCCGGGACGCCATCAGTTGCCCATGGTGACATCCTTATCAATCGCACTCTCGCTTTTGACGAGAAGAGTTTCCAGCGCTTCTTTAATCTCCGACGTACGAGTTGTGTCCCATAAGCACATATCGTTAAAAGCTTTTTTTTTAAAATTTCTAATATACTGAACAAAAATATGTTTGCAATTTTAAATGCATAAAACATGTGCGAATTTGTTTCTGAGAACACTAAATGTCCCTACATATTATCTCGTTCTGCAAATGTTATACTTCTTTCCTCTTCTTCTATCCTGTATTTTTTGTTAAGTAATAGTACTCATATTGTCATATTTCTTCTTTTTCGCTTTTGTGCTGTTTTTTTTTAAAATCTACTTAATTAATTTTTTCCACGGTAATCTTTTTGGCCCGTACACATCCTTGGAACCTCCTTAATATATTTGCAAAAGACCTAACCCCTGGTATGGTTCAGGAAGAGTTGCTGTTCAAATCTCGAACAGACTGGCCAGACATTTCAAATATATAAAAGCCATTCCCAACTGAAATTGCTTTAAAAAAACTTCTACAGTCAGCCTGCTAAATGTCAGCTCAATTTGATCACGGAAAGGGTTATAAAACATGTTTAACATAGTTGGCACTGCGTGACATATTAGCAATTAATATCATTTACATTTACAGATCGGGAATATATTTTTAAAAAGTATCGTCAATATAATACGTAACGAACAGCGCAACAGGAAAGTATTAAACAAGTTCGTTCAATATAATACGCACCGCGACACTCTAGCACAAAAATTAACACGCTACATAGAGATAAATAGAGATAACCTAAAAATGCATTAATTTAATTACATTACATTCGATCGATCTGAAATTTTGATAGATCATTTGTCAGCTTGCAAAATTTCAGCTCGCTAGCCTACGAGAAATTTGGTTAAGAATGGGTCCAAAGTTTTTTCGTCAAACAAGGCATCAAGCAATCAAGCAACCAGACGCCACGAGTTAATATAAAGGATTTAAAAATAAGACTCCCGTGTAGTCAGTGGCAAAGCCAGGGTTTTGTGGGTCGCAGCTAGGGCTTTGCGGTTCACAGCTGGTGCTTTGCGGGTCACAGCTAGGGGTTTGCGGGTCACAGCTAGGGCTTTGCGGGTCACAGCTAGGGCTTTGCGGGTCACAGCTAGGGCTTTGCGGGTCACAGCTAGTGCTTTGCGGGTCACAGCTAGGGGTTTGCGGGTCACAGCTAGGGCTTTGCGGGTCACAGCTAGTGCTTTGCGGGTCACAGCTAGGGCTTTGCGGGTCGCAGCGTATGACAACACCCAAAGAGGGTTGAACCAAATGCAAAATTGCCCCACCATTCAATGTCTCTATGTATAGCCGATACGAATGGAATGAAATGAGGTCGACAGATGAGTCGGTCAGTAAAAAGTTGTTGATTATAAATTAACAGTTTGGTGTTTATTTATTTATTTTCTTAGCGACTAGTAGCGGTAGCGCGCTGGACTGCCGAACCGAGACAGAGGCCGGTCACGGGTTCTATTCTCGGTGCTGGCAAGGCCCCCGGGGCATTGTGCTAGCCACACAATCCCTTGCTCGTTAGTGGTGGCTAAATAAAAAATGTGAACGCTACATCACATGCCCCATAGTCCGTCATGGACTGGAACGGGGGTTATTGTAAGCGACTAGAAGCTACTATATATTCTTTTTCTGAAGTGCGGCTTTCTACTGACATTCAATATCCCAAATGTGGAATGGTATCAGCAGCCCTGAGCTTAAGGTTTTTAATAGGTCTTCCCGGAAAACTCTCTAAGAAACTATGCCATATCGCCAAGGGAACTAATAGCTAGGGGACCCCCTCCCCGGAACGGTCCCCTCTGAGGGGACCCGCCTGGGCACCCAGGGACACGGTCGAAAGTCTATTGGTACTAATAAATAAATACGATTTAGCGTTACTGTTTTAAGTAATAACAATTTTTAAAAAGCACAATTCTAATGCAACCATATTTGGTTAGCAAACATTTTCTAAAAACAAAGCTAGATGCAAAAGCTAATGGAAGGAACTCACAGCACAGAGGTTCTGCAAGAGGGAGCAAAATGGAAGTTAAATATACTTTTGTCGTGGTAGGTGTCTCCACTCGTCGGTGACATAGCGTTCTGTTTTGTCTGCAGATTGTTGGATGCTAATGTTACAGAACATGCATTTGTTACTTGGTTTTGGTTAGTCAACTGAGCCGACGATTTGATATTCACAAGACATGGGAAGTAGACCTAATCGGATGTTAAAGAGAAAATAAGCAGTGGTTATTTTAACAAAGCAATATAACTAGTGTTCAAAGCTTTGCAGTGATGGAAACACAGGAGAAATTAGGAGTGATATCTTGCAACGCAAAGTCTTGCACTCCGTGAAAAAGGATGTTTCTCCAAAAAGAGGAAACATATTTTTGAGAAATTTATTTTAAATTATGACAAACGGTTTAAAGGATACACACTCATAGTACAGAGTGCAGGGGATTACAGAGATGACCAGTGTTTGAAATATTCTTCATAGTGTTGAGGTGGGAGAGATGACGTAAATCAAACACATACAAATTAGTGTTCTTCCCGTCCGAAAACCAGAAAAACCATCACTTTATCAACATTTAAAACTCTAATAAATATGCAAGACTAAACATAAACCATTGATAAGCGTAGGACGCAATACTATTCTGTATAGAAGGAGCGTCTGTAACAGATAAGATAAGATAATATGCACCATATTTTGATATGTTGTAATATGTACCACGACTACGTTGATAAAGGTTGCTGTCTGCTTGTGTAAGAGCCAGCGGCGTAGCGTGGGTATGTGCCGCCCGGGGCAGAACCCAAATTTTCCGCCCCTCCCCCCCCCCACGAAAAATATGTGAAGGCTATAAGGGTCTGTCTATAAATGACGTCACGCACCTACGTGGGAGGGGGATCCCCACATTTGTGACGATGTGTGACGAGGGACAGGAAGGGGATAGTTTAAGAATGTGACGTCATGTCAAAACACACTACTATAAATCAAAGTTCCACTTAAATATTTGATTCCTTACTATTTATTTATGACGTTTTATATGGATTCACACGTGTTACGATATTAGAGTGCAGTCTTACACTAAATAAATACTAAAATGACAATAAATTGATTTGAAACATGCTTAATTTGGAATAGAAAATACCGCTTTTAGGAGGGGGTCAAAGCTTTGTGACGTCATATTGGAGGGGAGGTCTAAGTTTTTGTGACAAATTGTGACGCGGGGGGGGGTAAAATCGGCCAAAATTGAGTGACGTCATTTATGGACGGCTCCTAAAGTAATGATAGTCTTTAATAGAAAGTAATAATAAGGACACAATACATTTTTATAGGGCTTCGGAAATTAACTATTAATTTCTTGATTAATCGTTAAAATTTTTTATCGATTACAATTATTTTAATCGATAAAAATTCGATTAAAATTAAAGAAAATATTTATAATATTTTTAAAAAATTTTATTAATAAATAATTAATTATTAATAATTAATAATAATTTATATATTTTTTACATACAAAGTTCTCCTGCGTAATATTATAATGTATTTTATTAATATATGTGGACCGGCAGACGTAGATTAAAAAATGGCTGACAGTATCAGCGCAGTTAAATTTAAACATATAACTGGAAAGTTGAGCAAAATTCTGTTTTTAAGCTAACTTTGGATGCCAAAGTCGAAGATTGTGAAAATGTTTTGTTTTTGCTACTTTCCTTGAAATGTTAACTTTAATGACGTCATAAATTTCTATTTTTGGCTTTAATCGAAATTAACGATTAATTAGTCGTTAATTTTTCAAAAGTTAACGATTAAATTTAAATAAATCGATAACAGCCCTACTTGAAATGTATTCTCTTTACTGCAAACAGTTTCGTTTGAAAAAGAGTTTAGTAACCCTTCTAAATATGTATTGCCACGTCTAATATAAAGAGATAGTTGTAATTAGTTTATGGGAGGGCTGCGTTTGGGTTTACTCAATTTTACATAGTAAGCATAAAATAAGCTTAACGTATAATCTAATTATAATAATTAATCAAAATTAAAGCCCGGAACTCAGTAGGGGCTAGGTCAAAAATGTAAAGTGGTCTCATGCAGTGGTTCTCGCCATGTGAAAGATTGACCAGAAAATGTCAGTAGCCATTAGAGATCATTAAAAGATTTAATTTATTTTTACTATCCGCACTATTGACCATCACAGTTAGTACGCCGGATATCTTGTTTGCTTTGTATTTTCATAAACGGCAGCAACATTTTTAACAAAAAGTACATTTTATAAGAGTGGATTGTAGGATAAATTAATAGCATTTATATGATAAAATATTTTGATATTCATTCAATTTCTACGTCCTCCCCAAATCTTTCAACTTCTAAAAAACAGATTATCAGTTTCTGTCTATTAATAGTTTCCGTGTGAAGGGTCCCAACAACTTTTAAAAAAAATTTGTCTGACAAATTTTGAGAACCGCCCGCTCAAATCAAAAAATCATTACAAGTTTTAATAACCCCCATGGCGCATTTATAGCTAAAACTAACCGTCAGAGCTAATTCTATTCAACAGACTTGGCCCGCTGTTACCGTTACAGTAAAGAGACGACATGTGACGCTACATCCCCATCGGGTTTTACACTCAAAATAAAAGATGGTATTAATAAATAATGTTAAACACTATTGAATAAGACGTGTATAATCTGGGAGTACCTTAATTATTATAGAAAATTTGAAATAAAAATGCATCTGTTTTACCATTACGATTTTTCGAATAAACTTTTTCCTCTATAACATATCCCCAACCAACGGTTCTTAATTTCGATGAAGTACAAATAAAAAATGTCTCTATTTACAACAGTTCTACACATAAATTTTAAATATAACGATGAATTTAATTAATTGGGATAAATTATTTTTCTAGCTTCTTAACAACTTTATAAATATATATTTAAAATTTAATTAATATATTATTTCAATCAAACCTCGCGTCAAATTTTACTGGGTAAAGTTATTGTGATATGTTAAAACTAGGTTGCGCTGAGGCGCCGTGGCGGCTACGGCGCCCACTTTTTTCAAATGCCCAACTAACTTATCCTTGTTTGATAAATACTTAATATTGAACATACTGAAATGTACACAAAGTATTTTATAATAGGGATTGTAGGGCGCCTACGGCGCTCACTGCAGCTGTGGGGCGCCTACGGCGCCTACCCTTTTTTGTCAAAAGCCCAAGTAACTTATCATTGTTTGATAAATACGAAATATTAAACTTGCTGAAAATGTTCACAAAGTATTTTATAATTATAAATCATCAAATTATATTTTTACATCGTTCCCTTTTCAAAAATTAAAATATAAGCTAAAACAATGATGTCATATAATATATATATTTTTTACAGCGCGTCTTTAATTTATAATTATTTTACACACCTTTTTGCGCGCCTTTCGATGCACGCCTTGTATTAAAATATAAGCTCAAAAAATGACGTCATAGCGTTCCACATCCTTCCAGCCAGCCAGTGACTTGGACTATTATATTATTTATTGCGTAAAATCGGCTTAAACTTTCTTTTTCCTCTTAATTATTAATAAAAATAATTTAAGTGTCTATAAAAAGCAAATTCTGCACCAATTTCAACTGTTCCTTCAAAATTACAAAAAAGGTATATCTCCCTTTTAAAGAGAGTACAATTCACGCATAAAAATTGATCGGATTTTTAAAACCCTTAATTAACTTGACCGTCTTGTCGTCGTGGTCGGTACCGCGGGAAAAAAAGTTTAAAAAATGAACCACTTCCCGTGATGCTAGCCAGCTGAAATTTTGCACATAGACTTTTGTCACCTAACAATGCATAATCCATCGAATGTACCGTAATTCAATTAATGAAATTTTAGCGTATCTCTATGTATCTCTATGTAGCATGTATAGCGTCTGCTATTGTTGACCTCCACGGGTCACTGGAGCTTAACTCCAGCCCTCGAGATGTCACAGAGGTCTGTCGCGCGGTGCGAGTTATATTGAACATAATCAATACGTTTAGTTATGTCTCATTTATAAAGGATTAAAAAATTTGTTTTTACGGGTTGTTTAATTAGAAACTTCTTCTTAAATATGTTTCCCGTGCATGTTTGGGTGCACTTATTTAGCCTTCTGTACCTATCTGGCATATCAATAACGACAATTTTTATATATGTAATATTTTATGGGTATAGCTTAGGTCCACCGAATGCCTGGGGCTGTATTTCTTCTGTATTTATTTACTGGAAATATGCTGCTCTCTCTCTCTCTCTCTCTTTCTCTCTCTGTCTCTTTCTGTGTGTGTATGTGTGTTCATGTATGTATATAGTGACTTAGTGTTTTCTCCCTCACATAACCATTAGGCCTAGTTTTCATTTTGGCGTCTAAAATATTTGCATATGGATTTACACTTAATTCACATTACAACATCATTTACCTAAAGTGACACTTCACCTGTAGCTCGCGCCATTAGTCCTTAATGACCTTTACGGAAAGATACAACTACGTGGAAAACGTAGTGAAAGACTTTGTTCCACAACACACTGATGGGGAGAATTATTTATATGTATAATTTTGAAAGCACGACCAATATTAAACGCCCATCTGTAAAAACTTGCCATGAAACTCTGCATTGTTTAACTTAATCGTAGGCTTATTTGGTTGAAAAAAACAGCTACAGTATATTTAATGTTTGAGAAGTAATTGGTACTCTTGCAAGCTCTGAAACCAGAGTGATATTTATTGAGGGACCAGTTCTTTTAGCCGACAATAGATGACATTGCTTTCTGAATGTTTCCAGTGAGGTAAGCGATATTAGTACAATATATTACATAGATTTGCAGCATTTTCTTTACTTGTCCTTAAAATTAAATTATATTAAAAAAGACCTTGCCCAACGTCATTCGTTTCCTTGGTTAAATTCGGAAGTTTTATGGGGACATTAATTTCCCTTGGATGTCTGATAGCCATTTTGGCATTAACTCTATCTTGGTTAAAGATTAAAATTATAATTGTTTTCAAAATGCAAATAATTTTTTACAGTTTCTTAAGCAAATTCTCAGTTCTTTAAAGCGTGTTTTAAATAATTCTCTTTACATGTTTATTTTTATATATTTCGCTTTAACCTCTTTTGGTTATTAGTTTACAAACCAATATTTAGGTATAATTTTGTCGTCTTCGTGAGCACCTGATCACTTGTCTTTGATAGATGCGCTGAACAGTTCATAACAGTGGTTTGGTAGTTATTTGATTCATTAATATTTATTTTTTATATAACCATAAGACCATAAGTAGAGCAAGATCATCGCAATAAAAGTTAAATGAAATAATAATATAATATAAAGAGTCAGAGCCGTCTTTACACCAATTTGGGCCCCCGGGCAAAGAAATAGTGTTGGGCCCCTTCCCCGCAGGAATAAAAAATAAATAATCATAAAATATATAAATATCATATTCCCATTGGGCCCCTATGCTCGTGGGCCCCCGGGCAAATGCCAACGGGCCTATACGTTAAGACGGCCCTGTAAAGAGTATTAACATTTTCATTTTAGGGAGGATGACAGTAGAATGCGTTTTATTCAAGAGGTTCCCACCCATAACATATGTAATTTTTAGGGCTGGTATTAATTTTTAAAAATGGGTTCGATTAATCGGGGAAAATTAATCGATTTATCGATTAATTTCGATTAATTATATTTTTATAACGCATATATAGATCCCGTTCAGTCGCGATTCATTATATCGCGAAATCGGTTAAGTCGCGGTAATTCCATGGCTCCCAAATTTTGTGACGAAACACCGCAAATTCGCTCTGCTATGCAAGAAATAAGGAATAAAAACTATTCTGTTTACATATGCACGTCTAAATAAATAATAACAAAACGAGGGAGAAGTATGTAAGTGTCATTTTTATTTTAAAAGTAAAGAAAAAAAGCTTCATTTCTTGAATAAAACTGAAGTTTTATGTTTTTCGTCATTACACAATCTTTCATGTATCAAATTTTTCAGCTATACCATGCTTAACAGCCAAAATAACTATTGATTAGATAATGTTGGTGTATTCGTTATTGATCTTAATCAATTTTGTTATTAACTAAATTTTAGATGAGCTTTTTTAACACCATCCATTATTTAAGACAATTAATTATATGATTTTAGGCAGGGTAACATTTAACCTAAATATCTTAAAAGACTTGAATAAATTTACTGCTCTTGATTTCATTTATTCTTTTTTTTACCCGTGGGGTTAAAATATTCCTTGTTTGACAATGACATGTAAGATATTTTGTATTCTCTAATTTGAAGGCAAAATTTAAAAGTCCAATATATTAGCTGGCGTACGAAAATCATATCTGATTTCTAAATTCGATATTACTATTAAAAAAAAACTCACACAAATTTCTACAGTAATCTTATGTTATTAAGAATAAAACTTTCTTCTCAACTGTTATTCTTCACAGCATGGATTCATATTTGCTTCTATCCCCAAACATTTGCTCTCTCGTTCTTTGATTAGAAGATTCGATTAAAACAATGAGGTTTCCACATACAATTTTATTAAATGTCAAAGCATCCTTAAGTATTCCATTAGTTTCTCTGTGACAAGTCTTTGTTAAGCATTTATTTTAACAATATACGTTCGTAAATAATTTCGGTCAGCAAGGATATAAATTAGAAAATAAAAAGATTTTATAGTGACTAACAAAGTTCCTGCGCCTGTTCAGGAATTGAGCTTTTTTGTTTGCATCTATCAGTTCTTCTATAGCTTTAGAAATAACCTCAAATTGTCCAATTATATATTCATTATTTTGTATCCTGAATTCTGTTTAATGCATTGCTTGTAGAGGCAATTTGATATTCCAAACGAAGTATGGAAATGTAAAAGAATGCGTAACAACGTTCTACTGTACTAAAACAGTTAGAGAGTTCTTTTCAGTAGGATTATCGTGTAAACAAATTTTGTTAAATGAACTTTTTGAGCGAGACGTTTAATTTATTGCTTCTTTCTTGAACTCCTAAGTACTTTTCAGCCATGAAGGATTATTAACACACGTTGGGCCTCTTCAGTCAATTATTTTAAGATCATCATGTATTTAAAATCATATCAGAAATGTCGTAAGAACCTCTTGCCACTCTGTTTTGTCATTTATTATTAATAGTATATTCTTTTTATCAAATTTCTGATTCTTTCCAATTGCAAAAGAACTTTGGTAAAGTTTAGCCATTATTCACGAGTTGCTACTTTAGTGTTTATGTGCCGAGTTTGAATTCCATTAGATAAGCAATTGTATTGATTATTTTTATTTATTCCCCATAATAAAGACATTAACATTAAATAATTTTGATTTGAAAGAATAACCATATAAGTACGCCAACAACTTTGTTCCAGTAGTTTACCTACGTTAAAATCGATTAAATATACCAACACATAATTTTTATGTTCGTACATTACTTCACAATGTTTTTCAGCTCAGTAGAATTAGTATCAGAAGTCTTTAGATTAATAAAAAAAATAGGAGTTTGAAATTTTGGCATTCGAAACGTCTTCGTATTTTTAAAGAGTTTCTTCATTTTATAAAAAAAATGTTTTTTTTTAATTTTATTTTGTTAAAATTTATTTTAAAGTGATTTATTTTTAGAAGCTAATTAACAACGAGGAATTTGCCGCTCCCCCCCCCCACCCCAAGTGTCATTCGGAGAATTTGATTCACTTATGTTTCAAATTGATAGGGTCAGTGGCGTAACAACGTGTTGGCATCGGGGCAGTTGCCAAGGGCGCCAGCTCAAAAGGGTGCCACTAAATCTCTAATTTTTAAATTTGTATTTAAATAAATACAGTCGGACCTCTCTAAGTCCAACTCAAAAGGACCAGGTGTTTTTGAGTTACGGAAAAGGGCGTAATAGGGAACAGCCATACCGGCTAATAGTCTTGACAGTAAAAAGAGGCGCTGTGTATGTTTCATATGAAAGGAAGCCAACTTGCTTTGACATGCCGACAAAAGCCCGTGAGAGGAGACACCTTCCCTCCCCCGTTTTACTCCCTCCACAGTGGGATGGGGGAGTAAGATTTTTCTTTTTTAAAAGATTCGCAGCATGCAGCAAAGGGACGCGAATTAGTTACATCTCCTTTTTCTTGTCTTTGTCATTTTTTGTACTTGCAAGGGTCGCTAAATCCCTTGTGGAATGCACTAAGATAAGATTTTACGTCCATTTACGTGGCTTGACGGAATTAGTGTTCTGAAATGTCACTCCAGAAAAATAACCCAAAACGCCTTTGAAAATTGGACTAAGAGAGGTTGAAAGCCAAAAATCTTGCAGTTAAGGAGATCTAAAATACATAAGTCTTATGGATTTTTGCCGGGACCTAACAATAAATTCGATATAGGGAGGTTTTCGACTTTGGGAAGTTCGACTTAGCGAGGTCCGACTGTATTTCACTTTTATCCTCGATAACAAAAAGTTAATAATTAATTATATTTAAATATAATTCATTTAAACCATTATAATATTTTTATTATGTTTGTGGCCTTTGAGGGGCTTCTTATCATATAAATGTCAATATGATTTTAAGGTCTTTCTTTTAAAATAAAAAAATCTTATTATCCCCATCCCACTGTCGAGGGAGTAAAGTGGGGGAGGGAAGGTGTCTCCTCTCACGGGCTTGTGTCGGTATGTCAAAGCAAGTTGGCTCCGTTCATTTGAAACATCACCGCCCCTCTTATCAAGCCTTCCAGCCGCTATGGCTGTTCCCCCTCTTAATATCAACATTGTCCTTGATTAATCCGCGCCAATTACGGAAGTTTCCCTAACTCGAAAACTCTGTATGTCGAATCCCCCCCCCTTTTGAGTTCGACTTAGAAAGGTCCGACTGTATTAGCAACACGCCAATATGCCAGCCATCGGAAGTGCTTAGCTGTAGTCGATTGAGTGTTACTTAAATTTACTTTTAATTGTGAGTTTCAATCTTTATGTATGAGATAATGAGTATGACACATTGACACTATTGTTTTTATTTATAATACACGTTACTTCAAGTTTTGCTGTATTCTTTATAAACGCAACACTATCCCGTTTTATCCACCAATTTAGTTGGTATTATTTAGTAAATAATAAACTGCAAATTAGTATTGTTCCTGTCTTATGCATTTGTTATAGTCACGTTGTATGGCTGTCACTGTCAGACTACGTAATTATTGTCATAAATAAAATAAGATAAACTTAATTATTTTTTCTAACAAATGAAAAAATCGCAAAGCTGAAACTTGTCAAGTTATCAAGGGCGCGAAAAATAAATTAGCCAAGGGCGCCAAAAACCTAGTTACGCCTCTGGATAGGGTACAGTAAGATTGCTGTCAAATTTTAAGAACCATTTAAGTTGATACCACATCAGGTTCTGGATTTTCAGAACAGTAACATTAGTATAAGAAGAATTTAAGAAGATTTGGCAGTTGAAACGTTCACATGCTTGATGATAATTCCTTTATTTCTTTTACTAATTTCTTATTTGGCTGTTGTTTTATTTCGATTAAAAGCTCCAATTTATTGTAAAATTTTCATTGTTTGAAACTTTATAAAGATTATTAGGAATTTGCCGCCCCTGGCAAAGTGCCGCCCGGGGCATTCGCCCCCTGCCCCCCCTCGCTACGTCACTGGTAAGAGCAATATGTAAATGAACAATACCTGAGGACAATTACCCAAACATGATTAAGCTAAATATATGGCATATGAGCTATAAAAGTTTTGTGTCATAATATTACAAATTTATGAACATTTATATTGATGTAAATCTTAAATACCATAACAATGTTTAAAGTATACCTTATTAAAGGTAAAAGTAGTTTTATTTACCAAGTCCAAAAAACACACCAACAGTCACACAAGGAAGTGTTTAAATAGTACACGTCAATCAAACAACAGAGAGAAAATGAAAGATCGATGTAATAAACACAGAAAATAAGCAATTTCACATAGCAGAAATTTGAGTCACAGCAGATCAAAGATCGCTGCGAACCTATCGGCTGATTATATCACATTTAAAAGAATGTGGCGGAACCTCCCGAACTTAAGTGACACCTATTCTGGATTATTAGTTAAATAGTTTTTAAGTAGTATAGATATCTAAGTAGTTTCGGTATTATTCCATTACAAACTAAAATATTCGGTAAAAGAGATTTGAGAAAGCGATTTGCACGCCATAGCTTGTAGGCGTCTAAATGACATCACCGTAGTGATTACCTGCCAGATATTGTGACATGACCTTAAAGATAGAAAATTAAGATACGGGGCATTGACCTCATGATCCATTCCAATTAGAAGTTCTGATATAAACCTTTAGGGAATATAGGGAATAGTTGAACCTAAGTGCATTACTTGCCCAGGGCAGTAGATGTCCTGCCTCACTGGAGACACTGTATCAGTGAGCTACTGTAAACTCATTGGTCGGAGAACAATGACGCCTCCCTCATAATTAACTCCTTTATCCGTGGCTCATTCGGGGAAATTCCGGAGTCTGGCGGAAATAATTTTCTATAACTTCTTTGGGTTCTTCTGGGTGAAAAGTGTTTAAGAATTCTGAAAAGTAGGTTAAAGAGTATAAATGTTATCCCTCGAAGCTGCGGCTGGTTATTGTTTCATTCTAAACTTGGTAAAGCCGGCTAATGGTTTCTGTCTGGCGTTTCTGAGACCTGTGTAAGAGTTTTGTTTATTATAACCTCTATCCTGATGCCTTTAAGTCAATCCATTCTATCTCTCATAAGATGGTTTGTGCAACTATTGTTTCGAACACTGATGAAGATAGTGAGTCATTTCATTGTCATATTTTCTAATGAGTAGTCTTCGTATCACAAGTGTAGATCGTTCATTGATATAAAACAGAATAACAAATTAAATTTGTGACCTTGTGCGCTGTGAATTTCTTATGCAGAGTATAATACGTGAAATAAAAACTCTTTTGTTTTAAATCATTTTCTTTTTCAGTCAGATTTTGAATGGAATTATTTGTCCTTATCTCACAACTCATAAGTCAATAGATTGCCCTTTTATTAGAACAACGTATTTTAAGTCATGGAAATATTCCCACAATTGTCATCCAAATAGTGTGTACCAGATTCTGACTGCGCATGCACATGATCTTGGGAAGTTTTCTTGGCAAAGTTTCACTATCTTATCACAAACTAACAACAAAAATGATCCAGTTAGTTGTGTAAGGCGTTGAGTTGAGTCAGCTATAAGTCTCAAAAGTTCACTTCATGACGTCAGATGTACGTTCAACATGGTATTTCTATTGTAAATTGGGATTCTTAGAAACAAAAATTAATTAAGATTTGTTTATACAACTTTACGTCAGTTACATTTATTCCAATATAAAATAAATTAACTCAAAAACAAAACGAGACAGAAATCTTGTTCAAAGATAAAGTTAGTCTTGAAATTAACTGAAGAGTATACAAGAAAAATTCCATCCAACCATTAAAGGTTGTGTAAATCTTTCAGTGTGGGAGCTTCTCGGACGCAATGATTCTTACGCGATGAGGAAAAGAATAAATAAGGATAGAGGTGAATTTGATGAAATAATATTTATTGTTTTTTTAGTAGACAAAGCTTATGATTGCAAAATGGAAATGAGATTGGATTTTCAAGTGCATGTATATAATTCTCGTCATGCTAACAATTGCGATAAAACAGATGAAGATCAAGACATAGAATTTGTAAAATTTGAAATAACCACATGTGTACATAAATGGGCCAACAGAACTTAACACAAATCGAATTTTACATCTTTATAACTTTATAACCAGCAATAGTCTGGTTATACATTTCCTGATTGCACATCTTAAATCAGAATAACATTACACAATTTTTTTTAAATTCAATGCACCAATTAATATTTTAGTTACATCAATGAAAATGGGTTTATAGTTTATAGATATTGCAATTTCTAAGTGGCAAGCAGCGTCAAATATCTCCATTTTCCATAGCTATTACCAGGGTAACATTGGGTCAAATATTCATGATCTATTTTTAATTCGAGTGCTTCGTGATTCGGGAAAACAGCAATCGTTACAACCAGCTTTCAGTTCGTTGTTTCAATTTGCTGCAGAAAAATGTGGAAAATTATAACCACAAGAGATAAACAACTAGTCCTTGGCGCCTAGACATGACCCCCCCCCCAACCACACCCCAGATAAACAACTAGTCCTTGGCGCCTAGACATGACCCTCGCCACAACCCACTTAACTCGCCGCAATAAAAATTATGACCGCAATTTTTCCTCTGCTAATGTTACTTGACAGAAATGCACATAAATACTGAAGCTCGTCTTTATAATTATCCCATGAGTGCCTGCCCACATTATATGCAAGGTTAACCAAACGATGGTCTGCGGGGCTGATCGGGTCCGCAGGGTCAGTTCATCGGGCCCGTCGACGGTAGAAGGTGCTTGGTCTTTCTTGATAACACTTATGGAACACGAGACGTTGTGATACAACTTAGTTATATATTATGTTAGCATACTAGGATATCAAGTTACAAAGTATTGCAACGAGGGCAGATCGAGGAAATCAATTTAATGATGACAAACTTAATAGAAGGAGCTAATAACTCGTGCTCCAAGGGAGATGATTTGGTTGGAAGTTCATCCTTTCTGGATATTTCGAGACAGCTATACTCCGTGTTATGAATGATGTTCTTTGTTGTGCTAACCACAGTGATCTGACCATCTTGGTCCAAATGGACCTCAGTGCTGACCGTGGTGATCTGACCTTATTGGTCCTATAGGACTTCAGTGCTGACCAGGGTGATCTGACCATCTTTGTCTATAGGACCTAAGTGCTGACCGTGGTGATCTGACCTTATAGTCCTATGGACCCAGTGCTGACCAGGGTGATCTGACCTTATTGTCCTATTGCACTCAGTCTGACCACAGTGATCTGGCCATCTTGGTCCTATAGCACCTCAGTGCTGACCATGGTGATCTAACTATCTTTGTCCAATAGGACCTCCGTGCTGACCACAGTGATCTGACCTTATTGGTCCTATTGCACCTCAGTGCTGACCACAGTGATCTGACCATCTTGGTCCCCAAAATTATTCATCACTTGAAGAGTTTAACAAACAAGAAGATGTTTATTTCTTTATTAAGAGTGAAATTCTTCTGCTCGAAAATTCCATTAGGTTGTAACCTCGCTGATGCACCCGTGAAACTACTGCAGGTTTAACTACTTCATTTGACAGGAAATTACCGTTTTGTGAAATTACTGCAGGTTTAACTACTTCAATTGACAGGAAATTACCATTTGTGAAATCACTGCAGGTTTAACTACTTCATTTGACAGGAAATTATTACTTTTTGAAACTGAAGCACAGATAATGAAAATGCAGTTAATGCTACCGCTGTTTAAATGATGTTGAATTCTAAAACTGAAGAAATGTTTTGCATCAGTGCTTGAAACTTTGTATGTCTGCGAGATGCCAGTTTAAACAATCGATTGAATATTGAACAGTTGAAAGCTTTCTCTTGATTGAAATGTTTTAAAATTGCAAGCATTGATAAGATCTTTTAATATGAAAGTCAGTTTTTCTTATTGCCCAGTTTCAATGTTAACAGGTCTGGTGCAACCATCATTTTGTTAACGTAAAATAAAAATTTAAGATTTAGGTTTTTGATGCATCAACCCTCACCAGCCCGGAATACGAAACGGTAGTTTTTCGTTATTTTCCCAACGCTGCAAGTATTGCATAGAATGTTTATGCGGCACCCGTTCGTCACTTATTCTATGATCCATCCAGCCGTGAGTGAGGTTTGGTGACCCCTTGCCCTAATGGTCATCCACCGAACATTGTTGTTACACACCTGAAGTACACTCCAGTCTTACCTACGGACTTCGGTTACAACAGTGTAGACAATCCCCGCCAAATAAATACCACGCATTTTATGAATTGATAGCATCAACATGGCTCGCCTTCAGTGCAGACATCCAAAATTTGTATCTGTGTTCTGTTTAAATAAAAGCGTTACTCTGACTGATTGACTGGCATTTTACCTAAAGAATTTAGATGAGCAACTTTTTACAGCTGCCTCAATGATCAGAGAATGGATCTGGGCCCTTATCAAACCAAATAAGACGTAGATAAAAAAAAACGGGTAGTTGTAGAAATGAAAAACAACATAAGACCAAGGAGATGAATCGGATAAAATCGTTAAATTCCGTACAGGCCTTAGATTCCAGATAATGAAGAAATTCAAAGAGATCTTTGTTAGAGGGTTTCAAGTCTATTTAAGAACGTGAGAAAGGAAACATGTCAGTAGCATTCACAATGTCTGAGCTGATAACAACTCAGAGAGACAGAGAAGAGAGAGAGAGAGAGAGAGAGAGAGAGAGAGAGAGAGAGGAGAGAGAGAGAGAGAGGAGAGAGAGAGAGAGAGAGAGAGAGAGAGAGAGAGAGAGGAGAGAGAGAGAGAGAGAGAGAGGAGAGAGAGAGAGAGAGAGAGAGAGAGAGAGAGAGAGAGAGAGAGAGACAAACAGACAGGCAGAGACAGACAAAGAGACAGTGGTACGCTAGACTAATTATTTGACTTCACAAAAGGACTAGTTAGAATTTTAGACAAAGATTTCCTCTACAACAAATTTATTTGATTCTTCGAACAATTACTATAGCTTTGTAGCATCATGACCATTGTCTTTGCCTGGTTTTATCGATAATTTAAATTGTAGTGGCAGACCTTCATTCTAGTGGAAGGTATATAGAAGCATTATTGCGTGATGGGTAGTTGTAGTGTGACAGGTAGCTAGAAGCTATGTAGTGTGACAGGTAGTTAGAGGCTTTGTGGTATGGCCGGTAGCTCGAAGCTTTGTGGTGCGACAGGTAGCTAACTTTGTGGTGTGACAGGTAGCTAGAGGCTTTGTGGTGCGACAGGTAGTTAGAAGCTGTGTGGTGTGACAGGTAGCTAGAGGCTTTGTGGTGTGACAGGTAGCTAGAGGCTTTGTGGTGTGACAGGTAGCTAGAGGCTTTGTGGTGTGACAGGTAGCTAGACGCTTTGTGGTGTGACAGGTAGCTAGACGCTTTGTGGTGTGACAGGTAGCTAGAGGCTTGTGTGGTGTGACAGGTAGCTAGAGGCTTTGTTGTGTGACAGGTAGCTAGAAGCTGTGTGGTGTGACAGGTAGCTAGTGGTTTTGTGATGTGACAGGTAGCTAGAGGCTTTGTGGTGTGACAGGTAGCTAGAGGCTTTGTATTGTACCAATATCATCTGGCGTCTTTTAGCTACCACCGGTGTGAGAGTGCGTCTTATAGCAAGAAGTTTTTTTCCCCGAAAAACGCGAGATTACAAAATGGCCTCAATATTTAGATTACATCGGTCGACAGCATCAGTTGACTTCTTAAGGCGACCAATGTGTCTATTTGTTTGCGTGCTCTCTCCAAGTCTCCGCAGGCAAGGGCCATTAACCGAATACCTGAGGAGTTGGAGTACTGATGTCTTGAAGCGAGAGAGTAAGTCAGCAGGAGTAATTGAACTAGATTGCCGGTCATTCCAGTTCCTGGTTTTCTTGGAGAATTCAGTTGTTTTGTTTCTCACTTTCGTTATTTGAGCGGATATTGCGATAGGGTTGAGAAACACGACAGAAAAAAGAGCAATGACGGTGTATTTCCACGGTGTATTTCTACTAGGGCATAACCGAGTAGACAATTTCCACCGAGTACCAAGTCCGAGTATTTGGATGTACTATTTGCCGGATCCGGATACGAACCGAGTAGTAGCTGCGACTTAGGAGAGTACCATTTCTTTCATCATCATAAGTGCAAAGCCAAAACGAACCAATCGAACAATAAAAAGTAATCTTCGTTCGAGGGTGCAGCGTAGCGTTCTTGTTAATTATTTAATTTTGACGCAATGTAAATTTATTATGTTGTCGTAAATCTACATAGATTAGTATATATAAAATAGAAAACAGTAATTTTAACAGCAGTACTGCAATGGAAAATTACCAGGCACCGGTACAAACTTAAAATTATTTTAATAATAAAATTATTTTAATAATTGTTTTACTATGTTTATAATATGTCGTCTATATTTTCAAATATTTGCCGGAAACACAAACGTTACGCCACCTGTGAAATGCTGATAAAGTTAATGTTTTCCGCCAGTAAGTGGCATATATCTCTACAACCATTGCATTCGGACGGAAGTATATTAGTATAATGGCCATCTTTTGAAAGAAAGTTAAACTATGCGTGACCAAGTAACAACTGGTTACGCCACCTGCGGAATGCTACTGAAATTATCATGTCTTCTTTGCCAGCTGTTCAGTATTTATTGAATTCCATTTTCTTAATTTTTATTTTTATTATTATTTTTTTAGCTATTTGCGTGTGTAATATTTTCCGAGGCGAATACTTCCGGATATTACCGAAAATCGTAATATTCGGCCGAGGCGAATGTCCGAGGCAATTTCCGGTTATGCCCTAATTTCCACGGTGTCTTTCCACGGTGTCTTTCCACGGTGTCTTTCCACGGTGTCTTTCCACGGTGTATTTCCACGGTGTATTTCCACGGTGTATTTCCACGGTGTCTTTCCACGGTGTATTTCCACGGTGTATCTCTATCTTCGCTCTCCTTAAGTCTGCGTCAACGACTAGACGCTGAATTCATGAATAAAATAAAAGTCACATCCAAGACTTTCTTCATGATAACTAAAGCCAGTTGACTAGTGACAATAAAACCACGTGACTATCGGGAAGGTTGTAACAGCTTGAATCAGAATTCTTTATTTCATCAAGGTGTATATTTATTTTCAAATGTTTTTTCATGACGGATCATTTTTGTAATGAATTAATTACATTTTTTAAATTTGGGGCCGTCCATAAATGACGTCATGCGATTTTTGCCGATTTTTGACCCCCTCCCCCCCCCCTCGTCACGCTTCGTCACAAAAACTTAGACCACCCCTCTAAAAATACGCCAAAAAAAAACCCCCACCAAAAAAAACAACAACAAAAAAAAACAACTTTATTTTCTATTTGAAAATAATTATGTTTCAAACCACGTTTATTGTCATTTAAGTATTTATTATTTATTTAGTGAAGATCTACATTGTAATATCGTAACCCGCGTGATGCATTTTTTAAAAACGTTTAACCGGCCTTCAGAAAACGAACTGTGTTAACATCCTTAGATTATATTTTATTTTAATGCATACAAATTAAACATTGACTATTAATCATCACGGTTAACGTCTTTGTTTACAAAAATAAGTATTTAAAAATAACACTTTTAAAAAGGTATTTAAAAAAAATCCCTCAATTGACTGACGGGCAGCCCGTAAGAAAGAGGTCGGCGAACAGACGTTAATATCCTCATCTGTGTCGTTTTGACTTAAAATATCTAAACATAATCCTATTCAGATCATTTTTAGACACCTGTCATGCTTGTAAAACTCACCAGTAGCATTTGCTAACGACGCTCCCTCAAATCCCCGAGTCATGTGAGAAGGACCTAGAGTCTCGTTAACACACACATAAACTTGTATATTTTGGGGTAACGGGCAAAAAAGTTCGACTCCTGCCATGAGAGAACCAAACGGAGCTGCGGTTACATCACAAATGCTTTGAAGTCAACATCAAACGACGCAGCGTAACAATTTCATACGTTATCTCAAACTTAAGGATTATAATTAGATTTAATTTTCTTGTCTTGAGAGCTTACGCCAACCAGAGTCTGATGGGCTACCGACCGGCACATTGAGAAGCACTGAATTTTAAAAAAAAAGAAATAAAAGAAACAAAGAGTCATTAAATAAATTGTAAACGACCAAATATTTCAGTGGAAGTTTTATTTAAAGTTACCCTTTTGATGTGACGTCACATTTCGTCAACCCCCCTCCCTCCCCCTCGTCACGCATCGTCACAAAAGTGTGACCCCCTCCCCCCTAGGTGCGTGACGTCATTTATGGGCGGCCCCTTTAAGGAAACATTTTTAGCTTGACTTCCACTCTACAGGAACGCCATGCTACACTGATGTCTTCAGAAATTAAAAAAAACGTAAAGGTTGAGAACTTCCAGGGCATTTAGTTCATAATTCATTTCTGTGACAGGAAAATTAACTCTGTCACTATGAAATAGTTCCTGTCAGGAGGACGTCAGTTTTGCCCTTTGATTGAAATCACTGGAATATAACTAATAGATCAGGGAACTCTGTTAACGCCATTCGGAAAAAAAAAGTTTTAGGATCAATCTTTTCTGTTAGAGGAACCCATTGGTGTTTGTTACAGTGTGAAGCTAAATATGATGCTTCTCTGACGATTATGTTGTAGTCGATGTGACATTTGTTACGGTATTAGGCAAAAATCTGATGTGGCTTAGACGATTATGTTTTATTTAATGTGATGCTTGGTAACGTGTCAGGGTTGATCTGATGTGGTCTAGACTTAAGAACATTAGGTTGCAGTTGATGTGATTGATGTGGTCTAGACTTAAGAACATTAGGTTGCAATGATGTGACTGGTGTGGTCTAGACTTAAAATACAAAATACACAAACAAATTCTGCAATGAAAAAAATACATTTCAGCTGTATTTTTAAACTAACACGACAGTAGACGTTTCGGCGAATGTCTTCATCGGTACAATAACATAAAGTTTCAATCTTCCGATGCTTCCTCCTGTTTCTTATATCCTGTGTACATGTTTGTTTGTTTTCTTTTCTTTTTACTTTACAAATATATTTAATAATATAATATGTTTTAAGAATTTAAACATTACTTATTTAAGTACTTATTTTATGTTATGAAGGCATCAGCCAAAACGTCTACTGTCTTGTTAGTTTAAAAGTAAAGCTCAAATTTATTGTTTTCATTGCACAATTTGTTTGTGTATTTTATTTAAAAGCTTTATCTCAGTCCCATTCTATATGGTCTAGACTTAAGAACATTATGTTGCAGTTGATGTGAGAGGTCTTGGGATTTCTTTTAGTTAAAAACATGCAGATGTGACGTAGGTTGTTTATTATAGACAATCTCACACACACACATATTTAAACGTTAAGTGTTTAACAAACTGAGGTCGAGGAAGTTGTTGTGTGTCGGGTCTTAAACAATTTCAATAACTCCGGGTATCAGGAAAATATTCGTTATTTGTTTGTTCTCATGCGAATAAAAATGTGTGCCATTAACCTGTTGATCTCTAGGTCAGAAGGCAAAATTGAACAATATGTGTTTAGGGACCAACGTGTGTTTAGTGACCAACCTGTACTTACTGACCAACGTGTGTTTACCGACCAATGTGTGTTTACTGACCAACCTGTACTTACTGACCAAAGTGTGTTTACTGACCAACCTGTACTTACTGACCAACGTGTGTTTACTGACCAACCTGTACTTACTGACCAACCTGTGTTACTGACCAACCTGTACTTACTGACCAACCTGTGTTTACTGACCAACCTGTACTTACTGACCAACCTGTGTTTACTGACCAACCTTTACTTACTGACCAACCTGTGTTACTGACCAACCTGTACTTACTGACCAACCTGTGTTACTGACCAACCTGTGCTTACTGAACAACGTGTGTTTACTGACCAACCCGTGTTACTGACCAACCTGTACTTACTGACAAACGTGTGTTTACTGACCAACCTGTACTTACTGACCAACGTGTGTTTACTGACAATAATAATAAGTTATGGTCATTGTAAAGACCAAGAGATACACCTTACAGCTCAATGATTAATTCAGCAATGACTATAAATATCATTGGCTCCTGAAAGCACGGAACATAGTAGTAGACAAAGAAATAGTTTTTATAACTCCACACATTCAGCAATCTATAAACATACGTCTAGAACTAGTGAAATTAGTGTATGATTAACTTGCTATGACGTCATCAGTTTCTTACACAATATCAAAAGTTAGCCTTAACTGTCTCCATTTCTTATCCTGGTCTTTAATGACGTCATCAAAATTTATATACATACTTTCATCGGAATTATTCAAAACAATCGCTACATTTCTTTAATTTACTCTTTTAGTCTTTGGAGAAGCCACCTATCAATGCCGCTCTGGCCCTGGTGAAATGTGAGAATTTTTCTCACCCATAATTTGTTAAGGGGTCACAACTCACGTGTGACCTGCGAGGCCGACCCATGTGTCACACAGATTGTCACATTGACCTTGTTGTCTACCTCATGGCAGATCTAGGGCACACTGCCAGATTGGGGGGAAAATCCTGACTATAATTTATTTTTATTAAAAGAAAATTTGAAGAACTAGAAGATACTTAAATGTTACTCTTTTAAGACTCCTGCGATCAAATCTTGATCTCTAGGTAAGAAGACAAGCACTCTATCTCCCATTTCAGCACACTATCTCCCATTTCAGCACTCTATCTCCCATCTCAGCACACTATCTCCCATTTCAGCACTCTATCTCCCATTTCAGCACTCTATCTCCCATTTTAGCACTCTTTCTTCCATTTCAGCACACTATCTCCCATTTCAGCACTCTATCTCCCATTTCAGCATTCTATCTCCCATTCCAGCACCCTTTTTCCAACTTCAACACACTATCTCCAACTTCAACACACTATCTCCAACTTCAACACACTATCTCTAACTTCAGAACTCTATTTACAACTTCAACACAACATCTCAAACTTCTGCACTTTATATCCAAATTTAACACTCTTTGAACTACGTGATAATAAAATAAAATATTTTAAGTTGTTTTTTTTAATAGTTGAAAAACGTATCTACAATAAAGTTACTCAGTTTTATCTACAATAGAGCTACACTATATATCTACATTAGAGTTACACTATATATCTACATTAGAGTTACACTATATATTTACAATTGTGTTACACAATTTATCTTCTAAATAATAACACAGAATATGTACAATGCAGTTACGCACTATTACAAAAACAATTACGAATTTTATCTAAAATACATTTACATAATATATCGAAATTTGAGTTACACGATATATCTACAATATAGTTACTCAATATAATTGCAATAGAGCAACACCATATATCTGCAATATAGTTACCCAATATAACTACAATAGTTACAAAATATATCAACTATGATGTATAGCTTTGGGGCGTTCTTGGTTTGTTTGATCAGAGGAAGCAACTCTGTCATCATCCTTGAAGAAAAATTGTGATAAAAAAATTTCCGATTGGTTTTTGGGGGGTTATCGTCAAATGTAAACAGAGGAATTTTGGAGATTAGAACATGATTTATGGTTTTAATATATGTTCATCGTCTCTGTTGCAAGACAAAATCAAACACTGGTAATGGACTACATAAAACTGTAATGACTACATTAAACACTGGTAATAGAGACTACATTAAACACTGGTAATAGAGACTACATTAAACACTGGTAATAGACTACATTAAACACTGGTAATAGAGACACATTAAACACTGGTAATAGAGACTACATTAAACACTGGTAATAGAGACTACATTAAACACTGGTAAAAGACTACATTAAACACTGGGTAATAGAGACACATTAAACACTGGTAATAGAGACTACATTAAACACTGGTAATAGAGACTACATTAAACACTGGTAATAGAGACTACATTAACCACTGGTGATACAGACAACATAAACACTGGTAATAGAGACTACATTAAACACTGGTGATACAGACAACATAAACACTGGTAATAGAGACTACATTAAACACTGGTAATAGAGACTACATTAAACACTGGTAATAGAGACTACATTAAACACTGGTAATAGAGACTACATTAAACACTGGTAATATAGACACATAAACACTGGTAATAGAGACTACATTAAACACTGGTAATAGAGACTACATAAACCACTGGTATACAGACACATTAAACACTGGTAATAGAGACTACATTAAACACTGGTAATAGAGACTACATTAAACACTGGTAATAGAGACTACATTAAACACTGGTGATACAGACAACATAAACACTGGTAATAGAGACTACATTAAACACTGGTAATAGAGACTACATTAAACACTGGTGATACAGACAACATAAACACTGGTAATAGAGACTACATTAAACACTGGTAATAGAGACTACATTAAACACTGGTGATACAGACAACATAAACACTGGGGAAAAATATGACAAGTTTCGGTGAGTTTTTTATGCAGTTTTCAATGTTTGCCATGTTTGCAATGTTTGCAATGTTTGCCATGTTTGCAATGTTTGCAATGTTTGCCATGTTTGCAATGTTTGCAATGTTTGCCATGTTTGCAATGTTTGCCATGTTTGCAATGTTTGCAATGTTTGCAATGTTTGCCATGTTTGCAATGTTTGCAATATTTGCAATATTTGCAATGTTTGCCATGTTTGCAATGTTTGAAATGTTTGCCATCTTTGCAATGTTTGCAATGTTTGCCATGTTTGCAATGTTTGCAATGTTTCAATGTTTGCAATGTTTCAATGTTTTCCATGTTTGCAATGTTTTCAATGTTTCAATGTTTGCAATGTTTCAATGTTTGCCATGTTTGCAATGTTTGCCATGTTTGCAATGTTTGCAATGTTTGCAATGTTTGCAATGATTGCAATGTTTGCAATGTTTGCAATGTTTGGAATGTTTGCAATGTTTTCAATATTTCAATGTTTGCAATGTTTGTAATGTTTCAATGTTTCAATGTTTGCAAGGTTTCAATGTTTTCAATGTTTGCAATGTTTGCAATGTTTCAATGTTTGCAACGTTTCGCTCAAAGGATCTAAAAATACATCCAAGGGATAAAATACTTTTAAAAACATTTGAATAGCCAAAAGACATTTAATGCAATGCCGATGACCAAATTTTCCCCCACCTTTAATGCCGTTTAATTTTTGTGAACGTACGTCACAATTCAGAAATGTTGCTATTACAATGTAAGTATTCTTGTTTTCAGAAACCCCACTGTTTTCGGTACAAATCTTTGATGTCACTTTTGGTACTACAATATAAGTTCTCAATATAGTAATTTTGTTCCATATTAATAGCAAGGACGGGGGCGGGGGAGAGGAACAACATGGCAGCAAGTTGGTATCGGTTTGAAAGAAGCCCTTATGTGTGTTACAATTCCAAATTTCCTTGAAAACCACACGGCCAAACTCCCCACGGCTAAATTTATAGTTGCAATGCTCAGCAGGTAAAATTGCTGCAATGATGGTATGGGCCCAAACTCACTACTGTCGGATGGCTTAACTTGACTGCGTTTATCTCTTCAAAGTTTGACTTTTACAAACTACAGAATTCGCGTGCTAGGGTGCAGTAAATGACACGTTTGGATGCTGTTTCCAGAAAAGCAAGAGTGAATTTCAGTTCCCGATCCGGACCCAAGATCTCCAAAGACGAATTCGTCTCGCCCGGAAACTATTCAGTTGACTAAAGTACAAAGCACTTCTGTTTCTCGATCTGTATTTCTTCCTATCACATTTCTCAACCGTCTCGAGTGGTGTACTTCATGAAATAATAATATTACCTCTAGAACTTCCCTTTTTGCCCTTTCAATTTGTGAATTTTAAAAAAGGAGAAAAAAAAACCAACAAATTAAGCCCATCCCCCCCTTCTCCGTAAGATAAAGGTACATGTACTACACAATGTTACAGTGTTGCAAAAGATTTACTTGAAATCGATTTGCACCTCGACAACGTAGGCACATTTAATAAATAATAGATGAACTCGGTACACTATGTTTACTTGGAATATATAATAAATGCAGTGGATAAAACCTTAAATAAAAAAACAACATCATCTCTACATATGTTACTATCTCTACACATGTTACTATCTCTACATATGTTACTATATCTACATATGTTACTATCTCTACATATGTTACTATCTCTACATATGTTACTATCTCTACATATGTTACTATCTCTACACATGTTACTATCTCTACATATGTTACATCTCTACATATGTTACTATCTCTATACATGTTACTATCTCTACATATGTTACTATCTCTACACATGATGAAATTTCTATATAAACTCTTGAAAGTACCAAATGTGTCGATGTTCAAAGCAACTGCTCACTCGAAGCAGTATGTTGCATCCATGATTATATCCATGATTTTAACTTTTCCAATAATTTTGCAGTGTTTGTTCGAAACACCGTACTTTGTGTTACCTTGTTAAGAGTTGCCAAACAATATGAACTTTCATCTAAATTTGTAAAAGCAAAAGGAGTCTTGAAACACGTATTTGAGTGTAGATAAATTTACTGGGGTCCAGTGGCGTCACTAGGGGGGTGCGGAAGGGGCGGGCCGCCCCGGGATGACACCATCGGGGGGGGGGTGACACCAAACTGTCAAAAATTCTGTATGTTCCCGTTATTTGGCACTGGAAGACTCGGTAGAGTTCTATGGGTTAAGTCGTTAGAGGGTGACACCAGGATCTGCCGCCTCGGGTGACACCAGCCCTAGTGACGCCTCTGCAGGGGTCCTGTCAGTTATAATATGATTTTAAGCTTGAACAGACTTTGTTAATTATGTTTTGTCAATGTGGATTCTATATTATCTAATATGTTTATCTTCACAATATTGCATCCACATAATTTCACATATTATGCATCCAAGTAGATCATCATTCTTGTACTCATACATTTTTACAAATTATCTAATCACTAATGAAACAGACAAATATATTCGCAACCATAAATTAACACTTTCCATCACTATCTGTATGGTTAATTTAATTACAACTTCGGTGCAGTCCATAAAGTACGTCATGCTCCAGAGGGGGGAGGGGGTGTAAAAAGTGTGACAGTTTGTCACAGGGGGAGGGGTGTCAGGTCATATGTGACGTCACGCTGTTTTATATTAAATTTTAATTATTTTATTAATAAAAAACCAAATTTTGGTTCGAAAGTGTGACGTACTTTAGGGTGGGTGGGGGGGGGGTCCTAGATTTGTGACAGTTTGTGACAGTGGGGAGGGGGGAGTTAAAAATGGTCAAAAATAGCGTGGCGTACTTTATGGACGGCCCCTTATTTTCATACATTCTTTATTTTTCACTAGGTTTATTGAATTCGAATTGTTTATTGTTTTGATATTAAATTCTCAAACGTCAGCAGCACTGCCTTCATAATGCGAGCCTTGAAGTTAAGATAAATACTTACATTCATCTGTTTGTCTTTTATTAACTTGTAATTTGTTGTGTCAACGTTTAGAGTAAATAAATAGTTTATTTTTAAATCCTTTATATTAACTCGTGGTGTCTGCGGCCGACCGACCGACCTTGCTTGCTTGCTTGCTTGTCGCCAAAACTTTTGATCGATTTTTAGCCCACTTGCTCGCAAGATAGCGAGCTGAAATTTTGCAGGCAGTTTCGTACCGATGATAAAAACAATGTATCAAAATTTCAGATCGATCGCATGTACCGTATTTAAATTATTGATTTGTTAGATTATTTTATTTATTCCTATGTATCATGCTATTTTTTGAGATAGAGCGTCGCGGTGCGTATTATATTGAACAACCTTTCTGTCGCGCAATAAGATGCGTATTTTACTGACAACACTTTTTATAAACCTATTCCTGATCGGTGCGCATTATATTAAACACGTTTTACGACACAACTGCAATTTTGTATTTTTGGATGGTCTTGCGCTGCGTGTTATAATGAACATTCTTTTAGTTACGTCTCATACGTAAAGGATTTATAGTCAAAAACTTGGTTTTTTACGGGTTGTTTTTAATTGTGAACTATCTCTATACCATCAAATTATTTATTATCAATTTACTGTAACTTAATTTTTTTAATTTATATACGTATTGTTCCACCATGAGCCGAGTGGAAGACTATTAATTTCAAATTTGTACAGTAGTTAATAATGAGGCTTTTATCCGAGAAACAGATGTTTTCTTTTAACCGAACTGATCCTGTAAAACAAAAGTACATCGTTTGATTTGTAAGAGAATTTTGTTATCTTTGGTTTGAAAACCAACAACGGAGATACGAAAACTGGAATGTCTACAGCCAGTGACATTAATGAGAATTCTCTAGAGTCTTTTCTATGATGTGCCTTGCCCAGGGGATGGAGCGAAACATCGGCTAAATTGGTGTTATTTGAACATTGGTGATATGGGTAGAACATTGGTGATATGTGTAGAACATTGGTGATATGGGTAGAACATTGGTGATATGTGTAGAACATTGGTGATATGTGTAGAACATTGGTGATATGGGTAGAACATTGGTGATATGGGTAGAGCATTGGTGATATGTGTAGAACATTGGTGATATGGGTAGAACATTGGTGATATGTGTAGAACATTGGTGATATGTGTAGAACATTGGTGATATGTGCAGAACATTGGTGATATGTGTAGAACATTGGTGATATGTGTAGAACATTGGTGATATGGGTAGAACATTGGTGATATGGGTAGAACATTGGTGATATGGGTAGAACATTGGTGATATGGGTAGAGCATTGGTGATATGGGCAGAGTCTTAATGATATGGAAAGAGCATTGGTGATATGGGCAGAGCATTGGTGATATGGGCAGAGTCTTGGGTTTATGGGAAGAGCATTGGTGATATGTGAACAGCATTAGTGATATGGGCAGAGCATTGGTGATATGGGCAAATCCTTGGTGATATGGGAAGAGCATTGGTGATATGGGCAGAGCATTGGTGATATGGACAGAGTCTTGGTGATATGGGAAGAGCATTGGTGATAGGGTAGAACATTGGTGATATCAGCAGAGCATTGGTGATGTGATCAGAGCATTGGTGATATGAGCAGAGCATTGGTGATATGAGCACAGCAATGATGATATGAGCAGAGTATTGATGATATCATCAGAGAATTTGTGATATTTGCAGAGTCTTTGTGTTAAAAGCAGTTTTCAATTATTATGAATAGATGCCTTCTTTAAAAAGTTTATAAATATTTCAACAGTCTTTGCACCTTTATGTCACAGTATTATAAATGCATTAAAAAGACGACTTTGCAGAAGCACGAACACAATTCCTAGGTTACTGAGCGATCTAATCGATACATTCAAATATAATTGTTTAAATTTGGATTTTTTAAAAGTATTTAAGTCATTAGCCTCGTTATTTGTCATACCCAGACGCTTAAGGCGATGTTTATTCTCGTTTCACTGGAATATTTTAACTGCACTGGAACCCGGAAAAAGCGAGGCTTTCATTAAAATTGAATTTAGAATAAGTCCAACATTTCCAGATAAAATACGTCCATATTCTTAGCTGTATACCCATAATAATATTACATGTTGGCGTTAATGTGAACGAAGCGTTTTTGATATAATAATAATAATAATAAATTGATTATTTATATAGCGCTGTATCCCAGTAAGGAACTGGGCTCACAGCGCTTTACATGAAAGAAATAACATACTTATAAGTATTAAATTAACTTTCATATCACAACAAACACACAAAATTACAATACATTATACATAAGCTACGTTAATCATTTACAAGAAATGTTGTTTCATCAATTTAAAAAATAAATTTTGAAAAGATGTGTCTTAAGTGCAGTCTTGAAGGACTTGGTTGTTTGAATACTACGTATGTGTCAAATAGCGTTCAGATGTGTGTGTTTTTTTTTCTATTTAAAACTTGAAATAGAGCATCGATTTTTGTTAACAATTGTATAAAACCAAATACAGTATAAAAAAAGTGTTGTTTGAAACAAATTTCTTGCTCTTCTTTATTCTGTAAAAATGATCAATATTAATGAAATAATTTGATAAAACATAATCGAATGGATCGCCTCAAGGTATCGTCAGTTTTACAGCTACTAACTAATGGAGATGTGTTGTCGTATGAAGCAGTTCTTTGTGTCATTGCCTGTTAAGCACGTTCACAGTCTTTTTGTGACTTCTTTTATAAATATATTTAAATACTTGAGCAACGAAACGAGATAATATGGAATTTATTGCATAAAGCCTATAATGAAATAGTTTTGTTTGGTTCATAAAAGAAAATTCTTCTACACTAACCCAGGAAATCGAGCCAATTATGTTTACATTAGCAACAGTGCGCAAGAAGCACTTAATGCAGAGCACACAGTGCTGTTAAAGAACTCAATGTCAGATGGATTATACAAGAACAAACATGCAGCGAATGGTTGCGTGGATTTGTTGTTTGGATTATCTGAAGTACTCTTAGCCAAATTAAGCTGGGGCACTGCACTCCTCGGCTCGTGTAAGCTGGGGCACTGCACTCCTCGGCTCGTGTAAGCTGGGGCACTGCACTCCTCGGCTCGTGTAAGCTGGGGCGCTGCACTCCTCGGCTCGTGTAAGCTGGGGCACTGCACTCCTCGGCTCGTGCTAGATTCTCACGACTAAGTGATAACCTTGAACTCAAATACAGACCCATAAAAATGATGGATGAGAGAAAATAGTGTTCCTAAAATAATTTAACTAAAAATGTCAACCAAACTTATTTCTTGCACTAGGTCATTGTGATGTCATCTGTTGTGTAAACTCGAATAAGGATTTTTTTTTACATTTGTCAGTGAAAAGTGTTTTGTTCTTAAGACTAAAATACAAAATACTCAAACAAATTTTGTAATGACAACAAGTTTGAGCTATTTATTATTAAACTTATACGACAGTAAACGTTTCGGCTAATGCCTTCATCAGTACAATAAACATAAAATACGTACTTAAATAAGTAATAACATTATTAGGTCTTTTAACGATTAATTTAAATTTAATCGTTAACTTTTGCAAAATTAAAGATTAATTAATCATTAATTGCGATTACAGTCAAAAGTTAAAATTTATGATGTCATAAGTATCACTTATTAAACGTTATTGAAAATCTAACTAACACGGGAATGTCTCCTTTATATGTCATCTTCTAACCAACTACGCAAAAAGACAAGTGTGTTGACATTATTTGGTTCAAGTAATGAGCGTGTCTATTTGAAAATATAACCAGCTGAACTGAACAATCATTCACATGGAACCGAGGTAACTGGTATGCACAAAATGGTCTTGGCAAGGAATGACGTTATCGGATATCGGTGTTCATTAAGTTTCCACCATTGTAGAGGGTTAATGGATTCAGGAACTTTCGTCTCAATTTTGTAACGCAGTGATTCATCAGAAGAGCTGTCGTCATTTTCTGCCTCTGAGTCAGCAGACGCCATTACTGCCATTAGCTTAATATGCTTTTCATTTGGTTTGAAAAGTAGGTGAAGTGTTAGAACCAAGGTAGGCAAACGATTTCTCACAATGGATAAAATGAACTTTATCAACATTTTGAACATTCCCGTCAGTTTCAAACCAAAATGTTCGTGTAATCGTCAGAAAATTTGTTACTATTTATCACCTGCTATTTATTATTTATTTTTATTTTTTTTTACTTTTTGACTTCCAATAATTTGTAAGTGATGGGTGGATTAATCGTTAAAAATAATTTAATCGTGAATATTTTTTGACGATTAATCGAGAAATTAATCGTTAATTTCCGCAGTCCTAAAATTATATTTAAATTTTTAAGACAAACTATATCATAAAATAGTTATGTAAAATAATAATAAATGAAAAACAAGAACAAACAATGACAAAAGGATATAAGAAAAGTGTATGTTATTTTATTCTTAAGATGAACATCTGATGAAAAGCATGAGACTTTAAAAAATGCTATGTAAAAAAACATATGTGTTAAAGTACATGAATTAATAAATGAGATTCAATGGCATCTTTAGAGAAAAGTTTTTAAAAAATAAATACTTTTTTAGGGGATAAACAATTTGATTGAATTTTGTTTAGAGTTTCAAATACCTCAACGCCAGCGATTTGCTTTTCTTCTCATTAAATTTGAACATGTTTATAATACGTTAGAGTAAAATAGTTTAAATTTTAATCGACTTTAAAGAAAAGTCCATGATTATAAGGGAAAAGTTTTTATTTCTTTATATATGAATTTTAACTAGTAAAATCTTTTAAATTCCTACAGAATAAAGTTTGTGTGATAATTTAATGCCTTTTATGATTTTAAAATAACAATTTAAACAATTTTACGAGTAAAGTATATCTTGATATTTATTAAAAAATTATTACCGTCAAGAATTCAGTGGACGAGTTCATAATAGGCCTGTAGCTCTAAATGGCACGTAGCCTCTAGTTGTATGCCTGATTTTCAGTTTAGGTTATAATTCTCATTTTATTTTTATTTTTTTTTAATCAAAAGAGATCATTGTGTCAGTGGTTGTCAAGATTCGTGAGCTAAATACGCAGGGCCTAAAACTCCTAAACTTTGTGGACGTACGCACTCGCCAGTTAAAGTAAGTGAGTTTAAAGATAGAGCAAGAGCAGTGGCGCCCGGTGACATATGTCCCCCCCTGCCCCCCCCCCTCGCAACGCCACTGCAACACATACACGAAACTATTCCAAGAAAAAGTTTATTTATTTTGATTGAAACTAAAAAAACGAAGTCACAAGTTAAATCTAATAAAAGAACATTATTGAAAAAAATATTCATTGCATTGAGGAAGTCTCATTGTGGATGGGATCAAAATTGTCAGGAGAGAATTTCGACCACTTGCGTCTCTTGAATGACAATTCTTTCAAGCTATAATTTCATGAGCTGTCAGAATCATCGACACCGTTACAAAGCTATCCATCCCTTGCATTATTGTCGACAGCATAACAGAGCCCACCCGCATTACGAAGCAATCCAATAGTCAACCAGCTTTTCTCATCACGTTCTTCGTAACACAGCAGTGAATTTTAATTATTCTTTATTGAAAAATTAAGAAAAATTAAATGTAACGGTTCTGGATTACACGATAGTAACTGTGATAAGAATAGGATACAAATTTTAAACATTTTCAACCATATTAAGTTACAAATGTTCTTATTCAATATTAAATTTAGATTGCATCAATCTATTCAAAAATAATTTGAATTCTAGCTTTTCCCTTCTGAATACTGGCAGAACGAAGTCATGTGATAAATAATTGGAGTTTCATTTACACGCGTTTTTAAATCTATTTCACGATGCTTCAACTCCTCAAAGAAATGCTGATAATTTTGAAAAAAAAACAAGACAGAATTTGGCACAAAATACATGTAGCTAGTGGCTTGCAAAAAGGATGCGTTAAACCTTTCCGAAATGCCACACGTTTTAACGAAACTTAGGACAGGAATAACAAGCCACTTAACAGAATGTCTCTGGACATAATCTTTGATGCGTTTACTGTGCTGTGCGGGCACGCTATGAAGACGCTAGGTGTTTGCACTCTGTCAGATGTTATCGGAAGACAGCTTTACAGCCAAGATGTATCGGTGGAAAACTGTGTTTACATTCTAAGGTTATATTTAATTGTAATAATGCTAAATTACATTTTACCGAAATCAAGTGGCGTATTTTTAAATTTCATACTATCAAATGTTTTATGGCATGTAAAGGAGAGATCAAAGGAAATATTTCATCAGCTCGTCAGTTGCCCACCCTTGACATTAATTTGTATTCTCAGTTAAATACATGCAATTAAATTTTGTAATTAAAATATTGTTCAAAATTTTTTACCTTAAATAATGTCTTACAAAATATACTCAAAATAGGCATTTTTCTATTCTTACCTTATTCCAAATATTATTTCAAAACACAACGATCTTTATCCAAAACGCTTTCTCTGAACTCCTTTCTCCTAAATTCACATTCCGACACCCTTTCTCCCTCAACTCGCTCTACAACACCCCTTTCCCCACAGCCTTTTATCCCCCACATTATTGTTCCAATACATGTTTTTGTGAAAACCATTCAACAACAGGCTTTCCCTGCACCCTTCTCCCACACCATTTCTCTCTATCAAGCACACCAATAGCCTTTTGTCATAATGTCTCCCTCACACCTTCTCCCTTCACTGTTTACCTCACACTGTCTTCCTTACACTGTCTCCTCACATTGCCTCCCTCTCACTCTCTCTCTCTCTCACATTCCTTTACAGCACCCTTCAAATAAAAATACATAACGTATATTTCTTATTTTTTCAGAACAAACACTATAATAATAATAGTTTGCGCTGGGGCGCCGTGGCGCCTACAGCTCCAACTATTTTTAGGGCGCCCACGGCGCCCACTTTTTTCATAAGCCCAAATAACTTATCCTTGTTTGATAAATACTTAATATGGAAATTACTGAAATGAACACAAAGTATTTCATAATAGGGTTTGTAGGGCGCCTACGACGCCCACTGTAGCTGTAGGGCGCCTGCGGCGCCTACTTTTTTTTGTCAAAAGCCCAAGTAACTTATCCTTGTTTGATAAATACGAAATATTAAACTTGCTGAAATGTACACAAAGTATTTTATAAACTATAAATCCTCAAATCCTATTTTTACATTCTTCCCTTTTCTAAAATTAAATTACAGCGCGTCTTTAATTTATAATTATTTTGCACACCCTTTTGCCCGCCTCCGATGCACACCTTATATTAATAAAATATAAGCTCAAAAATGACGTCATAGCGTTACACATACATCCAATGAGTGATTTGGGCTATTATATTATTTACTAGTGTATCACCCGTCAAAAATGACGGAAGTTTTCAAAATAAATACACATCAGATAAAAAAAATAACGTAATACAGAACTTTCATTTATTGGATTTGTTTTATTTGATTCATTTATTATCATATTGAACAATTTTATGCGGAACGTTCGAAAAGTGTTATATTTGGTGCAGCACTATAAAACATTACATCCATTCGCAGCGCCACCTAACGGCATTATACCATACAGACAACGGGATTATGTATATTGATTATACCCACATCGAACATCACAGAACTAAAATGCTTAGCATGATTAGATTATCACATCGCGCGTATGTTACATACACTCCTACCATACAGGAGATTATTGCGGCTATACGTATCTAGATAAACGTGAGTGAATCATTAGAGACTTATAGTCTTGGTGGCCACTAATCACGTGACACTTTTATCACTTGTGTCACTGACAGAAACGCAGACGCGTTTTGTTCCACATTCAAGCTTTCTGGTCAGTGAGACCAACATTGTTTCGATTGTCCAGGGATTTTCTACACTCGGAGTAAATGAAATGGTAAAACTGTCTTTAAGACAGAATTTTTTCAGATAAGAATAATAAGATTTTTTTTTAAAAATGAAATACGCTATGACGAATAATATTCAGCTACCCTCAATCACTGCCGTTTTGGTAGAGCTAACCTCGGTCAGTGCCCTTTAGGTACAGCTACCCTCGGTCAGTGCCCTTTAGGAGCAGCTACACTCGGTCAGTGCCCTTTAGGTACTGCTACCCTCGGTCAGTGCCCTTTAGGTACAGCTACCCTCGGTCAGTGCCCTTTAGGTACAGCTACACTCGGTCAGTGCCCTTTAGGTACAGCTACCCTCAGTCAGTGCCCTTTAGGTACAGCTACCCTCGGTCAGTGCCCTTTAGGTACAGCTACCCTTGGTCAGTGCCCTTTAGGTACAGCTACCCTCGGTCAGTGCCCTTTAGGTACAGCTACCCTCGGTCAGTGCCCTTTAGGTACAGCTACCCTCGGTCAGTGCCCTTTAGGTACAGCTACCCTCAGTCAGTGCCCTTTAGGTACAGCTACCCTCAGTCAGTGCCCTTTAGGTACAGCTACCCTTGGTCAGTGAAAATGTGTTGAGTAAAAAAATGAGAGGAACAAAAAGACGCAAGGATCGCCTTCATTGACTCATGAAGATGTAAGCATCTAAAACGTGTTTCCTCCGTGTAAATGAGTCGCAGAGACACAAACCTAAAAAGACATAAACACAAAGACATACATACATATACAAACATATAAAGGCAAAGACACACAAACAAAGAGACACACGCATACAAAGGGCATAAAATAACTAAAGACACAAACAAAAAGTACACAAAAACAAGAAGAACACAAAAACACAACGACACACATAATAAATATACACATAGAAATACACACATACAAAGACACACATACAAAGACACACATAGAAAGACACACATACAAAGACACACATACAAAGACACACATAGAAACACACATAGAAAGACATAAATAGAAAGACACACATATAAAGACACACATACAAAGACACACATACAAAGACACACATAGAAACACACATAGAAAGACATAATTAGAAAGACACACATACAAAGACACACATACAAAGACACACGTACAAAGACTACATATACAAAGACACACATACAAAGACACATATACAAAGACACACGTACAAAGACACACGTACAAAGACACACGTATACAAAGACACATATACAAAGACACACATACAAAGACACACGTACAAAGACACACATAATCCTAGGATCAATCAAGAAGTAGCCGGCGTGTAGAGTTGACGAAAGTGCTATAACAAAATAAGATCGAATGGTGTGAAGTCAGGAACAAATCGATAATAAATGGCCAGACATTTTCTTCAGCTTGGCACAAGTTACAAGGAGCCTCTATCCAATGGATTAGGAAGACACTGGGCCCCCTGGGGTATCCCCTACTTGCCGCACCCTCCCCCCCCCCAACTACACAACAAAGATGTGACACCTGGAAATGACGATTATTCAAATAGCACTGCCCATGGCTTAAGCGCAAAAACTACTGTGTGGGTGAAAAAGTGTTTGACTTCTGCTTATTCTACAGATAGCAATCTCTTGGATGCCGACCGATGGTTTGAACTGTATCCAGTATGCACCTCTCGGGGAAAAGAATGACATAAATCATTTTATTTCTGACATCATTTCCAGGTTAAGCCAGCTGTTGCTAATCATTGCAGATTTAAAAGCTGACAACTTCTGCGTCGTTGTTTCCCTCAAATGTAGTTGAGAGATGTTAAGATATTGTCCTCCAGCGTTTTACCACAATCTTTAGAAATTTAATGAATTTGCAACATGTTAATAGTAAAACCAATCAAGTTCCGTATAGATAAATAGTTTTTAGTCATGAATTAATACAATAGTTGTAAAGTAACAATTAATGAACATTGATTTTCTGAAAATGGCGGCATCAACTGAAATAAAAAGAACATTTATTTTTAGACTCGCAAATTTTGATAATAAACTGAAACGTTAGATCATCACCAAGCCTGTGTCCTTTATCTGAGTTTTTCACTGATAAATCGACTACCAGGATGAAAAAGTCGATAAATAATTAACATTGAATTTCAAATTGTAATGCCTGTCTTTGATGTCACGGCTTCAGTCCTCGTCAGGGTCTCTCGGGTTACTGAAGTCGTTCTGTGTACTAGCTTCTTGTGAACTGTTGAAGATAGTGCGATGTTAGTTTAACAACACAAGTGATAACGGAATGTCGTTCAAATTTAAAAAAAAAGAATTTGTTTTAAAAAAAAGCACAACTAAATAAATTAATCATAGTTAAGCTGTCCTTTCCTCTTCCAACCAATCATTTCAGCTCAGTGCTACAGGACATCCTGCGGGATCAGATGAACACTTGGGTGAATGAAGAATTGGGATACAGGCGAATTTCGGAGCAGCTCTTTATGTTGTATCAGACATGACAAACAGCGCAGTCGTTGTGGATGTTGCACTTTTTCAAGGATGGTACAAATTGTGAGGTTTTCTTAATGATGGGTTGCAAGTGGAAATTAACTGATACACAGGCAACTGTAGCAATACGTTTCTGACACTTTAGGAAAAGACTAAAAAACACTATGTTAGGTGAGTGATTATATTTATTAATAAATGATTAAAATTCCAGAGGTGTTAAAAAGGGGGATTTTAGATTAGGTGTTTTTATATTTTTGAAGGGATGGTTACAGGGGACTAAAGTTAAGAAACGCGAAAGGGAAACAATTCGATAGAACATTATTTATTTACGGTTGAAAAGTAATAACTTGTAATATCTAAAAATACGTCACGGGCCTTCCCCCCCCCCAGCGTCAAAAAGATATTAAAAAATAATTGAACTTAATGAAATTGTGTTCAATCTTCTTCCAGTATTCATCCGCCTCATAAAAAGTAGTCCGTCGATAGACTGCGCCTATTATTAACATTTTGAATTTCAGCCCTGTCCGTAGTAGCCGAGACGGCTCTGATAGGGCTGTTCTTGTACCAGATGCAAGAACAGTTCTGCTAACCTAATTCTGCGTTAAGCCCTAGTGAAGGAAGGTTTACTGTGCGTCTTGATCCACTGTGGACAGTTCCAACTTGTCTGGGTCAATAGAGACAGTTTCTTATGCTGATTTCAGTTTGTCTTTAGACGGTTTCTTCTGTGTTCTCAATTTCTAGTTTGAAATAAAAATAAAATGATCTTTGGGGCAAGCTTTTCCTCGTTTACCTACCTCCTTCCGGTAAATGTAGATTATTATGTATTGCTTCTTAAAAGATTTTACAACTCCGGAACATTTCTGCGGAGATTGCAAAATATTCGAATTGTGTTAAAATATTCTGCCATGGAAAAAAATGGTGTAAAGCGACATTTTCTCGTCTTTACTGGCAGCAATCATGGAACGATAGGACCTTGTTGAAACATTTTATTGTGTATCTGGTAACTTGCGTGGAACTTTATGACCTTGTTGAAACTGGTCATTGTGTATCTTGTACTTGCATGGGACTATGAGACTATGGGACCTTGTTGAAACATGTTATTGTGTATCTGGTAACTTGCATGGGAATAATGGGACCTTGTTGAAACATTTTATTGTGTATCTTGTAACTTGCGTGGAACTTTATGACCTTGTTGAAAATGGTCATTGTGTATCTTGTACTTGCATGGGACTATGAGACTATGGGACCTTGTTGAAACATGTTATTGTGTATCTGGTAACTTGCATGGGACTAATGGGACCTTGTTGAAACAGGTCATTGTGTATCTTGTACTTGCATGGGACTATGAGACTATGGGACCTTGTTGAAACATGTTATTGTGTATCTGGTAACTTGCATGGGACTAATGGGACCTTGTTGAAACATGTCATTGTGTATCTTGTACTTGCATGGGACTATGAGACTATGGGACCTTGTTGAAACATGTCATTGTGTATCTTGTACTTGCATGGGACTATGAGACTATGGGACCTTGTTGAAACATGTTATTGTGTATCTGGTAACTTGCATGGGACTAATGGGACCTTGTTGAAACATGTCATTATGTATCTGTTAACTTGCATGGAACTATATGACCTTGTTGAAACGTGGCTTTGTGTATCTGGTAACTTGCATGGAACTATATGACCTTGTTGAAACGTGGCTTTGTGTGGTTCCATGAGAATAAGCCAGATCAGTAATCGTCCATGTCGCAGTCTGTCGACCATCAGACAATGAGGATGTGAGGAAGTACATCAGTTCGTTTAACACGCATATAAAGGAACGTTTTTTTTTCTTTTGACAACTTGGAATGGGCCGAGTTACTCGATTCATATTTCCCAGTCTTTCTTTATTCCTTATTTTTCAAAAGAGCTAATTTCCTCAATTATTTCTATTATAGAGATTTGCCATTCGTGTCTTAGTTTTGTCCATACATTTATACAGCTCTACGACCCGTCCAAAGGGAATGTTTTGAGCAGAGTTTCTCTCATTTCCCTCTTAACTAGATGGCTACAACATAACACATGATTCTCTTTGCTGACAATTGACGTCGACACAATGATAAAAATAATAAAAGCTTTCATTTTCACTTTATCCTTTCTTCACTCATCTAGAACCGCTCAAAATGGAAGGTAGCCGTCTGAAACAATCCTATGAGCGTAACTAAAAGAACGATTTGGGATAATCGAACCTGGCATAGGTCAAGTCTTTGTGTGCTAATAGGAAAGTGAAATCATACTTTTAACAATCAAATATTTAATATGTTTGAATTTTCTTAGCAGCAGTGTCTCAACTCTAAAGTACAGGAATAAATGTTCCCTGACCTTGACATGTGTTTCTCTTTGGTCATTGAACGAGTGTCACGCATCTCTACGCGCTTTTTTCATACGTTAACTCATATCTTCTATCCGTATTCATCTATATATACTTGTAAAAATAAAGGGTTCATAGCTCTTTGGGAATGAGGAGAATCCAGTGTTACAGGAGTCAGTGGGAGTCAATTGGAGTCAGTGGGAGCCATTCTTTGAACACTTTAAACTCAATTAAAAGCTTAGATCTGGAACCTCCCCAAGATGCAGGCGTTTTCACCCGTAGAGCAAATGTTCAGCCACGCTTTATGTACTGCAACTCATGTGTTGACAATGGCGCGGCAGATTAAATGATGCATAAACAGTGCCTTAAATGTAATGAAGTGAGACTGCATGTTGTGTCATAGTCAGCGTACGGGTGGACTATCTTGAACTAACGGCTGCGAAGATGTATTTGAATTGAAAACACGATAAGTTAGCTTCAACGGGGATAAACACAATTTTCGTAAAAATTACGATCTCAACAAATACATTTTATATCCGTTGACCAGGTTAATGGGATAACTTTTGGCCAATAGAAATACATTTATTTTTGGTCACAATTGTCGGAAATTTGGAATGATTCGATTTTTTCGCAAAACATGTCTCTATGTATACTTTTTAATAAATAAATAATTAATTAAATATATAAACATATATATATATATATATATATATAAATATATATATATATATTTATATATATATAAATAAATATATATATATATATATATATATATATTAGGGCGGTTATCGATTAATTTAAATTTAATCGTTAACTTTTGAAAAATTATCGATTAATTAATCGATAATTTCGATTAAAGCAAAAAATAGAAGTTTATGACGTCATTAAACCGATCATTTCTCACAAACATTGAAAATTAAGAATATTTTGAACTAAATTTTATGACAATGCGGTGATACTTGATCGGATGTTTGTGCTGAAGGTGGTACGTCAGCAATGTATTTGATTCTTTAAAAGAGAATTGTTTATGGCAGTGAACACAGTAAACGTTTTTACCATCTTCGACTTTGCCATCCGCAGTTAGCTTAAAAAAATTTTTTTGCTCAACTTTCTAGTTATATGTTTAAATTTAACTGCGCTGATGCTGTCAGCCATTTTTTAGTTGACGTCTGCCGGTCCACATAAAGTAATAAAATAAATTATAATATTACGTGGGAGTAGTTTGTACATAAAAAATATAAATTATTATTAATAATTAATTATTTATTAATATTTTTTTTTAAACATTATAGATATTTTCTTTAATTTCAATGGAATTTTTATCGATTAAATTAACTTTAATCAAAGTTCTAATATATATATATATGTTATATATGTTATATATGTTATATATGTTATATATATATATATATGCAGAATGGATTACGTTTTTCTCTTAGAACTTGTTTCTAGTAAATAAAGTTATTTGTGTTTTTTAAAAGTTAATATGAAACAATATAATAAGAGAAAGAAAAGTATATGTAAACTGTTGATTTCAAATGTAAGATAGGGAACTGCAACGGTGTCCATGGCAACCACTTTAATTACTTTTCCCCAAAATCCCACCCCTATATATAAATAGATAAAGATGACATTCAGAAGGAGCGCCCCGCCCATTGTTGCTTGACACACCGCAACGTCTGCAATAATCAAAAGTTTTTCAAGTCTGATTTTTAGAGTCACGTTATTTTTAGAGGTTTATTATGTTTATTATTTAATGATATGAAAACTACTTATTGATGTTGTTAGTGTGTGACCACACAACTCACTGATGTACTTATACCTTGTCCACGTATGTTATATTAACCTCAATTAACAACCTTCGTGCTTATCTTTATTGGTGAAATAATTATGAAGAAACTACAACACCAAATAAGTTCCATAACCTTTAAATTAGTCGTCCTCCAACTAAGAGGATGAGTTATTTCATTATTTTAAATTTATCGACCACTAATGATTTGTTTCTTGGTCACTTTGTCAATTAGACTTTTTTAACCTTCTCTTATTGCTTGTGCTATAACAAGTCTGTGGGCTGACAGTTTATAACAGTAAGATATTGCTGAGCTTGTGGGAAACTGTTCTGTAGCTTGCCGGTGGAAAGGGTGATAACTACACATCGTTAACTCCTTGATCTGGTTCACTGCAATCCCCACTCCCCCACAACCTATCTCTCAGTTTATATATTTTATATTATCTTAATCTATAAATGAATCATTTCACAGGCTTGATATCTATTTGTATATCCCAAAAAAATACATTTAGATGATTTTCATTTCCTTTCTCATAGGCGTCTCCATGGAGTTAATGGTGGACAACCCCAATTACACATATACCATAAACATAACGGAGTTCTTGAACATCAGCAACCATTCAAGTGTCGGCAAGGTCCCAGACCCGCCCCTGTACATCTACATATACGTCACACTGATGTGTGCCCTGATATTCTTCGTCGGCGTCATTGGAAATATCCTAGTGGTACAGGTAAGATACATGGCATCTAGAAAGTGCATGCGTACTAGCGTAGATCAAGGCCATTTGGTTGCACGTGCGTATGTGATGTTTGTTTGATTGGGTTAATGGGTTCATGTTGTGTAATGGTCTCTGAAAATCTTACATTTCCCTGTGATGTCTCTGAGAGTCTTACATTTTCCTGTGATTGTCTAGGAAAGACTTACATTTCCCTGTGATGGTCTCTGAAAGTCTCACACTTCCCTGTGATGTCTCTGAAAGTCTCACACTTCCCCGTGATGTCTCTGAAAGTCTCACATTTCCCTGTGATGTCTCTGAAAGTCTCACATTTCCCTGTGATGATCTCTGAAAGTCTTACATTTTCCTGTGATGTTTCTGCGATGTTGTCTATAAACTATTAAGATTTTTGTCATATTAGGAACATACTGAATATATTGTAACGAGATACGACCCGCGGCGTAGCATACGCCGCAGTCATGCTCATCATAGATAGTGCAAAGAACGTGTAGAGAAAAGACACACACAGCAGCACGAAGGAATGGGGGAAAAAGCAGAAACAAACATTTTAAAAACTTTTTTTTTAAATGTTACCGCTGGGGCTTGAACCGAGGACTTTCCGCGTGCATGGCGGACGTGATAACCACTACACTATGAAACATGTTATTCTGTTAAGGTACAACGCATGTGAACGCAAGCCATTGCCTACCACCCCCACCCCCTTTTTTTTTCCCCACTACGCTTGCCAACTGGGTCTCGTCGACGCCAGCGATTTTCTTTCGTACTGCTTACTTGCACATACTCGTTTAAGTGAATATATATATATATAGATGATACTGTTGTATATCTAAGGAGTATATTGTAATACTCTTTTGCACATAAGTAGTATTTTTATTACTATTTGATACGTAATGAATATATTTAACATTATAATATAATATACATAAAATATTGTTAGACCTTAAGGGAGCGTTACGACGAGCTTCGACTTCGAGGAAAATAGAGGCAAATCAAATTTTTTTAGACAAGAAATGACCAACAAAGCAAAAGTGACTAGAAATCAGACGACACAAAAAATAAATAAATATGTAATAAATTGTCAACTCTCCATCTATTAAATAAACGTGGCAAAAAATATATTGTCAAGTATTCAAGTAGCGCAATTTATCGCTATAAGAATCCTAGTTTTTGACAAAACACAACCAATGTTACACCACAGTAATTTTTCAAACCACACCAGTGTTACACCATAGAAACTTTTCAAACTACACCAGTGTTACACCACAGTAACTTTTAAAACTACACCAATGCTACCACAGTAACTTTTCAAACCACACAAATGTTACACCACAGTAATTTTTCAAACCACACCAGTGTTACATCACATTAACTTTTCAAACCACACCAGTGTTACAACACAGTAACTTTTTCAAACTACACCAGTATTACACCACAGTAACTTTTTCAAACCACACCAGTGTTACACCACAGTAACTTTTCAAACTACACCAGTATTACACCACAGTAACTTTTTCAAACCACACCAGTGTTACACCACAGTAACTTTTCAAACTACACCAATGCTACCACAGTAACTTTTCAAACCACACAAAATGTTACACCACAGTAATTTTTCAAACCACACCAATCTTACATCAAATTAACTTTTCAAACCACACCAGTGTTACACCACTGTAACTTTTTCAAACTACACCAGTGTTACACCACAGTAACTTTTCTTACCACACCAGTGTTACACCACAGTAACTTTGCAAACCACACCAGTGTTACACCACAGTATCTTTGCAAACCACACCAATGTTACACCACAGTAACTTTTCAAACCAAACCAATGTTACACCACAGTAACATTTCAAACTACACCAATGTTATCACAGTAATTTTTCAAACCACACCAATGTTGCATAACATTAACTTTTCAAACCACACCAATGTTACACCACATTAATTTTTTAAACTACACCAGTATTACACCACAGTAACTTTTCAAACTACACCAGTGTTACACCACATACTTTTTTTTAAACCACACCAGTGTTGCACCACAGTAACTTTTCAAACTACACCAGTATTACACCACAGTAACTTTGCAAACCACACCAGTGTTACACCACAGTATCTTTGCAAACCACACCAATGTTACACCACAGTAACTTTTCAAAACAAACCAATGTTACACCACAGTAACTTTTCAAACTACACCAATGTTATCACAGTAATTTTTCAAACCACATCAATGTTGCATCACATTAACTTTTCAAACCACACCAATGTTACACCACATTAACTTTTTAAACTACACCAGTATTACACCACAGTAACTTTTCAAACTACACCAGTGTTACACCACATAATTTTTTTTAAACCACACCAGTGTTGCACCACAGTAACTTTTCAAACCCCACCAGTGTTACACCACAGTAACTTTTCAAACTACACCAATGTTACCACAGTAACTTTTCAAACCACACAAATGTTACACAGCAGTAATTTTTCAAACCACACCAATGTTACATCACATTAACTTTTCAAACCACACCAGTGTTACACCACAGTAACTTTTTCAAACTACACCAGTGTTACACCACAGTAACTTTTCTTACCACACCAGTGTTACACCACAGTAACTTTTCAAACCAAACCAATGTTACACCACAGTAACTTTTCAAACCACACCAATGTTATCACAGTAATTTTTCAAACCACACCAATGTTGCATCACATTAACTTTTCAAACCACACCAGTGTTACATCACAGTAACTTTTTCAAAACACACCAATGTTTACCACAGTAACTTTTTAAACTACACCAGTGTTACACCACAGTAACTTTTCAAACCACACCAGTGTTACACCACAGTGACTTTTCAAACCACACCAATGTTACACAACAGTAACATTTCTTACCATACCAGTGTTACACCACAGTATCTTTTCAAACCACACCAATGTTACACCACAGTAACTTTTCAAACCACACCAGGGTTACACCACAGTGACTTTTCAAACCACACCAGGGCTACACCACAGTAACCTTTTAAACCGTACCAATGTTACACTACAGTAACTTTTCAAACCTTACCAGGGTTACACCACAGTGACTTTCCAAACCACACCAATGTTACACCACAGTAACTTTTCAAACCTCACCAATGTTACACCACAGTAACTTTTCAAACCACACCAATGTTACACCACAGTAACTTTTCAAACTACACCAATGTTACACTACAGTAAATATGCAAACCACACCAGTGTTACACCACAGTAACTTTTTAAACTACGTCAATGTTACACTACAGTAAATTTGCAAACCACACAAATGTTACACTACAGTAACCTTTCAAACAACACCAGTGTTACACCACAGTAACTTTTAAAACTACACCAGTGTTACACCACAGTAACTTTTCAAACCACACAAATGTTACACCACAGTAACTTTTTCAAACCACACCAATGTTGCACCAAAGTAACTTTTCAAACCACACAAATGTTACACCACAGTAACTTTTTCAAACCACACCAATGTTGCACCAAAGTAACTTTTCAAACCACACCAATGTTACACCACAGTAACTTTTCAAACCACACCAGTGTTACACCACAGTAATTTTTCAAACCACACCAATGTTACACCACAATAACTTTTCAAACCACACCAGTGTTACACCACAGTAACGTTTCAAACGACACAAAAGTTACACCACAGTAACTTTTCAAACCGTACCAATGTTACACCACAGTAATTTTTTCAAACCCCTTAATACAAAATTACTGCATTAATCCCCCCTCCCAACATACCGTAATTTTCGTACACACTAATACTTTAACCCTATGCCAACGTCCTTAGCTAAGTCGTTGTATGCTGCGCGGCTAGACTGGTTCAACATGATTGGTGGCCTATTTGTGGAGTCGTGAGACAACGTAGAGAAGTTGAAAAGTCACAAATTGATGATGTGAGACGTTGGGCATTACTATGACTGATTTGAAAGAGATGGGTTATTTTCAGAGGAGATCAACATAGTTTGTATTTCTTTCGAGCAAGAAGTGATCTCACGTGTTGTCATATGTGTAACAAATTGTTTGCAAAAAAATTCAGTTGCCTTGTTATTTGATCAACATTTTTAAAATCCATATAGAAAATTGAATAACGTTTAGCTTGAATATCTGGATTTATACCTGGGAGAAACTATTGCTACAGACTGCTAACAGGTTGGTGTTGTTATTGAGAAAAGGAATTACCACTAGAAGAACCTCCTTCTGTTTGCCGACTGAGAAAGTGAAATACATTGAAAGCACCTCCTTCTGTTTGCCAACTGAGAAAGTGAAATACATTAAAAGCACCTCCTTCTGTTTGCCAACTGAGAAAGTGAAATACATTGAAAGCACCTCCTTCTGTTTGCCAACTGAGAAAGTGAAATACTTTGAAAGCATCTCCTTCTGTTTGCCAACTGAGAAAGTGAAATACTTTGAAAGCATCTGAGAAAGTGAAATACATTGAAAGCACCTTCTTCTGTTTGCCAACTGAGAAAGTGAAATACATTGAAAGCACCTCCTTCTGTTTGCCAACTGAGAAAGTGAAATACTTTGAAAGCATCTCCTCATATTTGCTGACCATTGAACAAAGCCTGTACATTGTACATTGAAAGCATCTCCTCATATTTGCTGACCATTGAACAAAGCCTGTACATTGTACATTGAAAGCATCTCCTCATATTTGCTGACCATTGAACAAAGCCTGTACATTGTACATTGAAAGCATCTCCTCATACTTGCTGACCATTGAACAAAGACTGTACATTGTACATTGAAAGCATCTCCTCATATTTGCTGACCATTGAACAAAGACTGTACATTGTACATTGAAAGCATCTCCTCATATTTGCTGACCATTGAACAAAGACTGTACATTGTACATTGAAAGCATCTCCTCATACTTGCTGACCATTGAACAAAGACTGTACATTGTACATTGAAAGCACCTCCTCATATTTGCTGACCATTGAACAAAGACTGTACATTGTACATTGAAAGCATCTCCTCATATTTGCTGACCATTGAACAAAGACTGTACATTGTACATTGAAAGCATCTCCTCATATTTGCTGACCATTGAACAAAGACTGTACATCGTACATTGAAAGCATCTCCTCATACTTGCTGACCATTGAACAAAGCCTGTACATTGAACAAAGCCTGTACATTGAACAAAGCCTGTACATTGAACAAAGCCTGTACATTGAACAAAGCCTGTACATTGAACAAAGCCTGTACATTGAACAAAGCCTTTACATTGAACAAAGCCTGTACATTGAACAAAGCCTGTACATTGAACAAAGCCTGTACATTGAACAAAGCCTGTACATTGAACAAAGCCTGTACATTGAACAAAGCCTGTACATTGAACAAAGCCTGTACATTGAACAAAGCCTGTAAATTGAACAAAGCCTGTACATTGAACAAAGCCTGTACATTGAACAAAGCCTGTACATTGTACATGTTGCCTGTACATTGAACAAAGCCTGTACATTGAACAAAGCCTGTACATTGAACAAAGCCTGTACATTGAACAAAGCCTGTACATTGTACATGTTGCCTGTACATTGAACAAAGCCTGTACATTGAACAAAGCCTGTACATTGTACATGTAGCCTGCCACTGAAACAAGCTTCCTAATGCAGATATATAAAATGAACAAAAAAACTTTTTTTAAAAAAAGATGAGTGCCAGTTGCAGTAAGGAATGTAGAATCTCGCGTGAAAAAAGTAGTCATACAGGGGGACATTTGTGTTAGTTGATCAAATTTTATATCTCGCATTAAATCCCACATTCGATCACAATATATATCATTAAAACTTAGAGTTCTGAGTCCCCCTGTGTGACTACTTAGTTTGTGACTAAAAAATTATTTTCTGCTTTTTCATGTGAGATTCTACATTAGAATCAGAATTTACTTTCAGTATCTTCAGTTTCAGATGTAGTTGCTATTGTTTCAATTTTTTTGTCTATACTTGCATTTAAAAACAAAAATAATATTTAGTCACCATAATTCCGAATTATTTTTTGTTGTCGAAAATATAAATTTTCTAGTTTCATGTTTAGTTTCATGTTTAGTTTCATGTTTAGTTTCTATGGTTTCAGATTTAATTTTTATAGATCCAGGTTTGAACAAACACAATGTTTGAAATGACTGACTAACCTGTTTTTGTCAACATTTAATGACAACCTAAGAATGTTTACATGCAAAAATTATTACAACAAAAATATTTTTTAACAAAAAAATATTTAACACTAATTTGTCTAGAACCCCCACCCCCTCCTCCAATTCAACTTTCAAACACAAAAACAAATGAAATAAATCCATTGAAACAAAAACATAAAAAATATTTTTTTAAAAAGAAGATGGCGGCTGCTCGGCCAGAAATCAAGTTAGCCAGTCCGGCAAGTTCACCAATATTATTCTTTCTGGAAAGATCTCGAAATTAAGGCCAACGGACTGAAATAAATAAATGCCGTTTTATGAGCTCTTTTTCTGACTCTTTAAACAAGACAAATGATATGAAGATGGAAAAAAATATAATAGAGAATTTATATTTCATTTTTTAAAAATCTTTCATCTTTTGATTTTTAAAGACCTCAAAAGTCTAAAAAATGAAAAATTCCAAAGTATTTTTGAAAAAAGAAAAACATTTCCGATAACACGTTTTATGTTCTCAAAAACACACCAAGCGGTAATTTCTTTGTGTCATTGGTAGAGCTGTCAATATTGTTTGAAAAAAGCTGCCCGGGTACCCATCCACATTTTTCGAACGGGTACACCGGTACCCGTATAAAACTCCGCTTAATTATCGCCGTCGTGACCACAAAACAAAGCAATGCAACCTAGCCACCATCAATCCACCTCATTTCACACGATAGCCAACGACATGCTTCCAGCAACTCGCTATTGTAAACTTTAATGCACTATAAACGTTTTATTCCTTCTGTAAATGCATACGTCTTACTCACAAACGAAAACCACTTTGAACCGATTATACACACCAAATGTCAACAATCACGTAATATGTTCAGTAAGGTCGGTCATACGGGCTTAGCTGCTTGAATGTTAATTTCCGCTAGGGAGCGGTAGTAAATATTTATGACAGATAACATCACCGACCTTATACAAACCAATCGCTCTCTGAAACTAAAAATTTATATCAAACCCAAATTATTTTCAACCTTTTGCTTCTGTCCAGATTTTTTAATAATTTTTTTTTAAACTTTCATTTTTTAAAATTAATTTGTTTTTTAAAGTCCCATACCCGATGGTCGTAGGGGGTCCTAATGTTTCCATTAGAACTTACTAGGGGCTTGGTAGACCTTGGTGGGACGCCCCATTTCCCTTCCAGGTCAGCGAAGGACTTTCTTAGCGTTAGGGGCCGTCCATAAAGTAAGTCACGCTATTTTTGTCCATTTTTGACCCCTCCTCCCCCCTGTAACAAACTGTCACAAATCTCTTACATAAAGTGCGTCACACTTTCAAAATTTTTAATTAACACCTAATTAAAATATTAAATTTAATACTTAAAATACACTTCACTTTAAAATGTATTAAAATATAAAATTTCCACTTAAAAGTAGGGATGTACCGTTTTCAAAATTTATATAGATTTATATATATGTACCAAATTCATAAATTTTGAAATCCGGCCCCAGCCGGATTTATGAACTGAAATGAGGCCTGAGCCGAAGTCAGATTTTGTAAAATTGCGGATTTGCGGAGCCATTATGAATATATATAAATTAGGGCTCTATCGGCCTGCCGGATTTATGAAGTGAAATCCTGCCAGAGCAGAAGCCGGAGCCAGATTTGTAAAAATAGCCGGATTCCGGATTTGCCGGTACACCCCTACTTAAAAGAACTATCAGATTATTAAAATGAATTTAATAGTAGAATAGTTAATTGTCAACAGTTGTCATAGTTATTCAATAAAACAGTTACTCAATCTAGATCGAATTTGAAAACAAAAATTGCAAAAACTAGAGTTGACAATTATATAATACACATCATTTTTCTGCTATCTTTTCAATAAAATGTTTGTGTATAAAAAAGAAATTTAGCTTTGTTTCCAATCTTACGAAATGCGTTAATTGAAGGTATATTTTGACAATAGAATGAGATCGAAATCTCACAACTGGCCGTCGCCATCAATAGATATATTATTTCTTGACGCCATTATTGGTCAATGTTATGAAATAACGTAATTGCATCACTTTAAAGCAGGTTTCGGGAAACCTTTTATCTGAGAGAGCCATAAAAACCACATATTTTGAAAAGTAATTATGTGAGAGCCATACATTATGTTTAAAACTAAAAATTCAAGTAAATGTGTTCATTTTGTGTAATTTCAACACTAAAACTACAATAATTATGTCTTTAAATTCTTTTTACTACCATCGTTATGCTGTTTTTTTATATGCAATTAATATGTAGATCAAAGGATTCTAAATAAACGTTGTTTTTTTTAATATAATCGAACATTCGTGTGAGCGGTAGATGCAGCCATCAATAGAGCCACATCTTGCTCGCGAGCCAAGGTTTCCCGACCCCTGTCTTAAAGTCTTTACCCTGATGTCGAGTTGCCTACTTTTTAATTGTTCCAATTCTTCAGTAAATTAGTTCTCAAACCTTCTCCAAATGATACCCCAAAAACATGAAGATATCAGTAGAGCTACAAGAACCAGAAAATGCAGAAATAAAAAATTTAAAAGACCTTATGAACGTGCGGGGCGGGCTATGGAGATTGATGACCTTACGCGCCCCAACTGTTACGAGAAAGAGATTTAACGTATAAGACGATGTTATAGTTTTATTTTTTCAGGCTGTCATCAGGATCCGGTCGATGAGAAGACGGATGAACTACTTCCTTGTCTGTCTGAGTGTCGCTGACCTCTTGGTGCTCATCATTGCTCTACCTTCTGGACTCCAGGAGTTTTACGGCAAGGAGAGGTGGCACATAGGCGACCCCATGTGTAAGTCTGATATTTTTAGGTGTTTTTTTCGCTAAGGGATCAACGGTTTTTTTTATTAATTTTTACACTTGAGCTTGAAATATCTTCAGGTTTGGATGGTGTCCATATCTTTTCAAAGTCCTAGAAAAATACAATTGTTATGGAAAACATTTTATTCTAGAGCGAAATTTGAAGAAAAAAAAGTTTATGATAAGAAAAATGACGTCATGGTTATTTGACCACCTCTTCAATAATAAAGGTTAGAGTTTTCCAGCTAAACAATACTCTAAAATACCACACTTTAGAGGGTAATTAACACGATAAACAACGCTCATTTCTAACACGGACACTTGTCCAAAAGACACACATAAAGAACATTGACTCCTATAGTCAACAACTCCTCGGTTCAACTGCCACGAACCAAAGTTATCCGTTTGTCCAAAATGGAGTTCCAAGACGACTCCGAGTTATCAGTAGATAAACAAGAGATCCATTCCTTTGTGTGGGCATTTATTCTTCTTTTTTAAGAAACAATATAGTGTGGATAAACTATTTACACTGCGTGTTAGTTTTAATGGTTTCCATTTTGGTCAAGTATTTTGATCATTATTAATTGTAATGTATTTCTTTCTCCAAATATTATTTTAGCGTCTTGAATTAAATCCTTTAAAACAGTGCTTCTCAAACTTTTTAGTATGGCGGACCGGCAGGAATTTTCTCCATTGCACCAGGGACGGTGCACTATTTTCCCTGCCCTGACAATTTTTTCGGTCCTTCTTTTGAGAAACATCTGCGGACCGGCAGCGGATGGCCCCACGGACCGGCACCGGTCCGCTGACCACCACTTTGAGAAGCACTGATTTAAAACGTATTATAATGCGATAAGCTTCTTTAAATTTCAAAACCTAATTAAGGATCTTACATTTTATAAAAAATCTTCGAAACTCTAAGCAGTTATTAATGTCATAAATTAGAAATACATTAAATATGTTATTAAATTAATCAAGCTAAGGAAAAGATGTTCAACAAAATATCTGAATGACAAGCACGACATTTCTTTTATTATTGGGGTTTAAAACTGATAATACAAATTGAATTGTAAGAAAATTTAGCAGAAAAAACTTGTTTAAAAATGTAGCACATAAAACTTGTAAGAAAATATAGCAAGAAATTTTTTTTAAGTAAATATGGCAAGAAAGACATTGTTTATTGTATTTATTTATTTTTTAAATGTGAGGTCTCAGACAACTTAAACGATTTCAAATTTAAATTGTAAGTGATTTTTTAAAAAATATGTTAAAAAGATTTTAGAATCTGGTTTCCAAAGACGCATCACACAAAAATATAGATTTTATATCGACAAAATTGAAAAGATTGGTTTTCTAAAGATATGAAATTTGATACAAAAATACATGGAAAAAAATAATAATTAAATGCATAGTTTATTCATATACATATATAAATAATTTGTTACGACAAAAGATAAAAAAAAAGTAGGTTAAATCAAAATTAAAAGTTGAACTTTTATTTTAACTTAACACATTGGAAGCAAAATAACGCTCATAAGTGGAGTTGCATACCAAAGCATTTGGGCTTCAAGTTGACCAAATTTAAATATTATAAAACTAGACTTTGAGTGACAATCATCTATGAAACGCTTTTTGTATACACTACTAGATTTTTTTAACAATACTTTTCCTGGTCCAGCGATCTGGACTGAAAAGTCCAGGCGTTTATGAAAGTGGTAGTACAAAGAGACTTCGACCCAGCAGATGACCTTATAACGGTTCAGTTTGATAGTCCCAGGTGTCCTGAGTAGAGCCGCGTGAATTATGAGCAATACATGAGAGAATTCAGCTCGGACAGCTTAACATTTCTTAAGTCTTCAAAGATGGGGGGGGGGTGGAAGGATTTTATGGCTTGGGAGTAAGGATTTTAAAGTGCGAATATAATGAACCAATAGTGTTTTAGTTTGGAGATTACGAAGTGGGTATCTATAGGGTATTTACAAGGTGTCTATATGGTAAATTTACAGGGTATTTATAGGGTGTCTATAGGGTATATTTACAGGGTATTTATAGGGTGTCTATAGGGTATATTTACAGGGTATTTATAGGGTGTCTATAGGGTATATTTACAGGGTATTTATAGGGTGTCTATAGGGTATATTTACAGGGTATTTATAGGGTGTCTATAGGGTATATTTACAGGGTATTTATAGGGTGTCTATAGGGTATATTTACAGGGTATTTATAGGGTGTCTATAGGGTATATTTACAGGGTATTTATAGGGTGTCTATAGGGTATATTTACAGGGTATTTATAGGGTGTCTATAGGGTATATTTACAGGGTATTTATAGGGTGTCTATATGGTATATTTACAGGGTATTTATAGGGTGTCTATATGGTATATTTACAGGGTATTTATAGGGTGTCTATATGGTATATTTACAGGGTATTTATAGGGTGTCTATAGGGTATATTTACAGGGTATTTATAGGGTGTCTATAGGTATCCAGAAAAAAAGGTGTACAAATTATGCAAACCAAAAAGATCGGTCAATACTGATAAAGCTAAAATTATTTTAATGTTAAAATAATCCATTGAGCTAATCAAATAGCTTAGAATCAGTGGGCCTAGGGGGTATCTAACTGTTGCATACAACTGTAGACACATTTTGTGTAGCCTTATGATACTGGTGCAGAATGTTGAAATAATAGATATTTGGAGAGAATTTATAGATCAAGGCTATGAGAAAACGACGCGTTTTAATAAAGTGTAAGATAGTAAAAATGGAAGTGGTAAATAATGGATAAACAATTTAGTGGTTGAATGGCTTACGTGTATTGGCAAAATTATATCTTGTAATATTCATATACGAAAGCGTCACACATGTTCTAATGAAGAATTTGAATAAAATAAATTTCCATATTTCTAAAAAAGTCGGGATTGAGAATTGGAAGCGATGTTTAAGTGAATGCGTTAGTGTAGGAGTATTGGGGTGCTCAAACAAAGATACTGCAATTATGTCATAATCAGAAAGGTGTTGAACATTCAAATATCATTGATTGTTCTATTGGCTGCTGCTGCATTCAGTATATAATTATGAATCCATTCATTATTACAGTATCCGTCAAGAATCGATATTGTTAGTTGCTAATGATGTCGATGTCGAGGTCTTGCCACAGCGGTCCGGAATGATTTAACGATGGAGCTGCTCGAAGTTAAGTGTTACAGCAACACTGATACTCTCACCGTGAGAGTTTTCAAAGGCGACGTTGGCTTTACAATCACGAACGTCTATAATACGCCCAGAAATCCAATCGCACTTCCAGTTGGGGAAGATGTCATTTTTGGAAGAACGATAATAGCAGGAGACTTTAATGCACAGTCTCCTGACTGGGGCTATGCCGAACGGAACGCGTCAGGCCGCTACATCGAGGATGTCTGTATTAATACGAATCTCATCAGGCTGCAGAACGCAGACAGTGAACCGACACTACTGCACACGGGGCACAGCACGGAGTCCCGCCCAGATCTAACGCTTATATCCGCTGACCTAGAGTCGAAGCATAGACTGGAAGTCTTAAAGGAAGTAGGTAGCGATCATCTACCAATCCTGATCGAATTTGTGCTTGGTGCAGGCAAACCTCGATTTGAAAGAAGGCATTGGCAATTCCGTAAGGCCGATTGGCGAAAGTACGAGGCCGAGAGCGAGACCAAGCTCGCTCTGCTGGATGTTGCAGGAGACAACATGGATGCCACCTACGGGCAGTTTATTGACACAATCCTTGGGGTTGCGAGGCGAACGATCCCAAGGACTAACGGGAAACAGAAGTTCAGACCTTACTGGGACAAGAGTCTGACAGAATTGGTGAAACAAAGAGCAAAAGCACGGGAAAAGGCAGCCAGGCTGAAGACACCCGAAGCTCGTAGGGCGTACAACAGACTGACGGCTGAAGTCCGGGCCGCTGTCGACAAAGCGAAGAAGGCGAAATGGGTAAATACGTGCGAAAAACTCGACCTCGTAGACGGAAGAAAAGTTTGGCGGCTCTTAGATGCATTATCTGGCGCGGGGAAGACAAAGAATTCCAACCCTTTGACGACACCAAAGGGCCAAAGGGCTAGTGAAGTTAAGCGCGCACGAGCGCTAAACAAACACTTTGCCCAGGTAAACAAGAAAGGTGCCAGATCTGACTTTAGCCAAACAATCGACCGAATGCGCAAAGAGGGCTCAAGGAGACAAAGCAAGGGCCCTCAACTAGAGGTTTTCGCGGCCCCCTTCACAATGACAGAATTGCAAACTGCACTTAACAAGTGCCAAGCTGGCAAAGCACCAGGGCCAGATAAAGTTCACAATGAAATGCTCAAGCATCTGGGCAGGACAGGCCGAATGAAACTGTTGAGTTTCATAAATAGAACTTGGACAACAGGCACGCTGCCGAAGCTATGGAAAAAGGCCACAATAACCCCAATTCCCAAAGAGGGGAAACCAGGCGAACACCCGTCCAGTTACCGGCCAATTTCCCTCACGTCGTGTGTGGGGAAGGTAGCTGAACGGTTAGTGAACGCACGACTCTACTGGTTCCTCGAAAAGACCAAATGCATTCCAATGACTCAGGGTGGGTTCCGAAAGGGACGCCAACCGATGGACCAGGCTCTCCGATTAATTCAGACAATTACAAACGAACTCCAGTCGAGGAATCACACCGTTGCGGTGTTCTTCGATCTAAAGCAGGCATACGATAAGGTGTGGCGTGGAGGGCTACTCTATAAGTTGCAGCAGTTAGGTGTCACTGCGAACATGTACAGTTGGATAAAATCGTTCCTTACGGACAGAACGATCAAGACCCGAGTGGGGGAGTCATTATCCAACGAAGCGCGCCTGGAGGACGGACTCCCACAGGGGTCCGCCCTTAGTTGTACATTGTTCTTAGCCTACGTTCACGACCTACAAGGTATTCTGGGGTCGCAGAATGCCATGTTTGCTGACGATCTGGCTATATGGAGTTCAGGAAAGGGACGTCGCAACACTGCAGAACCGACTGCAGGAGGATCTGAATCGAATCGAAGACTATGCCAACCGATGGCGCCTAATAGTCAATACGGAGAAAACGGTCCACTCCATTTTTACAAATGGACGGAATGCACTGAAGCACGAGGTGGTGCTTCAGATATGTGGGAAAAGATTGAATTGGGATCGGACACCAACGTACTTGGGAATCAAGTTGGACCAGAAGGTCCAACTACATAACCATGTGCGTGAATTGTGCGCCAAAGCCACAGCTAAACTGTCCCTGGTGAAGAAACTGGCTAGCACTAGTTGGGGTGCGGACGCAAGATACTGAGAGCTCTCTATCTCGGTAGTGTGAGGGGTGCCATTGACTACAGCCTCCCGGTCCAGGCCTTTGCGAGCCGTACGGCTCTAGAGGGTCTGGATCGAATACAGAACCAAGCTCTACGGTTTGTATGCGGGGCGTTGCGTACGACACCCACAGCCGCTGTAGAAATTATGTCCCAACGTAGAACCCCTGGCGATAAGGCGAGAAAAGGCAATCATGACCACGGTAGAACGATACCGTAGGTTGGAGCATGACGAACCCTGCTTCCAATTACAAGACCGATGGGTAAAGAGGACCCGACTGAAAAGACCATCCTTCATGGATACGGTCTACGAACTAGAAGACTCAGTCCCCATACCCAAGCACAGGGAACGAATGCGACTGGTCCCTGCTCGAGGACCACATGAAAGCTTTGACTTGCCTGAACTACGTTTGACACTGGCAAATACAGCGGTGACGAAAGCCAGTCCCGTCGAGCTCCAGCGAGACGAGACTCTGAAGACAATCGAAGCTTATGGCGACAGCGTGGTAAAAGTCTTTACGGACGGCTCGCGTTTCAAGGATGGCAGAAGTGGATACGGAGTACTAATTCAATACCCTCAACCTGGACCTGACAGTATCGAACTGTCAGGGCCGTGCGGAGCCGCAAACAGTAGTCACGACGCCGAACTGGAGGCGATCTGCAAGGGTTTGAAAGAAGTGCGCCGACGTCTAGCAAGAAGAAAGGTTTTCCCGACCGTCGTAGTCTTCACCGATTCACGGTTTTCGCTCGAGACTGTGGGTCGATCCTCTCTGGAGACGAAAACGGTCAGTGTCATTTTGGAAACAGTAGGTGAAATCCTAGCACGAGGCGGAAAAGTAGTCCTTCAGTATATCACTGGGCACAGTGGCGAGCCTCATTCAGACAGGGTCGATAAGTTGGCGAGAGAAGGTTCAGCTCAGCCCCAACCCGATCGCCCGATGACCCAGCTGGGGGTCAGATCGTGGCTTAAGGACCATTTCCGAGAGAAATGGCTCCAGGGCTGGGCCTCTGGAAGCACGGCCAGAAGAGTATTCCAGTACATGCCGCGACCGAGCAAAAGCGACTCCTGGTGGAAAATTGGACGTAGCAATCAGACGCTCATAACTAGAATGAGAACTGAACATTGTCCCACACGAAGCTACTTGTACAAGTTTAACACTAGAAGGGAACTGGCCTGTCGGCTGTGTGGCCACCCTGAAGAGACGGTGGCCCACGTACTCGAAGAGTGCCCCGAGCTGTGCGGGGATTTGGAGGGAGAAGTAACGGTACCTGCAGAGGATTACCTCTACGGCGATGCCCGCTTGATGAGGCTCGCTTGCGATAAAATGAACCGGGTCTTAAGAGCTTAACGGCTCGACCCAAAAGAGAATGAACATTCACGAGTTGCTAATGATGTCACAGTGTGTTGCTGTTATTGTTCCTAACAAAACGCTAGTCATTTTTGCAGGTTAAACAACCCAAACCGTTTTGAAAATTTGTCCGGGGAAAAATCTCGGTGCTGTAAAAATAATGTTAATTTTGACTCGTACACATTCTTAACTTAGTAGGACTTTGCTGTAACAAACCCAATAACCGATTAAACAATATTTGACATTTTTTATATCAAATAAATGCCATAAAATTTTGATCTTGAATTTGGCAACAAAAAATTTATTTCAATCATTGGTGACCCATTAGAATATTAAGATAGAAGAGCCAATTTTTTGTTTCAAAATAATACTCGATCCTCTGTGTGTGACTTGCAGACGTGTGTGATACCACCTTGGTGCTTGAGTCCAGGGAAAACTGTTTCAATGCGCTCATAAACCAAATCATTGTTTTAGTTCATCTACTTAATCTCAATGCGGCCTGTGGTTGTCTCCCCTTGACGTGCTCCGCAGGTCTCAGCTTCAAACGGTGCTCATGTTACAACCCATAAAATAATGTTAAACTTAGCTGTAGAGCGTGAGTCGGGGAACGAATAAGATAAACAAAATAAAGCCCCAAGTGCGCCTGGCATAATCCTGACTCATAAGATTGATGGGCTTTCTCCCTTGGACTGCTCAGTTGGAGGCACGTACTGCATGATATTAGCCAGCAGCCGTCCATGACGTCATCAATTCAGACATTTGTTCATATTGTTCTGCTTGTTTTTGTAAACAATAAAACTCTCTTGCCCAACATTCTTCTGTTATTTGATCCTAGTCACGAATAATCTAGTCACAGACAATATGAATTTACATATTTTACATAGGAACAGTTTGTTACATATTTCGCCGCTTCTGCATATCTCTATAAATCGCGTCACCATCAACCATTAATAAAAAAACGATAAAAAAATGTTTTGACTATAAATCCTTTATATAGGACACGTAACTAAATGAATGTTCATTATAATACGCAGTGCAAGACAATCCAAAAATACAAAATTTTAGTTATGTCTCGTAAACCATGTTTAATATAATGCGCACTGATCGGGAAAATATTTTTAAAAGTTACGTCAATATAATACGCACCGAATCGCGCATCAGTAAAGTATTAAAAAGGTCGTTCAATATAATACGCACCACGACACTCTATCTCAAAAATTAACATGATACATAGCGATAAATAAAATAATCTAAAAAGTCAATAATTTAATGACAGTACATACGATCGATCTGAAACTTTGATGCATCATTTTTATCATCGGCATGAAACTGCCTGCAAAATTTCAGCTCGCCAGCTTACGAGGAAAAGGGTTAAAAATCGATCCAAAGTTTTTTAGACAATCAAGGGCTCAAACAGACACCACACGTTAATATAAAGGATTTAATAAAAAAATAAAAAGCCTTAAAAATAAGTTTTGACTAAAAATCCTTTATATACGAGACATAAATAAAAGAATGTTCATTATAATACTCAGCGCACGACAATCCAAAAATCCTAAATTGTAGTTATGTCTCGTAAAACATGTTTAATATAATGCGCAGCGATTGGGAATATATTTTTAAAAATTATCGTCCATATAATACGCACTCGAATCGCGCAACAGGAAAGTATTAAAAAAGTCGTTCAATATAATACGCACCGTGATACTCTATCTCAAAAAATAACATGATACATAGAGATAAATAAAATAATCTTAAAATTCATTAATTTAATGACAGTACATGCGATCGATCTGAAATTTTTATACATCGTTTTTATCATCGGCATGAGTCTGCTTGCAAAATTTCAGCTCGCTAGCTTACGAGGAAGTGGGTTAAAAATCGATCCAAATTTTACGACAAAAAACAAGCAACCAGACACCACGAGTTAATATAAAGGATCAAAAATACTTTCAGACATCTTCACACAAAATATAACTAACATACTTTTTTTACTGTACTATTAAACATGTTGAACATATGGAAGGTTAATTGAATAACTTTTTCTTATGATACGCATGACTGTGTATACGTGCTGAATTCAATGTTTACGTATGTACACATACGCAAATGATTTTTGAATTCACCATTAACCTTTGGCCCCCCGTTAAAACGATTGAAAACGGGTAATAACGTTTCTAGCAAATGACAAAAATAAATGTGTTGGCAATAATTCGAAATGTAAGTCATTGCAATGCAATTTCGATGTGATTTGTGCATAGTGGCTAATGGCTGACACAAACATAATACGTAAATCTAATGTGTACATATATTTACATAGTGGCTAAGGGCGGACACAAACATAATACGTATATCTAATGTGTTTACATATATTTACATAGAATCTATGGGCGTGACTTAACGACTTAACAGATTTTATTCATCTAAAACGCCACCCTCTTGTTTGCATCACTGGCTCTCATGGTGTCCGTATTAAGAGCTTTTGGCTCGGCCATTAGAGTCCCTGAAGACCTAGATGTCTTGCCAGGGATGTCGCGCTCAGTAAAGGGGTCAGGAATAAAACAGACTTACAAGACTTTGGTCAAATTGAAACGTCCAGTGACGTCCATAGATGGCCTAATTACCTACTTTATTTTTAGAGTCCCGGTTCAGAGGAGAACTTCTGATTTTAAGACATCACATCGTAAGATTTCTATCAAATGTAGACTTGCTTCCTGCAAGGTACATTTAACTAGGTTGCCGCCAACTTCTTCCGAATTCGGTTGGTTCCAATATGAAATTTAATCTTATAGTGAGTTCAGTGAGACTATTTTTAAAATGAACTCGAAATAAAGTTCTTAAGGGGCCATCAATATTTTATGAACGCACAAAAGTCTTATTTTCGTACCCTCTTCTTTCCCGTTACACCTCGTACATTTTCGAGACCCCATCCCTTATGCGTACGTACAATTGCTCTCTCTTTGGAAAATTAATTTTAAGCCAGAGTCAAAAGATATTGGTTTGACTCTTTGGGGCTGTCCATAAATGACGTCACGCGCCTAGGGGGGAGGGGATCACGCATTTGTGACTAGGGTGAGGGGGGATTTTAAGAAATGTGACGTCACATAAAAATGTGCAACTTTAAATAAAAGTTCCACCAAAATAATTGATTGCTAGCAATTTATTTAATGAAGTTTTCAATGGCTTCACGCGTGTTACAATATTATAGTGCAGACTTACACTAAATACATACTTAAATGACAAAAAAGTAATCTGCAAAATGCCAACTTTCAATTAGAAAATACGTCTTTTAGGGGGGAGGGATGGTTCAAAGCTTTGTGACGTCATGTTGGAGGCAGAGTCTTACCCGGGAAAGGGGGGGGGTGGTAAAAATCGGCCAAAATCGCGTGACGTCATTTATGGAAAGCACCTTTATAGTTTTTTGTAATGTCGTGTTTTTCATGTTGAAAATATTGAAGAAACACAATAGAACATTCTAATTTTTATTGTCTTGAACACAGCATTTTATTTTAAAAAAACTGATAAAATAGAACAATATAAGCAATGAAATCGCCGTCCCTTTATGAATATATAACGGCTGAGGCACCGGTGGGCGAAAGAGAAACTTCTACTATTTTCTACTATTTTCAAGAAATGGAAATATAAATCAGACGGTTATATATTTAGTAATGTGTGAATATTTGGTCTGAATCAAATGTAAATTACTTCCAAGTAATTAAAAGTTCAGAATTTCGTTTGCATCAAATTATTAAACATTATTGCATAATCAGTCTTGACTCAGTCGGTCTGGAATGACGTTTAAAGCCTGAGCCTGTTGCGGATTAAGGGGGGTGGGGTACTGATGGGGCTAAAGGCAGGAGCCCCCAATGATTTATTATTGTATAATAAAGGTGGATGTACCTGGCCCCAGGTAGAATTGCAGCCAGGGGCCCCGTGCAATCTTAATCCACCCCTGGACTGAGCGGTAAACTTTATTAGGCTTAGTATTGTACAAATTAAATGTGTTGTGCATACGTACACATTCAGTCGAGACCCCCCTCCCCCCGTACGCATTCATAGGCAAAATGCCAATAATTAAAGACACCCCATCCCTCCTTGCGTACGTAATATATGGATGGCACCTAATATAAAATGACAAATGTAACGGGCTAATAAAATCGGCAATTAATGTTTTGACAGACTGCTAAAAATTGATTTTCAATACATTGTAAGACGTGAGGTACTGCTTGCTCTAAATAAAATTTATATATTTGACAGCATGCTCAAACTAAAGGTTATGTCTTTCAACGGCTACTGTAACTGAAGTATATTTCCCGAAGTATAGTTTATTTAATATAAATACGTTTTTCTATTTTCACCTTTCCTCCGTGGAAACGTAAATTATGTAAAGCAACACTTAGTCTTAGTGTAATGTTGTTGTTTTTTGTTTTCAGTGTATATTCACTACCGAATAGGAAGTGTTGTTATTGAACAAGGGGAGACTATCTCAGTTTGTAGGATCTCATATAGAATGATTTGTATTGGTCGATTGCCATCTTAACTTGAGCAAGTCAGGTTATATTTTCTATCTTCCCCCCTCCATTACCAAGTGTTTCTCTGTTTATGGACAACAGCATGCACATTCATCTACGATGTAGCTATAAGATGTTGTATGGGTGACGTCACATGGCTATAATGGCGTGTGGCGAGAGACTGAAACAAGGGAGAGAAGGGAAAAGAAAGAAGAAGGGGAACTTGACATGAACGAGAAAAATTGAGAGAGCGGGAGAGAGAAGGGGGTAGTATTTGTGCATAAGTAAATATTTTGGTATACGAAGAATATAAATGTGTGTGTGTGTGAGGGAGAGAGAGAGAGAAAAAGAGTGTGTGTGAGAGAGAGAGAGAGAGAGAGGGGGGGTTAAGAGGATTCCAATACCTTAAAAACATTCACAGTAACGTAAAAACATGTGCAAAGACATAAAAAACGTGTGATACACTGCAAAATAAATGAAAATACCGTATTACATGTTCAATGTTATTGGATTATATCATCAGCATTTTAATTCTTCTTCTCACGTTAACCGGTAGCTAATATAATATTACAATTTGTTGAAACGGCGGAAAATAAACATTTTAATTTAAATAATAGTCATTGGAAAGTCATCTCAATCCTGAAACTCCGTTGTGAGCCCTGACAGAATCAGATATTTTATATGGAAAAACATTAGTTAACATTAAGAAATATTTTCTTAATTTAAATACATTTCAAATCAGACTGATTTTTAAGTATATTCCAGGAGCCAAGAAGATTTTACTCACAACTTGATACAAGTTTTTATTACAAAACGTAATACACAAATTAATACATACATTGATGCACACCTTGATATACTACTTGATAAACAACTTGATACACAACTTAATACATAACTTGATACTCAACTTGTGATACACAACGTGATACAGAACTTGATAAACAACGTAATACACAACTGGATATAAAGCTTAATACACAACTTGATAAACAAATTTTGATACACAACTTGATACACAACTTAATACACAACTTGTTACACAACTTACTACACAACTAAATACACAAATGAATACGCAATTCAATACACAACGTGATACACAACCTAATACAAAACTTTATACACAACTTAATACACAACTAAATACACAAATGAATACACAATTTAATACACAACGTGATACACAACCTAATACACAACTTTATACACAACTTAATACACAACTAAATACACAAATGAATACACAATTTAATACACAACGTGATACACAACCTAATACACAACTTTATTCACAACTTAATACACAACCTAATACACAACTTTATACACAACTTAATACACAACTTGATACACAACTTAATATACAACCTAATACATAACTTTATACACAACTTAATACACAACTTGATACACAACTTATTATACAACCTAATACACAACTTAATACACAACCTAATACACAACGTTATACACAAACTTAATACACAACTTGATACACAACTTAATATACAACCTAATACACAACTTAATACACAACCTAATACACAACTATATACACAACTTAATACACAACGTAATACACTACTTAATACACAACTTGATATACAACTTGATACACAAATTGATACACAACGTTAATTGTGCGTTTGACATTTTGTTAGGGCCGAAAATTAATCAAAATAAATGAAAATCCAAATGATAAATTAATTTTTAAAACTGAAGCAACTACCCTTAGATAAGTGAAAGTTCCTACTACCAAAACTTCATTCCCACTGTGGGGTACAAATACTTCTGATGATATTGCTGTATTGCTACTGAACTAAAAACATGTTTGCGAAAGTTGTGTGTAAACTGAGAACGTACTACTAACGTGATAGTACCTGTAATTGAGTTTTTTTCTGTTGTAGGTGGGGAAAAAAAACAAAAAAAACAACTGTACTTGATCAAATTCCAAAAGCTACCAATAAAAGTGTCCAAAATATGAACATTAATTTTATCAAACCATACACAGACCTTACATAAATCAGAGTGACGAAAAGGGCTGACGTTAACAATAGGTTATCGTGTGTACCATAATGGAAAGAATTTCAAGTACTCAGATGGCTTATTCTCTTTCTGTAACATCATTGTTCTGATGGCGTTTGTTTGTAACGTACATAACGAACGAATCAAAATTTTTCTCCTCTAACTAATGGATTTAATAACTGGCTAAAACGAAATCCAAAACTAGTTAGCCATTAATCAAGTGCTGAGCGCGTCCAAAATTTTTGCTATTGTTGTGATTCAGACTGCAGACCTCAAAAAGTCAGGATACATAAAAAGACATTTTGGGCACACACAAAAAAACAGCTAAAATTTCTGGTTAGAAACATCAATTAATTCCTGACATAATAAAACCGGTCGTTTCGTAGCCGCAGTAGGCCACTTCCAGTTCAAACAAATGCGATATTCTAGAATTGATACAGTTTCTTGCAAAGTACGAACCTGTATTCCGAGAACATCATGTGAAAATGTGTCCAACAAATTCAATCATGTACATGTCACATCACATTCAAAATGAGTTGTTTGCAGCCTCATGCGAAAAGTTCATTTAAAGTCATCTAAAAGACTAAACACTATTCAATTTTACTCGAAAGCACTCCAAGTCATTCACATAAAGGATATAACAATCAAGTTGTGGGCCATGTAAAGATAGAAATACAGAAAGTAAAATTTAAAAATTAAATAAAAGATTTCACTGAAACAAAATATGAAAGTGCTTTCAAACTTTCTGATATGGTTTTCAATAATCTGATAGCTAAATCTATTGATACGATGGATTGCAGATGTCAAACGTCTGATAACACGGCTGGCATGGCTGGACGCATGCAGAATTCAACAAAGACTCAACTCCGACTTTTGAATATGTAACTGCTGAGTCATTTTATTAGCCGTCGTCTGTTTACGTGCTACTTTTACTGAAACGAACTCCGCAAATATTTTGGTACATTAAAACGTTGCTGCACCGTCTCGTCCTGTCCCCACACCATAGCTGAGAAGTTCTAACTTCTAACTGCTACTACAGAAAATCTTTTTTTTAAAAAGACTTCAGGATATGCGATGGTGTGCCAGATCCTATGAAGAAAATATACCCTCTAGCTATGATAAGGTTATCTTTACAAATACGAAGAAACCAACAGAGGCAGACGAAAACTTAGACATGCTAACAGACGCAGGAATGCAAATAAAGCTTTCTTTTTATGACTATGTTTTTGGGTCTATCGCAGAGAAACGAAAGAAAGTGGTAGACGATGTTTTGACTTATGATAAATTGTATGTGAAGCTTTTGGAGTTTCAATGAAAACTCCCAGACGAAGAGATTGCGGGAAGGAATTTTTCGGAATGAAGATGCAGCCTTGTCACATAAAAATGAGTTGAGAATGAAGTTGTATTCTTCATTAGATAATGTTACTGTAGAAATTCAAGAGAGGTGCAGCATGTTGGAAGTTTCAAATTTGGAAAACATATGATTTTCTTACTCCAGGTAATTTATTGGACGTTGATGACCAAGACTTCAAATTAGAGCCCGTATCTCACATCACACTGAAAAAATAATGACTTTGGTTGAACTAGAGGGCAATAAAAAAGGATTTGAAGAATGCAAGTCCAGTTGATGTTTTGAAGTATTCGATTTATTGAGGTAGTTGATTTATTTAAGTAGTTATTTATTGAAGTTTACTACACGATTACTCCTCCTTGCTACACTGCCATACCTATTAATATACTTGCAATATTCTGCGAACAACTGTCAAGACTTAAGGTAATAAAGAATGAATTAGGATCAGCAATGAGTACACTATGATTGACTTATCGAGCCGCTGTGGTTTGGCCTATGAACATTATATGACTGATGACATAGATATTGACACTGTTATCAAAGATTTCCCATGATGATAAGCAGAAAATACCACAATAGATCAAGACAGGAACTCACTTCGATATACTTATTTCTAGATTAGCAATTTTTTATTGTTTGTATTATTACTGTTTATTAAAACAATGTTTTTAAAAAAAATCATAATTTATAGGAGAGGTGGGAACTTGACGATATCTACGATATATTTTTATCTTTTGGAACAAATTTCTGTCAAAATAAGTATCATTAAAATAAAATTTAAAAAAACAAGTAAATAAGCTATTTATCAAATTTTGCAAAATATAATCTTTTACGGGATGAAAACACGATTATTTTGAAATAAAAAATAATCATTAATAATTATATTTATTACAAGGATAAACTATTTTAAAATTCTTTTTAGGTTTATTTCCGTGCGAGGAAATACAATTTAAGAAATGATCTCATTGACTGATAAAACTTTGTCTCCGTATGACTAAGATTATAAATGATTATCAACGTGAAACAACTCTTTGATGAGATTAGCTCAGATTCAATTATTGTCTTTAAAACAAACAAAATTTCTTTTGTCAAAATTAGATTAATGAAATCACATCACTTCATCACCGTGTTATTGCTGCTTGATTGCCTTGTTACGCCTTCATTGGACCTTGCGGTGCTTAGATGCATTTCCAATACACACAGAAATTACATTTATGATATTAAGAAATACGCTGACATAGGGGTGTGTTTATTTGGTCAAAAATATTTGCTGGTTTCTTCAACATTAATAAAATATATATTTACATCGTTGTTTTAGTCCAAAAACCCCCACTAAATGTATAAATTTAAGCTATGTTTCAATTGGAGATTTTAATTTCTATTAACAATGACGTAGAATTTATTATCAAACTAGTTTGATTTTGTTCAGTAACTTTCATTTATTTCACTTTATTATAAGCAATTTTAGTTTTCTTGGCTGTAACAGATGGTGTTCGTTACATTTACCTATTTCTTGGCTGTAACAGATGGTGTTCGTTACATTTACCTATTTCTTGGCTGTAACAGATGGTGTTCGTTACATTTACCTATTTCTTGGCTGTAACAGATGGTGTTCGTTACATTTACCTATTTCTTGGCTGTAACAGATGGTGTTCGTTACATTTACCTATTTTTGTATAGAATACTTTCGTGCAATAGAAAGTATATATATTAGGGCTGGGAAAATTAACGATTAATTTCTTGATTAATCGTTCAAAAATTTTAACGATTAAATTGTTTTTAGCGATTAATCGCCCCACCAATTATAAATGTATTGGAAGGCAAAAAGTAAAATATTTCGGCCGATAAATATGAACTAATTTCCAGACGATTACGCGAACATTGTCGTTTGAACTATTCACTTAGGTGATTATTAAAATTGTTGATTAAGGTTGTTTCCATTGAGAAAAATCGTTTGCCTACCATGCAATGTTCCCTCTAAGTCTAAGCTCGTTGTTTCGTGTGCAAAGTTTTAAAAGAACTCGTGTGCAAGGTTCCACAACGTCCATTTTTTGTGCAAAATTTTACAAAATTTTCTGCGCGGTGATTCTAAACTCCTGCGTGGCGTCGGTAAAATATCTGCGCAGCGGCGCTGCTTAAAGGGAAGATTGCTACCATGGTTCTAACACTTCGCTTACATATCACCTGCAAACCAAACATCCACTACAGTATCAGAAACTTCAAATGAGACAATCTAAAGCTATGTAAACGATTTTTCAGCTCGGCTGGTTATATTGTCAATAAGACCCGATCTGAACCAAATAATGTCAATACACTTGTCTGTTTGCGTTGTTGGTTAAAAGATGACATATAAAGAAGACATTCCAGTGTTATTTAGATTTTCGACAAGTACTTTTAATAAATGTTATATATGAAACCATACATTTCAATTTTTGTCTTTAATCGAAATTAACGATTAATTAATCATTAATTTTTCAAAAGTTAACTATTAATTTTTAATTAATCGATAACAGCCCTAATATATATACTAAAATATGTAGCACAATTAAACAACTATGACTCTTGCTGTTAAGATGCTGTAACAATTTATCAAAGATGTGTTGAATGGTTTATGCCGTAGTGTTGAAAATTTTGAATCTTTCTTTTTCCCCAGGTAAATTGGTTGTGTTCTCAGAGAATGCAGCCCACCATTGTTCTGTGTTAACGCTACTCGCCATTGGGTTCGAGAGATATCACGCCATTTGTTATCCTATGGGCGAAACTTGCGTGGGGAAAATGAGTTCTGAGAGTATTCTCATCCCTTTGGTGTGGATCCTGTCTTGTGTAGCGACCTTGCCCTTCGCTATCTTCTATGGTACAGAGGTAACTGTTAAAGCATATAATTTTTAAAAAAATATACACTAAACAAAATGATGGTAACATGAGTTTATACACATATAAACATATGTATAGGGAGGTTTAATACAATAATATCATCTCATATGTTATGGCTTGAGATCGTCGGAAATATTATTGAAGACTTGGAGGCGTATGAAACATTTAGTGAAACTATGATTTTTTTGTCTGTGATTCAATATTTTTGGAAAAATAAACATAACTTTTTATTTGTTAAATATAGCTTTTAAATGGCATTAGATAAATGCAATATCTTTTATACAGCCTATTCATAGTTTCAAAGCATAAACGATATTGATGTTTTGTTTCTTTCCCCCTTCAATCTTGCAGGTGAGAACATATATGGATGGAAGTTTGGCAGACTTTTGCACGGTGAAAGGAATCAGTAATGAGATGCACACAGTCTACATTATATTTATTTTTACAGTGTTATTTGCCTTGCCGTTGGTGCTCCTTACCATCATGTACTCAGCCATCTCACTGACCATCGCAACCAGCACGATCCCGTCATCTGAAGGCGCTACTCGAACCCTCAGTTCTCAGAGTCGCTCTGACCTAAACCAGAGCTCAAATTCTAGAGTCGTCGCTGGCAGACGGCAGGTGGTCAAGATGATGGTGGCGGTCATGCTGACCTATTTCATCTGTTTACTTCCCCTGCGCTGCATGCAGGTTTGGACGCTCTTCGCTACGGAAAGTGATTTTATCAACTTGGGACAAGAAGGGTTTCTCAACCTTGTCAATACGAGTCGTATACTTATGTACTTGAACAGCGCTTGCAACCCAGTCATTTACGGACTGCTGAGTTCAAACTTTAGGACTGCATTCAAGCAGTCATTTTACACCTGCAGGCTGAGCGGCAAAGACAGAGGGAAGTATAACATGGCATATTACAATCAGCAACAAACGCAGGTCACCAACTTTCAAGCCAATAAAAGAGTGCTGGGAAATTCACATACATTAGCCTTAAGGGAAAATGGTAATTCTAATAAACATGAATGTGTTAATCATAACTCGGGTCATTTCAATATGACGAGTCACGGTAAGGACACGTCAGACACGGCTGTACTGAAACACGGTGACTCACTCGATTCCGATATAGAGCTAATTGCTTTAAAGTCCTATGGGAACGGCAATAGACCCACTTATGTATAGAATAGAACAGATATCTAAATCACACTGCTATCTGCAGAGTAATTTTCTGTTTGGTAATGGATAACTTTATTGTTAACTGTTTTCTTAACGAATTGATCTTTAGAAAATTTCAAGTTCACTTTTATTTAAAACTGCTATCCATCGATACAGATTCCAAGTATGCAAATATTACATCATTAACTTTCACTCATCTCAAATTCATGTAGGTAGAATGCCGCGCTGTTTTAAATGCTATAGCCAAAGAAATATGTGTGTGTCCATTCTTCAGAAATATGTATGTGTGTCCATTTTTCAGAAATATGTGTGTGTCCATTCTTCATTAAAGAAATCTGTCTGTGTCCATTCTTCATTAAAGAAATGTGTCTGTGTCCATTCTTCATTAAATAAATGTGTGTGTCCATTCTTCATTAAAGAAATATGTGTGTCCATTCTTCATTAAAGAAATATGTGTGTCCATTCTTCGGAAATATGTGTGTGTCCATCTTCAGAAATATGTGTGTCCATTCTTCAGAAATATGTGTGCGTCCATTCTTCATTAAACACACATGATTCATCACCAATTTTACGCTTTTTTTTAATGGTTCATGCCCCTACTTATTTTGTACATTTTAAAATTTTACTGTTGTAAAGACGAAATTGAAATAAAACTGACATTCCGGAAAAGTAAGTAATTACACTCTCTGCGCACGCGCATTGACGTAGCCGCTGTAATGGAAAATACGAGACAAACTTTCGGTGGCGAAGATGAACCAAAACTCACTTAAAGTCTTGTTTTCTTGCTAGTTACTACACATGTAGTAACTATTTCATTTGCCTTCAGCACCTAGTCAACGTTACCTCTCTTTCAAAGGCATTATCAGCAATGTTCTGTGGACAAATTACACATCTGTCTATCTGAATATTCATATCAGATCTAACATTACACATTTGCACGTATAATTGTCAATGTGTATATTGTATAACGAATTTACGACACTGAATAAAATCAAGTTTTATAACATAAGTTTTATTTTTTTAAAATTAAAAAAACACATTTAATTTATCTACTTACAATTGATTTATGCATGTGTTCGTTAAGTGTGATAAAACAATATTTGACTTCAAATAAAGCTATTTCTTCCGTTTTTAAACCAAAGCGTTCTTTGATTATTGTTTGTGATAAATGGGAATTAAGCAGCAGGTAAAACTATGACGTATCCATGCCAAATAACAGTAGTATACATTGATTTCTCTCTTTCATTTCGCCAAAGGGCAGCATCATTAGCCGGAAAAGTGCCAAGTCCGTGGCTATATGTATAAATTCAGATGGGCTTTATTTTTCTGCCCGAAGATTTCTAATACAACGTTCAAGTCGTCAGCCGAAAGTAGTTCCGGTCGAATATGCGGCAGCATATCCGAAATGTTAGGTAACGTAATGTAATGGAAATCAGTACCTAAATATACAAGTACAAATAAACTAATTATACAAGTAAGAATAAACTAAATAGACAAGAACTAGAATACTAAATATACAAGTATGAATAAAGAAAATATACAAGTACATTTACGAATTAAGTAATACTGCATTAATTTAGCCTTTGGAGGGGCGGTCCATAAAGGACGTCATGCGCCTAGCGGGGGAGGGGGGTCACGCATTTGTGACGAGGGGGAGGGGGTGTTTAAGAAATGTGACGTCACATATAAACGCGCAAATTTAAAAAGTTAAAAACTTCACTCGTGCCGACGCCCCTGCATCACACGTCAGCGATAGTAGTGAGAGGAGCAAATTGGTTCTCACATACAATCCCCACAACATCAGAGCCAAGGGAATATTTTTGAAAAACCGCACCATCCTCCTCGCGGACCCTGAGACTAACAACATATTTTCCACCCCACCTCTCATTGTATTCAGGAGTGACAAAAATCTGCGAGACCTATTCGTTCGTAGCCGTCTTTGTATTCCGTCCTCCCATCTGGGCACCAAGCCATGTGGCCGTCCTCCCATCTGAGCACCAAGCCATGTGGCCGTCCTCCCATCTGGGCACCAAGCCATGCGGCCGTCCTCCCATCTGGGCACCAAGCCATGTGGCCGTCCTCCCATCTGGGCACCAAGCCATGCGGCCGTCCTCCCATCTGGGCACCAAGCCATGCGGCCGTCCTCGCTGTAAGACATGTCCTTGTTACCCAGATGGACCAGATTGTCTTCCCTAAGGGGATATTCAAGATTAGGAATGGCTTTCTTTGAACCAGTCCCAATGTGGTCTACACCATTGTGTGTAAGCCCTGCTCTTTGAAGTACATAGGTGAGATGAGAGGTTACTCTCTTGCCGTATCGCAGAGCATGTACGTGCGATAACACTAGACAAACAGTGTCTTGTCTCCTGACACTTCAATGGACGTGACCACATGGGTGTCGATGACATGTCTGTCACCGCCATGGTTTCTTGCACAAACACACCCAGCAGGGTCAGTCTGGAATAGACTAACCCAAGAGTATGGGACCCTAACACCACATGGGATGAATGTTGTGTTTGCACTGACAACCTAATTGGCCACACCCACCCTTTCCTTTCCTATATAAGCTCTTACTTTTCTCTCTTTACTATTTCTCTACTGGACTAATTGGATTTCACCGCAGCTAAGTTTTTTTATTCTTTCGTTAGATTCGTTTTATTTGTGTACTATTTGTTCTTTGAAGAAGGCCCTTTGCCGAAACGTTCGCTGTTTTGTTACGTCCTGTCAGGCTAACTCAAGCGCTGTTTATCTATATATATATATATATATATATATATATAAATCAAAGTAGTATGTATGTATGTATGTATGTATGTATGTATGTATGTATGTATGTATGTATGTATGTATGTATGTATGTATGTATGTATGTATGTATGTATGTATGTATGTATGTATGTATGTATGTATGTATGTATGTATGTATGTATGTATGTATGTATGTATGTATGTATGTATGTATGTATGTATGTATGTACGTACGTACGTACGTAAGTACGTACGTACGTACGTACGTATGTACGTATGTATGTATGTATGTATGTATGTATGTATGTATGTATGTATGTATGTATGTATGTATGTATGTATGTATGTATGTATGTATGTATGTATGTATGTATGTATGTATGTATGTATGTATGTATGTATGTATGTATGTATGTATGTATGTATGTATGTATGTATGTATGTATGTATGTATGTATGTATGTATGTATGTATGTATGTATGTATGTATGTATGTATGTATGTATGTATGTATGTATGTATGTATGTATGTATGTATGTATGTATGTATGTATGTATGTATGTATGTATGTCCTTTATAGCTGACTAAACCATTCATCCGATTGCCATGAAACTTTTGGAGACTTTTGAGTATGCTCCTGGGATGGTAACTGGCAACTTTTTTTGCAATATTTAACACTCATATGATTTTTTGCAATATTAAACACTCATATGATTTTTTCTTATATGAGCTTTATAAAAATTACTTTAAGCGTTAGCTATTAGGTAAATTGATGGATCTTAACCAAACTTTGTATACAACAACTTGGTAGCCAATATTGAAATACTATAGGGCACCAATTTCCTAATGTCCATTTATTCGGGGCTGGGGGCCCAAAATGTCTTTTTTCATAAACGTTTAAGATTTTATTCCCCATTCAAGTATTAATGATCTAGATAAATATAGAGAAATATATCCGCTATGAAATTGATTGAAATAAATAGGTGTTTTTAACTTGACATCTTGCACTAATTGGGCCCTGGGGCCCTTAATGTCATTTTTTGCTTATATGAGCTATATAAAAATTAGTTTATGCGTTAGCTACTGAGTTAATGAATAGATCTTAACCAAACTTTGTATATAAAAACTTGGTAGCACATATTAAAATAATAAAGGGTACTGCACTTCTAATGTCAAGTTGTTCAGGGCTGGGGGCCCTAAATGTCCTTTTTTGGGTATATTTTTTAGATATTATTTGCCATTCTATTTTTAACGTTCTTGAGAAATATATCCATGATGAAACTGAATTTAAATGAACAGGTTTCAAAATGTACATCTTGAACCGAATGGGCCCGGGGCCCCTTAATGTATTTTTTTCTTATATTAGCTAAATAAAAATTAGTTTATTTGTTTAGATAAACGAGAAAATAACTGGATTTTGACCAAACTTGGTATATAAAAACTTAAGAGCCTATATAAAATTACAATAGGGCACTGAACTCCTAATGTACATTTCCTCGGGGCTGGGGGCCCTAAATGTGTTTTTACTAAACTTTTAGTATATTGAATTCCCCATTTAATTTTACACGATATTGAGCAATATAGATAAATATATTTATATATTTGTAATGAAAATGAACAGATTTTCGAACGTCATATGTTAAACTGATGGGCCCGGTGACACTTAAAGTAATTTCTTTTTTATCTTTATATGTATTCCTTTTTACTGAGATCGTTGCAACGCATGGCGGCTCTGCTAGTATGTTATACATTTAACTTAAATAAAACCGTGGGACGCTGTATCGTGGCTGTACATATTAATACTAGGATTCTTTTGGTTCTTTCAATACCGGTGTCGGGATCGATATATTAATTTGACGAGATATTTATAAATCTAAATGATTTTTTTTAATGATTTTTTTGGGTCCCAATTTCTCTTATTATGAAATATCGGTGACGTCAAAATCGGGACCTATACACGCTACCGATACCGATATTGCCGATATCCTGATATCGGTGCCGATATTTAGGTAGACCCCTTGATATAAGAAGTTCAAACCACACATAACCAATGTTCACTTTTCGCTGATTTCAGCCTCGCATATTTCTGACAAATGCCGCGCAGCAATTTAGAATTACTACTCAGCAAATTTTAAAATGGATAATATATATGTGTTTGTGAAGTGTAAAATTTAGCACACAAAAAATTGATTCTATGCAACTTTGCATACAAGTTTTTTGTTATTTTGCACAAGGACCAACGAACCTTAAAGGGAAAATTGCAAGAAAAAAAGGCCATCACTGCTATAGGCAGAAACTTCCGAAATCATTTTGTTTTCCTTTTTATGACACTATAAATATGTTGAACGTCAACTCTAGAAATGACTGGATTTTCTCCCGGGATTGCTACATAATATTAGTAAGAAACCTTTTGGTCAATAACACAGGAACTATGCAAAAAAATGCATAGACACGTGAGCTCAGGCTTCTAATTTTTAAAAAATTAGTTTTGTTTCCTTATAGCAATTTTAAAGTTTGCCTGTTTGTTAATTACAGGTATTGGCATCAGAAGTTTGACAAGCATCCCCCCAAATCCCGCCACAGCAATCCCTTCCTTCAAGTGCTGTGCAATGTTCCCTCTAAGTTTTTTTGGTCCGTGTGCAATGTATATAAAAATTCGTGTGCAAAGTTGCACGGAATCCATTTTTTATCAATATATATTTTTTGCAAAGTTTGCTGCGCGGTAATCCTAAACTGCTGCGTGGCATCAGTCAGATATTGTTCGGCCGCGCAGCAGCGCAGCTTAAAGGGAACGTTGGTGCTGTGTAGTACAAAGAGATGGGCGCCGCCAAGTCTACCAAGCCCCGAGAAAGTTCTAATGGAAACATTCGACCCCCTACGACTTCGAGGTTATGGGACACTCAACGAAGAAAAAACAACTGTGTATGACTGATATAAATGATTACTTTATGATGTAAATGATTTAGGTTTGAATGGGGTCGTTTAATAGAAAGTGCTATCAATGGAGTAAGTACTCATTAGCAATGTCCTTAAATGTGTAATGCTGTCCATATAATGTTGTAGTCACAGTTCCATTCTCTTGTAAGTTTAACACTGGTTTTTGCTCCATCCTCCAGACGTTGGCCTTATTATTTGTTTATTTCAACAGTAAGCCACTATTTAACGTGGAATTATAATATCGTACCCCATATGTATGTAGACACATAGATTGTTTTTTAAAACTTTAAATATTCATTTAGGTTAACTAACACTTCTATTTTAAAACATAAAAATCCATTTAGTCTACCACAATGTAGTTAATTGAAACAAAATTAATGTGTTCATTTAGTCTATCCTAATATAGTTAAATTAAAACAAAATTTCTATTTTCATTTAACCTCAGGGCCGGTCTTTGCGATTGCGGGACCCTATGCGGCTTAATATGCGAAACGGATTGCGCGGGGCCTAGTTCGGGTAGTGATAAGGAATTAATAAGGATAATAAGCTCGGGGCCTCTTGCGGCCGCATAGGTTGCAGTGGCCTAAGACCAGCCATGTTTAGCCCATCATAATATAGTTATATTAAAACAAAATTACTTTACTTATTTAGCCTTCCAAAACTTTTAATGAAATCTTATTTTGGCTCTTCCATTGAATTTTCTCTACTAGCCAATAATATAATTTGCTTACATTATTTGTGATATTAAGAGGCAAATAAATAATTAAACATATTTTTTTTTGTTCCTTCGTTTTTTTACTGTGTTTTTAATAAACGTATAAAAACATTTTCTCATGCTTCCATTCCATTGAAAAAAAATGTTTACACATAAAAATGTGGCCTATTTATGTCATCAGTACACACGAAACTGCACCACATTAATTTATAATGCATAGAAAATCAAAATCTTTGCCACACATTAATTCAACTCAGTGAACACTGTATTATTTACAAGGTTTTTACCACGTTTTTATTAACTCACTTTCGTTCCTGTTTGTCCACAATTTTTCAAATCTGCCAACGTAAAATTAATCCACTTCTGATGGTCCTAGAGATCTCAAATTTTTACCACAGATAGATCTTGGATGACAATGCATTGTATCAAAAGTTCAAATCGATCGAATGTACCGTTATTAAATTATTGAACTTTTTAGTGTATCTATATGTAAGCATATGTATTATCCATCTGCTCTTGTTTACATTACATTCACGTGCCGAGTTCACACCAACCCCGACGACATCAACCATGTTTAACATCAAGGGGAGATCAGTCATTTCCAGTATGTAAATGTTAGTCGGGAAATGCGTATTATATTTGAACATAATCAATACTTCAAAACTCACCATAGAATACACGTATACTAAAAAGAATAAAATAAATAAAAGTAAAAAAAAAGAATTAAAAAAACACGTTTTTATAAGTGGACTAAAAAGAAGAAAATAATTTAAAACTTATAAGTTCAAGTACTTTAGTTTAATAAGACTAAAAAAAGTGCGGCGTTTGGTATAAAAATTAAAAATTTAAAATTTAGAAGGCAAAAGAGAGATCTATAAGTGAGAGAATGAATGAACTGCATATGTTAAACATCATAAGCGCCCGCCCCACGTTTTTAGTTATGTTAAATTAAAGTCCTTGAACTTATAAGTTTTAAATTATTTTCTTCTCTTTAGTCCACTTATAACACTTATAAAAACGTGGTTTAAAAAATTCTTTTTTTACTTGTGATGGACAGCAGGTTGATAAGGTATCCCTCTTTCCAGTCGGAAGGAACTTGCTCCTCTTCCCATATCTTCATAAACAGAGGGTGTAGCATTTCCACACTGGTTTTCAAGTCCGCCTTCAGTGCCTCTGCTGAGATGACATCAGGTCCTGCAGCCTTTCCATTTCTGAGTTGTTAAATGGCTCTGCTAATCTCTTCTTTGGTGGGACTATTGCAGTCAATTAGCAGATCACTGTCAGCTGGTTGGATATCTGGTGGATTCCTTGGTTCAGGCCTGTTTAGGAGCTCTTCAAAGTGCTCCTTCCATCCTCCTCTCTGTTGCTCCTCACGTGGTATGGTGTTTCCCATTTTGTCCTTCACTGATCTCTCTACCTTGCTAAATTTCCCTGACAGCGTCTTAATGATATCAAACAGTTCCCTCAAGTTCCCCTGGTGAGCTGCATCTTCTGCTTTTTTAGCAAGTTTATCAACAAATCCCTTCTTGTCCCTCTTGATGCTTTTCTTAACTTCCTTATTTGCATCTGCATACTCCTTCTGGGACTTGTTTGTCTTTGCTCGGGTGCGGCTGTTATTAACTTCTGATTTCTTTCTTTTCCTTTCTTCTATTTCTATTTTACTCAGCGTACCTGCTGTCATCCATTCTTTGTGTGCCTGTTTCCTGTTTCCTTGCACTTCCTGGCTTGTTGACTGGACTGTTTCTTTCATGCTTTGCCACTTTTCTTCGTTGGTTTCATCTTCGAGTATTTCTTGTAGTGCTTGGAACTTATTGAATAGTGAGATTTTGAATTTTTCCTTTTAGGCTTGGTCCTTCAGGAGGGAGGTATTATACCGAGTCCTGTATGCTGTTTGCTCGGTATAATGTCTCGTTAGCTTTAATTTCATCCTGGCCACCAGAAGATGGTGATCTGAGGCAACATCAGCTCCCCTCTTAACACGTACGTCTAGGAGAGATCACATGATTTGTTTTTACAAATACATACATGGTCGATTTGGTTCATCGTTCTCCTGTCCGGTGAGACCCATGTAGCTTTGTGAATCCTCTTATGCTGGAAAATACTCCCCCCCTATGACCAGGTCTGCTGTGGCACATAGGTCCGCAAACCTCTCATCATTGTCTTTCATCTCGCCTATTCTTTGCTTTCCCATAACCTCTTCATACCCTGTGTTGCTATTGCCGATTTTGGCATTAAAGTCTCCCATGAGGATGACGATGTTCCTCCGTGGGCGACCCTGGACTATGGTCATTACTCTATTGTAGATTCTACTTTGTCTCCTTCATCACGTTCATTAGTTGGTGCTTTGCATTGGATAACATCTAGGTTGATGCTACGTTTCTTTATCCGAAAGGTTTCTAAAAGAATTCTAGGTCCATGGGCCTACCATCAAATGAGTGCTCCGTGTGCTGCCCTTGATAGCATCATAGCAACACCCAGGGTATGTGGGGCATCGTCTTCTTCGTGTCCCGAAAATATCACCATCTCTCCTGAGATTAATCTCTTCTGTCCCCATCCAGTATATCTTGCTTCTCTAACTCCGAGAATGGTGAGCTTATAGCTCCTCATCTCATCGGCTATTTGTGCAGCTTTACCTGCCTCGTACATGGTGCGGACATTCCAAGCTCCAATGACCGTGGTAGTCCTGGTACAGATGATAGTAGTCGGCCTAATAGCTTCCAGGTTTTGGCTTTCACTATTAGGTGTCATATTTTCCTCCTAAAGGAGTCCATCCTCTCCCAGGACTGAAATGTCTTTTGCTACTCTTTTCGGTGTTTTTGTAACTATGTTTTTTACACGGCAGGGTTGTTGTCCTTGCGCACAACCACTTGGGGGGTTGCCCCTCACAGCTCAATGGGTAGCTGCCAGTGTTCGGGTTGGGTCCCTAGCCTTTGTGGATCGCTCCACTTACTACAAGGAAGTAGGGCTGATTTTGGTTCGCCCCAGGTATTTTATTTCCCCGTTACCCTCCATATCTCGTGGGCTTTCCCCTATCCGCTCGATAGAAGATCAGCATCTCCCACGAGTCAATGATATTTAAACGCTTGAAATTGATTCGATCAGTGTTGACCTAAGACCTAAGTGTTGTTAGCTCTGCTGACGTAGACCAAATGAGTCGTGGGTCAAAATTAAATTTAGTCCCTCCAGCCTGGCCTGGGGAGCTGTTGAAATATTTGCCCGACAGGCAGACAAACAGATGATCCAGGCCTAATAACTTATTTAGTCAAGAGACTTTCACACTTGAATAAAACAACAACGTCAGCTCACTGGCAATTATCTGTTAGTAGACATTTTTTAGGAGAAAAAACTCAAACCTAATCCTATGTGAACCGACCTTTTTAAATAGTGAAGATAATTAATAAAAATAATCCGTGGAATATTAAGGAATGACATATAAGTCTTATAAGTGACGTATATTTATTGTCAGTTATTGGTGAGACAAACTCTGAAAGCTTCAAGAGATATTTATGAACATTTTAAAACTAACACGCACACAAACAAAAAAATAAAAATTAACACGTCATGGCAAACAAGCCAAAAATCTAAATGGGTTTCATGCAGAACCGCGTAGCAGTGGCTGAGAAGCTATATCAAGCTTGGAGCTCGAGCAGTGGAACAAGATTTCCTCTTCCGGATCTGGAGTTAAGGAAAAAGAAACGAACTTATAAAAGATCAAAATAAAAATGTATTCTTTATACAATGTAAAAATATTTGTATATTATTTTAATTTTTTTAGCTTTCAAAACGTACTCTTTTACTGTTTCTTTCAATCTACTGATAAATAATTTACATCACCTCTTACTTCCGAAAATACGGGGACAAACCCTTCTCCATCTGTATCATGTATGGGATAAAATTTTCACTAATAAGTAAATAAAACCAGATTAACACTTTTTTAAAACCCATTGCAAATCCGCTTATAAAAATTTTTATTTTTAAAAAAATATATTTAAAAAAACAATTTTGAAATTTACTTTAGATATTAAAGAAAATAACAATTTATTTTTTTCCTTTTTATTAAAAGTAATAATCTGGTCTAAATACTTCAAAATTCATATCAGAATGCTGATAATATAAACTGTCAACAGACAAAGATTTTTTGTATACAGTGTCAAAAGCTTACGTCTTCGACTTCAGACCGATAGTAAATTAGCCTCAGGTGACAAGGAAGTTTTAATAAATTTAAATAAAATAGAAGAAATAGGTAACAGAACTGTAGACGAGATAGGTATACAAACACCCCTAAAAACATTATAATAAGCAAAGCTACTGGTCCAGATGAAGTACCTGCAAAGTTATTAAAATAAATGAGTAATAATGAACTCTACCCAATTCTTGTAGTTCTTTTTCAAGCCTCTCTAAATTAGGGTAAAGTGCCCCATGATTGGAAATCAGCGAACGATACTTCCCTCTTTAAGAAAGGGGATAAAACAGAACCTGGTAATTGCAGACCTGTATCACTTACAAATATCACCTGTAAATTACTAGAACACATAATATATATGTAGTAGAATAGTTAACCACCTACACAAATATAATGTCATATGCCCACATCAAAACGGCTTTAGAAAAACATATCATGAGAAACAAATTTAATTGGTTTAATAGATGATCTGTCAAAAGGCTTAGACAATAATAATCAACAAGATACGATATTACTAGACTTCTCAAAAGCATTTGACAAAGTGTAATAATTTGGTTTACTCAAAAAACTTAACTACTTTGGAATCTCAGGTCCCTTACATCATTTGATCCAAGACTTCCTTTTGGGTAGAGAGCAAACTGTAATAATTAATGGATCTAAATCAGCACCAATAATAATAAACTCAGGAGTTTCACAGAGAACTGTGCTAGGTACCTTACTCTTTTTAATTTAGATTAATGATTTACCCAACAACATCTCAACAGGAGCCAAAGTTAGGTTATTTGCTGATAGTTGTATTAAATCAGAACAAGATAGCACAATCTTACAAAAAGACTGAGACAAATTTATAAAATGGGAAACTAACTGGAGTATGTCTTTCCACTCAGAAAATTGTCGACTGGTAAGAATAAAAAAGAAAAAGAAACAAATACATTTTAAACAACTTCATTCATAGACAAGAACTAACCAAGACTAAAGATGCAAAATACTTAGGAGTCTTAATAAATGAAAAAGTATCATGGAATCCCCATGTCAATGAAGTTATTAAAAAATCAAACAAAAGCTTAGGCTTAATAAAAAGAAACTTTTACGAATGTAATAGAGATATAAAACTAAAATGCTACCTCACTTTGGTGAGACCTGTACTAAAATATGCATCCTATGTATGGGACCCATCCACCAAAGAAAACATTAATAAAATCGAACAAAGTCAAACAAAAAGAGCTGCCAGATTCATTACTGGAGAATATTCAAAACTGACAAGAATAACACCATTAGTTAAATCATTAAACATTGAAACACTAGAGGATAGAAGAACCAAGAGTAAATTAGTAATAATAGTAATTTGACATAAAGCAGTTAATTCTAATTTAGAAATACAACACAAAGATAACTTAGTACAACCCTCAGATAGACAGACATATGGATAAAAAAACCTTTCTTATTCAGGTGCAAAAAAAACATACAAATTCTCGCTCTTCCCGTCCGGGATTCGGGCTTTAAATCGGTTGCCAGAAGTCTGAAGAAACCAGGAAAACCAACAATTTATCAACATTTAAAACTCTAATAAGAATGCAGGACTAGACACAAACCATAGATAAGCGTAGTATGCAATAATCTTCTGTATAGAAGAAGCGTCAGTAACGGATAAGATAAGATACGATAAATAGATTTAAAGGGTTATCAAAGGGAGATAAACGTATAAATAAAACACATATTTAAAAAATACTTTTTTAAAACTTTGTCAACATTGTCATGAAAACTTATTACGGTAAAAAAATTTGTTTTGCATTATATTTTTATTTTCACTTTAGTAAGAAACAAATAAACAATGAAACTGAAACGTTGATTTTATTGACTTATATTTTATTTAAGCTTCTCACAAATTTTTTTTGAAAAGTTTTCGGTAGTAGGATTATCGAGGATTAATAGTGGTGCCTTCATAAACGTCACAAAGTTTCAAAGGGAATGTTTGAATTTTTTAATTTAAAAAAATCCATGTGCAATCAGTTAAAATAAAAGTATGTGTCTATATGTGTGTGTGTGTGTATGTGTTTTGGGTTGTTGTTTTTTTGGAGGGGGGTAAGTATCTTGTTTCAATATTTATTTAGTGTTACTCTTACTCATAAAATTGTTACCCACTTATGGCATTGGTTTTTAATAAATAAATAAAAGATAATCAAGAACATTTTTTTTTAAAAAAGATGTGAATTAGAATTTCATTATTGTCCATAAAATAACCTTTAATTAAAAGGCTAAAATATAAATCCTGAGAGAAATGCTGACCAAAAACAAATGACTTCAAAATCTAAACTGTGCACTCCAATAAACTTCCCTTTGTTATGGGCGAAACTCGGTTTATCTGCACCAAACTGCACAATTGCTGTTATGAGCTCAATTTTGATTAGAGGAATGCATTTAGAGGAAACATTGAAGAGTAAATGAATTCCCTGCATTTTCTAGCTTCTCGCGTCTTTGTGCTCTACAATTAAACCTGTCAAATTATTTTTCGCTTGTTTTTCATAGAAAAAACATTTATTTTGTGTCCATATACGAAGTGAGTTTTCATCGCAGAGATTCGTTTTTCGAACTTAAAATTAACGATTTCGCTTTTTTATTTTTTTAAAAAGTCTACTAAAACGCGGCCCCGTAAACTTTGATAACTACGTCATCAATTTATGTGCGTGATCATACCAGCGTCACAACACCCATTTCCCTTTGGCGATAAAATAATGGCGTTCACAACGGCACCACAGTATTGGTACGACTGACAAAAAACTTCACGGTGACTCGATGAGAAAATCATGGATCCCGGCAAGAATGAAACCGAAGCAGATAACCACAACACGAACCAAAATGAAGCGCCGGCCGCAAGCCGTGCAAACCTAATGACTGAACAGTTCCAGGACTCGACCTTTTTGACTCCTTCAAATCCGGCTTGCCAGAATCTCGAGGTAAATGTTGACATAGATCTAAAAATAGAATCGAGTTACGGTGTAACGGTGCCCACAATAACAATTAGCCCCGCCTCTCCGTGCAGTGGGGAGGTGCTGTACGACAGAGATGAATACAAGACATACGAACATGGCGCCAGTGAGCCCCTACAGAAAACCGTCGACATGGATCTGCTGTGTACGCCCCCGTGTGATACTGAATTGAACATTTCAACTCCGATTGGCGTCCACGCTGAGGTGGGCTGTGGGTTGGACGTAACCAACGACGAAGACATCGAAGTGATATGTCGCTATTCTTCAACGCCGATTCTGTCGACGGCCCGGGGCTACAGCTTGGACGACACCGACTGCAGCATGATGTCTTTGAACAACGCCAGCCCGATAGCACAAGCTGACGGTCTACTCAATAGCTCCAACTTAAGTGTCAACCAGTCTATGCCGTGTGATTTAGGGGATGGCGGTGCCGAGAAATCGCAGTCCGGCTGTGACCAGCAGACACAGAACGACATGTTGGCCCATCACCAGTTTCCCTGCCAACTGCCAGAGCAGACGATGCTACGTCGCGATGGTGCCAGTGCCCAGAGTTCTCAGCAAGGTTATGACGCCGGCCGTAATATCAACCAATGTTCTCTTCCCACGGCCCTTATCCTCACAGGTGCGTGCTCCAGCAACCCAAACTTGTACTCCACCTACATGCCTGGGTCCGGCTCGTATAATGATTACTTCCCTACCCGTGACAACTCTTGGACGGACCTCAGCTATCGCTCTGACCTTTCACCCGTCCCGCCACTGTCGTCCAATCAGGCTGACCCTTGCTGCTACTCCATGATGAGCGGGGTCTCTGCGGAGACAGAATACTTTGTTTACCCCTCCATCTACGTGTCCAGCGCGGGTCTCATCTCCGTCCTGTTGCGGAACGACATGTCGGTCGAAATGACAGTCGACCGAACCATCCGAGTCGTGTCTCACAACCACATGATGGCTGTGGCAACGGACAGCCGTGGGACGGCCGCCTGCCTCTACCATCCGGCGGTCAAGGTCTTCCAGATCGGGACGACAACTGACATAGCCACTCAAAACTTCAGGGCTCGCATGGGGGGCGGCGATGCCATCGTGTTTTCCAACGGGATCAACTTTTTCAAGCTTGAAGACTCGGAACTCCAGCCGACGGCCCCCATAAAATTCACCGACATTCTACGAGATCAGTCGGTGAATTTGTTGTTTTCATCTGAAGGTTACGGCGAGTCTCTCGTGGCGAGCTGCATGCAGGTGGCGGCACAAGCGGAGTACGCCAACCTCCCGAAAGGTGGCGTTATTGTCCGCATCAATGGTGTCAAGGTCACACAAACAGGAGGCGGAGACGTCACCGTTGTCACGGGCGCAAAGTTCATTCGCTTGTCCCCGCATTTTGGTACGACCCGTCTTGGCAACCGCTTCGTTGACATCGAGGTGGAGAAGGACTGGACCGTGAAGCTGACCCGTGGATCTCACAGTTTTGTGTATTCCAAGAAGCGAGCGATGGTTTGCAATGGGAAGATGGAGGCTGGCTTTGATGAGAATAATGGTTTGAAGGTGACCAACCTACAGCCCCGTCACCCACTTCTGGCTGAACCCTCCGTCGTTAGGCGCCCCGTCAGGAAGCCAGTGAGAGTCGCCTCGAGTTCAGGCACCCCCAAACGTAGACCTGGTCAGCAAGGTATAGGTCGTGGAGGTGGCATGATGTAATTCAACACCATTTCCTCCCTTATTTTTTACGATTATTTTACGCTGACATGCATAAGAAAAACTAGATTTACTTATTTTACAATAATAGCTTTATTAATTTTGTTTGATTTCCAAGATTATAGTTTGAAATAAAAATAACAGCACGTTTGACATCGACTCAATATGACTGCACTAATCGACTTTCTTGGATGTTGTATATAACTGTAACATGTGGACAATATCAATGACGACTGTTTAAAGAAAAAACAATTGAAAGTTAACAAAATATTTTGAGTGGTAATAAGGGTGAAGAATAGGATATATCATATAATGTATTGGCTACAGTCTTATGCTTTGTTGATTAATTGCAATTATAGTCTTAAGAAACTAGACTGCGGGAGTTGTGATATTTCCTAAAAATTGTGGCTTTTATTTCACTAGATGTCATATCATTTATACAATATTGTAATGCATTTATTTACGTTTTAAATCATCAAAAGTTTAGTTGATACATGTAGTCCCATCAATTCTTTAGAAGAAAATGATGTTTGCTAGTTTGGCAACAGCAGAGATAAAATAAAACTTCAAATTAAAAGAAGAAAGCTGACCTATCATGTTGCTGAATCAGACAACTGATTTGAATGTTCTCTTTCTTATTACCCTTGTGTAGTTTGGTACTTCGGGTCTTGATCTCACAGCCCACATTGAACCAGTGAAATTCTGTCATTCACAAATGGGGCCTATAATATTTAAAGTGGCCAAAGTAGTGTTTTGGATTTTTGTTTAAGAGTGAGACATTGGAATGCACGGAAGACAAACTCTTGAAGTTTTAAGTAGCATCCTACATGATGTATGATTATAAAACTAGTTTTTGGCAAAGTGACGTTGATTATAGCAACTAGGTCACACGGGTAAAAATGAACGAGACGAAACAAAAAGTAAAGGAAAATAGTCGCCATCTTCAGCTGAGGAAACGGCAAAAAATCAATTTGTAAATTATTCATAATTATTACACATTTTATAATTGAATAAAAGTGTTTGATAAAGAATGTATAATTACCACTTTTCATTAGTCTTTTTTAAATGTTTTAATTTTTTTTAAATGTTCTGCAGTTTTCTTTAATTTTTGAATTAATGGTAACAATTTAAATTACCTTTTTTAAAAAATGTACATAGTTGTAACTTCCTAGCTGTTAGATTACTTCTGTTCTTACAAATTGCTGTTTGTTAAAAATTATGAAAAACAAGAGCCATTTGTTTAAAAAAAATACCTCAAAATTTTACAAAGTTAGGATATTTTTTTGCACATGAAAAATTCTAAATATTCTCCCCCCCCCAAACCCACACACTTATTGCCATCATGTCTCAAACTTTTAACGAGCCTTTGTTTAAATAATTAATTAATAAGATACGAATTTACCTGGTGATAATAACACTTTTAACATCGTTTATGACCCAGTTGATTTTTTAAATTAATTTTTAAACAAATTATCTTACAAATATTCAATAATTAATAAATAATTAGAATTAATTCTAAGTTGGTACTCATCTGGAAATAGAAGAATTGATAGAAAAAAATTACAAGTTCAAAATTAAATTATTGGCTATTGGCTAGCTTTTAAAAAAAATTCCATGACTCTTAAGTTGATGAGAAAAATGATAACGGTTTTATAATGACGCACAGTAACATTTTTACAATATTGTGGGACCGACTCATCAAATATCAGCACTTCCTCTTTGTTCAATAAAGCTATTTCCTTACCATTTAAGAACGGTGTCAATTTCTGTCTTCCCTTTGTAAATAATTATCAAACGTTTTTACCCCTTACTCCATATTTATTGACACAATTAATATAGCTTTTCAACTCCCTCACCCTGCAATGACATTACGTGCTTCATAATATTATATTTATCACTGTTTCTGATATCTTAAATAAGTGACTGATTTTATGTTTGGTCATGTCTTTACGTATTTTTAACCTTGCAAGAATTTGGAAAAGATTTCTCTATCAAATTTTTATTTTTATAAGAGCTTTTCTTCTTATATTTCCATGTGTTTAAAAAAAACCAACATTTCTAAACTTTGTTGAAATTATGCAAATATTTGATGACTTAATTCTTTAACTAATGTTATTTTAAAGTTAAAGCTTTTGAAATGTATTTATTTAATAACTTGTTATACAGATCCCCTATAAATGCCTCTCCATTTTTTACATTTGATATTCTTTATCTCTTACAGACACTCGTTCTATACAGAAGATTATTGCATCCTATGCTTATCAATGGTTTTTGTTTAGTCTTGGAATTTTATTAGAGTTTTAAATGTTGATAGAGTGTTGTTTTTCCTGGTTTTATCAGGCAACCCAATCCATACCCAAATTCAGACGGGAAGAACGAGAATTTGTATGTGTTTGTTCTTGCATACGGTATAAGAAAAATGTTTTTATCCTAATGTTGTTTATCTTAGCGTTGTATTAAGGCAGTTTTAAGCTGCAAAGCATCAAGAACCCAATCCTGGTGACATGACCACAGGCAAACAATAACAACAGAGCCAACAAGTGAGTTCTCTAAGACAAGTTTACTTCTACTTCTCACACTTGGTAACACACAGGCAAACAATAACAACAGAGCCAACAAGTGAGTTCTCTAAGACAAGTTTACTTCTACTTCTCACACTTGGTAACACACAGGCAAACAATAACAACAGAGCCAACAAGTGAGTTCTCTAAGACAAGTTTACTTCTACTTCTCACACTTGGTAACACACAGGCAAACAATAACAACAGAGCCAACAAGTGAGTTCTCTAAGACAAGTTTACTTCTACTTCTCACACTTGGTAACACACAGGCAAACAATAACAACAGAGCCAACAAGTGAGTTCTCTAAGACAAGTTTACTTCTACTTCTCACACTTGGTAACTATATCAAATTATCTTGAAGAAGATCAATAACATTTCATAACAAGATCCGTACTCACTAGTTGATGACCAAACATTGAAACAAAATTTAATATTTACAATTCATAGAAAATAACGATCATTTTAGTTAGATTGTAAGATGTAAATATTCAATTACAAAAAACACTATAAAAATTACATCAAAAACAAAATTTATTAAAAATGTCACAAGTAAAATTATTTGTAAAATACATTGTCACTGAGGTTTATCTACCAACAAAATATTTTCACCATCACATGTTTAATTTTTAAAGTGGAAGCTGATTTAAAAAATATGTATGTTAAGAAAACAAACATTTTGCGTTAAAATCAGAGACCCTTGCATTTCTCGCAGGAAAATTCTAAGGCAAACAGCATATGTATAATGCTTTTCTGCAAGAAATCATATTGTTGGATCAGTTGTGCTCAAATCTGAAGACTTTCAATCAATGAAATAAATGTTACAGTTTTTTGTAAAATGCTACCAAGATTATTATACTTTTTTTACAAAGATTACTTTTTTCAAAATAGCAGCCAGTATCAGAAACTTTCTTGGCTATGCCATCGAGTTTTTAGTGCATTGTGACTTTTTAGTGTACTGCCAATGATGGAGTTTGTAGTGCATTTTGATTTTTTAGTGTACTACCAATGATGGAGTTTATGGTGCATTGTGACTTTTAGTGTACTACCAATAGTTATGGCCCTTTTTTAATTTAAAATTATTGTAATATTTAATTGTGATAAAAAGCAAAATTTTGTTGGAAAAATTTATTCATTCACTCCTATTTTAAAAGTATGTTAATCTATTGCCAGACAAATATTTTTTACAACATAGCTATTGATCTATTAATGAAAATACTGATCTGTGCAAATGTGATATGTAAAGGAACGTCTACCTTTGGTGTTGAATCATTGTAAGTTTTATTTTCTTAGCTGGTGATACTTCTAGAAAACTTTCTTCTAAAATATTTTTTGAATATAAATAATGAATAAAATATTTTGTATTTAAAATGTGAGTAAAAAACACAATAAATCAATGACATTTTAAAATGGAAAAACAAAAGATCTCATGATATGAGATGACAGATGTAAATGTAAAGCCTTTTATTTTTATACTTTTAAAAAGTATATATAAAAATCAAACAAACAATCTGTCAAATTCAAAACTTTGTGCACAGAAGACTAAACAAAATTAACTTGAACATTAATTTTAAGTACAAAGTTTGCAACTGTAATTTTTTAAAAAGTAGATAAAAATTCTGCAAAATGTCATTTTCTTGAAATTAAAAGTGTTCACAATACTAAAATATAAGTGGTTCTAAATTGGAAATCAAAAGGTCAAGAGAAAAAAATACAAATAAGAAGAAAAAAATTATAAAGTATGGCAATGTCTATTCACAAATATTGCTTTTTTTATTTAAAACATTCAAATTAAAACATAATTTTAAAAAATTGATACTTAATCTGATATCACATTAAAAAATTTTCAAATCATTTAATAAGAAAAATTATTTATTGAAAAAATAATCATCTAATACATATCAAAATATAATTTATTACATTAAATATGGCATGGTTTTATTATGGTTATATTAACTCTCTTGAAAAAACAAATTCTGCTACATTAAAAAAAACAACCTCCTCAGACATATAAAATCTTTTAAGATCTATGACAAGGAACTCATAAGGTTATTATAATAGAATTAAAACTTTAGCAATGAGTTATGGCATGTTTTTTTTACTTATCTTAGATTATGTAACGGATCTGTATATTGGATGAGGATGTCCTTTATTAAAAACAAGGGAATGTTCCAAGTACAGAAATACCAGAATTAAAAATAATAAAAACAAATCAAGCCAATATTATCAAGACAAGTGCAACACATCTTCAAGTAACAAGGCATTATTATTATTATAGAATTTAAGATTCAAATGTGTACATCTCCCTTTTATTTGGGAATCCTTTATCAACGCCTTACTCAAAAATGAATAATTTGTTGCATTCTACATTTAAATTGTTTCATTTTTTATACATTTAAAACATCTTAGGCATCTAATTGCACTATCATTGACTGCAAACAGGCAAAATTGAAATAAGGAATAAGTTAGGTATCAAAAACTTGACCTTATCATAAAAAGTGACATTTGGTAATTTTTGATTTACAACATAACTAGGAATGTGATAGATGACAACCTAGAACAAATTAACAAGGCCAACTAGTAGAATATTTTTCCACAAACATAACAACATCCAGATTAACCTTTCCTTCTTAGAACTGTCAGAATAATATTAAAAATTTATAAAAAATGTGTATTTCTTTAACTTATGTAAAAGTTGTGCAATGAATTAGAGATAATTTATTTTCAGTATATAACAAAGTGATAAGAATAAAAATGTATCTTTATTTTTTTTAAAAACAACAGATCTACTAATGCTTATCTTTAGTATAGCTAAAAAAAATAGCGTTCCTTAATAGGCGTAAGTTTGATTTTCCTTTTTTAAACAACTACTAACAATCTATAATTCTCAAAAAACATAAATGTGGTGTAACAATGTCTTACACACATAAGAAGAATGATTGCTGATTAAAAAATTACGAAATACTTTATGATCTAAAACAGTCACTCTTGTACTTGCATATTATAATTGTCATAATAATTGAAGGCAATATCTTACCAAGAGCCCAATCCATTAGGATAAAATACAACTACTTAGGGGAGTAAATCAGAAAAGAATTAGGGATGTAGATTTCACATTCACTGTGGAAGATCACATTGGTTGACAGATAGGCTTTAGGAACTAATGTATTTATAGTTAAGTGAATGAAAAGGTTTTATCACAACATTGCTGGAATAAAATAAAAATGCAATTACAGTTGTTTTGGGCTTTGACAATAAGAAATTCTCCAAACATCTTTTTCTAAATCTAAATCTTAAAGAGGTTTACAGAAAATACAAGTAAATTTCTGTTTTATTGTATTTCTCCATATTTCAATCACTCTTGCAAAGAACAGAACCTAAAATTTCCTCCATCTGCATTACAAACATTTGAAACAGTGTTGAGATATTCCAAGTTAAGCTAATCACTACAACAGCAGGTGTGCGCAATAAAAAAATAGATGGGACAAAATAGCGTTACAAGCTAGTTGGATTTAAACAAAAATTAAAATACATTCTTTAAAATAAAATTTGAAAAATTGTCTTGCCCTTGATAACATTAATAGGAATAGGACATTGAAAATAAAAATGGAAAAACATTAATTTGTTCATCTGCCCGCTAAGCAAACTTTGGTAAACACAGCTCTAACCCATGTACATTTAGCTACCATCTCACAACATAGATGGGAAGACAAAAAAATAATGTTAAACATTTATAATGGCGTGTTAGAAAAATAATTTCGACAATGTGTGAAATTATTTAATATTATGACATTTGAAATTTTAAACAAAAATAATTGTATTCACTGTGCACTGTGGAACATTAAAATAGTTATCATCCAAATGGTTAAAGGGTAAACATATTATAAGGTAAGCTAACAATTACTAAAATGTACTGGAACAAAAATAATAAAATATAGTAATTGGTAATCTATTAAAATTTTAATACTTGTCAACTATCTGGTACAGTTAAGCTGGAATTGCACGGAAAGCCATAAAAACGTATGTAACATTGACCTGTGTAAATAAGAAAATTAACAAAGGAAATATTACATTAAATTCTCCCTATGCTCACACATGTCAAAACCTCTTAAATATCCAGTGTTTATTTAATTAACTTTTTAAAAACAAAATGTGTATCACAAAAAATGTCAGGGAACAAATGCCTATTGACAAAACTATTTTAAAAAAAATTTATAGTAATTAGAAGAGAATTAAAATATTGTTTGCAGCTTTTCTCATATTGTAAGATGTTTCAATAATTTAAATTCGTAAGTCCAATCTATATTTAAAAACTGTGCAGCAACAAACTGGAAACTTTCAATGGAATAAAACATAGTTATTTTAACAAATTTGAGGAACACAGGTATAATTTTAAAAAATCTTTGGTTAATTATCATCTAAAAAAGGCCACACTGAGCTGAACAACCTAGTGCAATATAATTTTATTCTTCTTAGGCCTTATTTTTCACACAGGAATGACATATGTACAATCATTATGATGCAGAGAAAACAAAAATTTCTTGCCATTCTTGATCCAATTTTAAGTTACAAAATTCATAAATATAAGTTCTAAACTTACACCTCGCTGAAACTGAGATAAACTACAAGCCCAACAAAAAGTCTCTTATTCTGACTTCACTGTAAGATCTGTTGAAGTGTCATTTAAAAAAACAACAATTAATTAGATAGATGATAATGTTATATTGCTATTTGAATGATCAGATCAAAACAATAAAACAAACTTTCAAAGAAAGATTTCTCAAACACAACTCTTCAAAGCAAATGTTTTAAATAGTCTCAACACAAGCATATGAAGACTTACTTACTTTTATCATTAAATTTAACTATATTTCGCTCATTTTGTAAAGAAAATTTCAAATTAAATTCTAAACATTTATTTAAAAATATCAATTTAAATGCACAACTAAATCACTTAAAGTGACAAATCCTTTACTGTTCAGCCAATCTGGTCTTGTTGACTTAACAAGCGTACATCAACAGTGTCCTTTAAATCCTAAAAAAAAAGGCAAATTAAAAGATTTAGTCATTAGTTTCATTGTCATTTAAATTGATCTTGGGTAAAATTTCTAAAGAATTCATTTTAAAGAACAAGCTGAAAGTTATGTATAAATCAACATATTTTGTAAAATTTAGGCAAAAAATTAATTATAGTTAATTTTAGTACAAATATATTGTAATTAACTGCTTGCCTTCCAATTATTTATTCCTTTCTGGTGAGCAAAACCTGTATCCAATACTGTCAGTGATTTTATTATTTAACAAGATTAATAAATAATTAGTGGAAATACATTACCTGTTCTCCATTTTCTCAATTTCAAAAATGAAAAGTGTACACAAATTTATTTAAACAGAGCTAGTCTTAAAATTGTTTTATTTTATTTATTTATTTTTTGGGCTTTTTTGTTGTATTATTTTTTTTTAATTATTTTTTTAAAATTTTTTTGTTTGTTGTTGTTGTTGTTGTAAATTAGACTTAAATAATTGTATAACTGTAGTTATATATGATTAATTATTCATAAGGAATTAGTAATGGAATATAAAATAAAATTCAATAATTGCAATACAAAGATAATAATTGCTTATAACACTGATACTATTCTAAAATAATGTCCAAATATTATTTTAAATAAGGCAATGTAAAATAAATATAGCTTTAACATTCAAGTCTATTATCTTCTAGTTTCTAATCTACTGAATAGTTGACTAAAATTTGATCTATGCTAAGGTACTTGGTGCATTTCTTATTACTTATAGCTACAGTTCTTTTATATGGTGATTGGCACATACATGTGTACAACAAAGCAAGCATTAAAAAAAATCAATAAATTAATTAGGAAAAAGTGTTGTTTTTTTACAAACAAAGATTTCAAGAATTAATTTTTTAAAATAGTAACCTTTGCATTTTTTTTTACTCAAAGGCTTTCATGGATCATAAAGATAATTACAGAATTTGTTTCTATGTGTTTTTATCAGGGAAAATGGGTAAAAAAAATTAGAGAAATATTTCAAGATATTAGGTATAAAGTCTGGTAATTATAAACTAATCTTTAAGTTAATGTATAAAATCAAGATTAAATTTTATTCTGTTTCTAATTACAAACAAACAAATAATTAAAAAAATCAACCTGTTTAAAGAAAAGTTTAGCGTACAGAAACTTGACTTTTTGGAAAAAGAAATATTTAAAACAATGTAAGATCAATCCATAAATTATGTCTGATGTAAATAAATGTTTTTCTCAATTCATTTAATGGAACTGTTTATTCTGTTTCTTCATAGCACGTGTATTATAATCTAACTTGTACATCAAATAATTTTTTTTTAAAATTTGCAAATGGATGTATATTATTAAATATAGGTTAACATAAAATATGTATTGAGCATTTGTCCTTTTCAACAATTAAAAGAACATGGTTATTTAACACCATTTAAAACATAATTAAAAATTGTTAAGCATGCAAGTCAAGCCAAATGACGCTAAAAAATATAAAACTACATCTCTTATTGTACAGTGTTATTTTTCCTTAACTAGGCCCATTTCTTTAACATATTTTTCATTAAATTAATCTTTTTGCAATACAAACAATGGGGGCTAGAAGCAACAACCTGGCGATCAGTGAAAATTAGTATAATTTCTAATAAACATGTTTGGAAAATTTAAACAAAAATTCTTTGCTAACCCTTCCCCAAACAAGACGCTTTTTTCATACCTCTGAAATGATTTAAAATGTTATCTTCCCTCCTTTGACTCCTTACTGATAACTTTATACTTTGTAGTTGGTGAAATAAATATTATAACGTTACCTTTAAATGAAAAATAAAATCTTTTTTGTTTGTTTCATGGAATAGTTGCGTTTCTTTTACCATAGGTCTCACTATTTTTCCAAAATGTTACCATAATAATGATGATGTAGTTTGATATTTTTTCTAAGGAAATCTAATTGTCAAAGGTAGTATTTTTTAAAAAGTGTATGCATATAAAAACACAGAACTTAATTGGCGTGCAGGCTCAACTAAATAGATATATTCAAATTTACAATTATGTTCAGCTCTAAGTCAATCTCAGGGGTAGATAACTTACATGAATTCTCATTGCATGACACATTTCTGTGTAATCTCCCCTACTCCTTGTGCCATTTTGGCGGGAATTTCACTGACTTTTGAGGACAGTTCACTTAGATTTGGGGGAAATTCTGAAAACACGAAAAACAATTTCACTAGATTTTGAAACAATGTGATCAGTAATGTCTGCTGTTGATTGAAATTAGCATTTAAAATATCCTGAAGACCAAGAGTAAAACACTTGCTGGGGGTTTGTACTAATCTTAAAAGTATAAATAGAAATATTTTTTTCAATAACTATTACTATAAATTAAAGAAGAAAAAACTGAGATTGATAAAATAAAGACTTCAATAGTCTCCTCCACAAATTTTCATTAAAATAGTTACAGAAAAAGGTGTTTTGTTACAGTATATTTCAATTTTGATCCTTTTTCTATCTTAGGGTCACTATCCACTTTTCACTAAAATGAATAAAATTCATGTCACAAAGGGGATTTAAAAAATTAGTGTGAGCCCATAACAAAACAATAATGACATTCTTTCTGAAACATTCAACATGATCAGAATTTCAAGTGGTATCACATAAAATGTATTAAAATTTGGGGAAAGGTGAGAAATTATTAGGGTCTGATGACTGGAGGTTAACAAGCAAAGGAATGGCAAACAGGGGAAAATTGAATCAAGCAGAAGTAGAAACAAGCATTCAGTAGAGGTGTCAAGTCTTTCTGGGAAACAAATTATAATAATGAATGTACAGGTTTTAATATTTGCTTATTAAGGTCTACAAAACTGACTTAGTAACAAAAAGGGGAAAATAATGGCTGTTTTAAAAAAACTCATAAAAATTAATAACAATTTAATGAGTGATTTTCAGATTTATACTTGAATTCTCACAAATAGGAAATTTTGCACTTGACACCTCAGTGTTTTAGACATTTAAACCATTTAGGTTTATTAGGAATAATATCTTTAATAGTTAACACAATTTAACAAGGAAAACAAAGAGTGGCTATTAGAATAATTGTAATAAGTAATGTAAGAGAAAACTTCAAAAAATGTTAGGAAACACCTTTACCAAAATATTTGTGAAATGCACCAAGGACACAATTAAAAATATGAAATTTTTTAGTAATCAATTTCAAGCAGTTATTTCAATTAGTTCTTTAAACCCTCAGATATTTTATTGATTATAATTCGGCTAATGGCTAATGAATTCAGTATTTTTAATTTTATAAAATTATGGAATTCATGACACATGTAGTAAAATAACTATTTTAAATTAAAATAACCTTTACTTTGTTAATAATGGTTTGCGGAGTAGCACTATTTTGTTACTTAATTAATTTCAATTTCAAATAATATAATAATAATATTTCAATACATGTACATACTCATACTGTTACATTGATTTTACAAATTTAAATGGTGCCATTTTCATTTTCACATGTTACTCCTAGGCTCATAGATCTCTTGTGTTGTTGTTTTTTTTGTTTAGCTTGATTAATAAAAATAAATTAATGAAAAAAATCAGAGTAAAAAGGTGAAATGACCGACAGCTCTTTCCGCTCCATACAGAAGTATTGAAATAATACAGTACCTAATAAAATACTAATATATCTTTTGTGCACACGTTCATAAATCACAACCAAAAATAAAACAGAATCAACTCAGCTAAACATTACATCAACACTTTATTTAATTATTATATTTAGTATTAGTAATACAACATAATCAGACCTCAAACATGGGAAATGCTGATATATAAGAATTATTATTTATATAAGTCTATACAGTATATCAGAATAGTCTTCTCTTTCAGGGCCGTCTTAACGCATAGGCCCGTTGGGCATTTCCCCGGGCGCCCACGAGCATAGTGGCCCCATGGGAATATGTTTATTTATATATATTATGTATATTTATTTTTCATTCCTGCGGGGGAGGGGCCCAAAACTATTTCTTTGCCCGGGGGCCCAAACTGATGTAAAGACGGCTCTGGTATAAAGGTAACACTGTATACCCATACGTTGTAAATTTTAAAGTTCTTTACGTGTTTAAAATTGTGTTCAGATTTTTCCCGGATTTAGAAAGATATTTGTGCTCGACACAAGGCAGTGGAAAGAGACAGAGAAGCTTGACTGTTACTATTTACTGTTTTCAACTAAGGGGCCGTCAATAAATGAATTCACGTGCCTAGGTTTGGGGAGGGGAGTGGGGGTCACTCATTTGTGACGAGGGGGAGGGGGTATTTTAAAAACGCTCAAGTTTAAATTAAAGATCCACTTAAATATTTGATTTCTTGCAATTTATTTAATGACGTTTTCAATGACTTCACGCGTTTTACGATATTCGAGTTCAGACTTACACAACGTAAATACATATTTTAAATGACAAAAAAGTATGTTGCAACATGCTAATTTTTTAATTAGTAATTACGGCTTTTAGAGGGGGGGGGGTTCAAAGCTTTGTTACGTCATATTGGTGGGGGGTCTAAGTTTTTATGACGAAACTTGACTAGTGGCGGACGGGGGTTAAAAATCAGCCAAAATCGCGTGACGTCATTTATGGACGGCCCCCTAAAACTGCTAAGTGTTGCAGTAATGTTTTTGGGTTGTAAATCATCATTACAAGACTTCTGTCTGTGTATCAATCAATGATAAGCTTTTGTCATCAGACCGTCTCAACGAAATGCTAAATGTTTGTTGTTGAGCCTTCTCGTCCATGAGGGGCATCCACCAATCATCATTGGCGTCTGCGATTCCTCCAAGGGCAAGGCCACCTACGAGATACCTCCATGTTTAGGCTATAGATTACCTCCACAAAACTGATGAACTAATTTCGCTTGGTTAATTTAAATACGCGAATCTGATTTCCTACCGTAAAAGTAGTTCAGTTTCAACATATATAATGACATCTGAATTACTTTTGAAATGGTTCTTTTTTTATACTAGTACTTTTTTCGGCTTCTCAATTTTTAAAGTAAATTATTGGAGCTCCAATGGATTTTTTTTTAATAGATCCTGCAGATTGGCCTGTATGAATCACTTATTATTTTTTTTAAATTACCAGATTTAATTAACTGCAGGCTTATTCTAAAATTGAAAATGTGGGCGAAAAGGTAAATGCTATTGAGGAGACACTTTATTTTACTGCCATCCGGGATTTGAAAGATGTACAGCACATAAAAGATCGAACGATTATTCAATGGCTTTACGGAACAATTCTACATTCACACGACACTGTTGACAGTCGACACACGATAGACATATGAACAAGAATGTTTCCTCTCAAGGGATTGATGTATAATACCCAATGATAGATTATATTAACAGTTAATATACCGTCCATACAACTTGGTCAACATATTTAGATTTTAAATCCTCACACGGTCGTGTTGTCCTAGACAACCTTTCCTCACACGGTCGTGTTGTCCTAGACAACCTTTCCTCACACGGTCGTGTTGTCCTAGACAACCTTTCCCCACACGGTCGTGTTGTCCTACACAACCTTTCCTCACATGGTCGTGTTGTCCTAGACAACCTTTCCTCACACGGTCGTGTTGTCCTACACAACCTTTTCTCACAAGATATTGGTGACCAACAACCTTACACCATAAAATTATTACTCACTTTTACAATTTGCTTTATTTAACAGGAAGCTACTTTGTACCATGAACCTCAAACTACTTCAGGACTAAACACAAACCATAGATAAGCGTAGGACGCAATAATCTTCTGTATAGAAGGAGCGTCTGTAAACAGATAAGATAAGATAAGATTTGTATGGTGGAGTTTCAACCATAAGCGCTTCATATTAAACTTAATAACATCTATTATTAAAAGCCATATTATGATACAAATGCTGCAAATGATCTAGGTGGCAAGCAGTCAAATCGCAACTTCGCGTTTAGATTTAGATATAACCTTTTTTTTCTTGAAGGACTAAATAAATTCAAATTTATATAGTAAGTAAAATCGCGTTCATCTCACTCAAATTAAAGTTTAAAATTTCAATCAGATACATTACATAATCTAATGTAGTAGGATGGAAGGTTTTGGCCACAAATATTTCCTATAAACACGATGGCCATGCTGATCTTGTTGTCATGATAAGTTGTTAGCAGAAGATCAAACAAAGTCCATTAATACAAATCAAATATCAGTCATGATTAGGTAGTCATGATTTTGAAACAAAAAGTACATATTTTAAAAGTTACATACTTAAGATTAATATGTGTAAGAAATCTAACTAATCTATTTACAAGTTCTAAGACATGCATCTATAAATACATTTTAAAGAAGGCTACGTCATAATCATAAATCAACAAAGCAAGATGAAGAAAATCTAAACTCTCTAAATCGATTCTACATCCTGTATTAAAATTAACAATATAACGTATTGCTCACAAACTGTGTGAAGATTTTCAGAAGATCATTGGAATTTGATTCAGTAAAACAGTGGGTCTCGGTAAAATGAATTTCCGGCATAATGAAAAGTGTTATGGAACGGATTCGATTTTTTATAAAGAGAACCCCCTGCATTTGATACGAGTAGATGGCACAACACTATAATATATATCATATTGATATATACTTTTGCGGAATAATTCGTCTATTTATTTCAATTCCACGAAATAGTTTTTTAAAATCCCAAAACCAAAATTAGTGTTAGTTTCAAGTAGAAGTTAAAAAAACAATGGTTTAAAAAAAGGAAGAGGAAATTTTTGTCCTCCTTTAGATTAGTATCTGTAACAAGCACATTATAAGCTTTGTGTTAGATCAAAACATGCTAAGCTCTGTGTTGATTCAACACATGTTAAAGTTCTGTGTTGGTTCAACACATGCTAAGCTCTGTGTTTAAGTTCAACACATGATTTGCTCTGTGTTTTAGTTCAACACATGATTTGCTCTGTGTTGGTTCAACACATGCTTTGCTCTGTGTTGGTTCAACACATGCTTTGCTCTGTGTTGGTTCAACACATGCTTTGCTCTGTATTGGTTCAACACATTTTAAGCTCTGTCTTATTTCACCGTAATGTACATGATAACAACTCATATGTGTCATTTTGTGAGTCAAAATGAAAAATCTGTATATAGTATAAATGTAAACAAATGCTGTTTTTTTTTGGTTGTAAAGGAAGAAAACATTGGAAGAGAAGAATAAAGGGAAACAACCATTAAAATAACATCAGAGGAAACATAAATTATTAATGATATTAAATAGTAACAAATAAATCTCAGTCAGTAAGTAGTCTGTGACTAGGGCCACAGGGATAAGTTCTCACCGAACGTGTCACAATGGTCTAGGTTTGATAAGTTCTCACCAAACGTGTCACACTGGTCTATGTTTGATAAGTTCTCACCAAACGTGTCACACTGGTCTATGTTTGATAAGTTCTCACCAAACGTGTCACACTGGTCTAGGTTTGATAAGTTCTCACCAAACGTGTCACACTGGTCTAGGTTTGATAAGTTCTCACCAGACGTGTCACACTGGTCTAGGTTTAACATTGACAGCAGAAATTTGACATTTAAATTATTGTATAAAATTCAAATGAACGTCTTTTTCTAACAAGTACGAGTACAAGATAATAAAAAAATTAAAACAATCAAACATTCATGTTCGAAGACAACAAACAGCACATCATTTAATTGTATAAATGTAAAAATCTAAAAGAACCGAAGAGCCAAACGAAGAATAATATAATAAAAGCCATTTTATAGTAATATTTTGAAATATGAAAAACAATGTAACATATAACTGATAAAACATGATTCTTGTCATATATGAGCAATGATATTTTAAATTAATGTTTCGGTACAACACGAACAATTGTTCCTATAATGCTTTTATGAAATATAATGTATGACTGTAATGTATTAACCGTAATACATGATGTGTCTTTGGTATATCTGTAATGTATTATATGGTGATGCTGTAACTATGATGTGTCTGCAATGTTTTATATGGTATACGGGGACTATGAATTGTTTTTGTTTAAATTGATAGCCACCTCATATCTTCATGTCGGGTGTAGCACTATCAAGAGAAGAGAGGTTTAAAAAGCTGCCACCAACTTTAGTTCTCTGGTGTTTGTCCATCGAAAACATACGGCTTACTTTAATATAGACACAATAAAGTCTGGACATTTTATCAAGACATGTAAGGACCAGACAAAATGTATGGAAAAAGAGACATTGAGAAATTTTGTTTTTAAAATGCAATACAGAGGCTTTTAATCCATCTATTCACAATGTCATTCATGACCTGTTGAGAATAATGGGACAAGTAGGTCATATGTAAACTACTTTGCATCTAAGTTTCTTTGAGAAGAACGAATTTTTTTTAATGATCGATTCCCCGGGAGAATTAGACAATGGCATTTGAGGCCTGAGAAAATCCAGTCCTCGGTGATGTGGAAATAATTACAAGACAAGAGATAGTCTGCCATTTATTCTCTCGTTAAATTCAAAGATAACTCCCAGCGGCGTTTTAAGGAACTGTCGTCTGCAACACTTCCGGGCAATGCCAAGTGTGACTAGATTGTTTTAGCTATATCTTGATTACTGTATAGCCGAACTACAGTTACACTTTTAGTGGCAGGCAATGCCAAGTGTCACTAGATGTTTTTGGCTATGTCTTGACAACTGCATATGTATTTCTCCATTTATAACGCTTTAAATGTATTTTTTTATCCACACAAATCGTTTTTGAATCTTGTATTTTATTTTTTATTAAATTTTTTTATCGCAGTCAAATTTTGAATAATTTCATCAAAGGAAACAAATGAAATAATCCCAAAATTTAATTAGAGGGGAAATTACATTACATGGGCTGTTGTATGAGTAGTAATAGAAATATTGAAAGGGGAAAATAAAGGGAAACTGAAATTTAAAAAAAGGAAAGAATATAGGCGAAGTAATAGGCAGAATATGCCTCCAAGGCAAAATGGAAAGAAATGTTTGATTTATAAAATGACCACTCGAAACAAGGAGAAACTCAGTATGTGTAGACAAGACCTGAGAGTGAAAAGAAATGTTGAAAAGGTAGCAAATATTTGTAGAAACACATTTATTGATAAAAGGAAACCAATAACTAAATTCCTATCAGTGGTTCTCATACTTTTTTAATTGTACGGACCAATTTTCTGACCCAAACAAGACGATGCCACCATGACTCCATCAAGCGCTTAACTGGTCAAGTCCAGGAAATTAAATCCTGAGGAGGTTTTTTTTCTTTCTTTTCTACAGTGTGGACGACTGATTAACATCGCCAAACTAACTATGCCACCTGCAGTACGCTACTCTTCAACCAGCTTTCAAACTTGATCGCTTCATTTTCCTCATTTCTGTCAAGAGAGTACCAGGCTTTTTGCCGCCATTTTGTCTGACCACAGAACTAATTAAGAGATGTTATTTTTTATATCCAGGAAGGAGACGGGAGTGAGTGGGGAAAAGGGGGGGGGTCTCATCTTCCTGAAGGCTCTCAACGTCGCTAATGGAGAAATAATCTGGGCCACTCCCAAGGCTTCCTCTAGTATTGTGGAATGAGCAAATGATTGATGAACACAATTCAATAACGGAACGTTAAATGGCTGGATGTATCCGGAAATGATGATTTAACTAGAATGTCCCCCCTCCCCTTGTCATAACCAGGGATGTGATAATAAATTTATTCTTTTAGCCACGAGAATCCAGTGCCAGTCTACTCTCTAAGCCACGAGAATCCAGTGCCAGTCTACTCTCTAAGCCAATAGAAATCAGTGCCAGTCTACTCTCTAAGCCCCGAGAAACCAGTGCCTGTCTACTCTCTAAGCCTACAGAAACCAGTGCCAGTCTACTCTCTAAGCCTATAGAAACCAGTGTCAGTCTGCTCTCTAAGCCACGAGAAACCAGTGCCAGTCTACTCTCTAAGCCAATAGAAACCAGTGCCAGTCTACTCTCTAAGCCAATATAAACCAGTGCCAGTCTATTCTCTAAGCCAATAGAAACCAGTGCCAGTCTACTCTCTAAGCCAATGGAAACCAGTGCCAGTCTACTCTCTAAGCCAATGGAAACCAGTGCCAGTCTACTCTCTGCCAATAGAAACCAGTGCCAGTCTACTCTCTAAGCCAATGGAAACCAGTGCCAGTCTACTCTCTAAGCCAATAGAAACCAGTGCCAGTCTACTCTCTAAGCCAATAGAAACCAGTGCCAGTCTACTCTCTAAGCCAATAGAAACCAGTGCCAGTCTACTCTCTAAGCCAATAGAAACCAGTGCCAGTCTACTCTCTAAGCCAATGGAAACCAGTGCCAGTCTACTCTCTAAGCCAATAGAAACCAGTGCCAGTGTTTCAGGGAACAACTTACAACTAAGAGTTGATTTGAAGACGATGTATTATGTATTCAATTTTATTTGCTACCTAAATAGAACCTGGTTAGCTGAAACCGGCCTAAATTTTTTACAACTTATTGAATTTTTAAATCTTTAATTTTTATTCATTGATCAAAATCATCGATAAACCTAAACTTGAAATAATAAAAAATTATATTTGTAACTAGAACTGCCTTCCCCGTGACATATGGACGCCGAAGGTGTGCTAGAAACCTTTCAAACTACACAATGCTTCTGACAACGCACAGGGATCCTCCATCATCCCCGGGGTAGGGCGCTCCACAAAATTTAAGAACCTCTAAGCTCACAAGTACTTTGTTTTCATGGTTTATGGATTTTTTAGTTTTTGTAATTTCATACAAACAGGCTTGCTTTGCCTTTAGGAAAATGAAAACGCATTTAAAATATATTCGGTCTGTAGAAACTAGAGTTGTCATTAATTTTTTTAATTCATATTTATTTTGGATGAGGATGTAAATCAGCGTTGTCCAACCGGTGTACCGCGGCACACTAGTGTGCCGCGAGAAAATTTTAGTGTGCCGCGAAAGATTTCAAAAATACCATACATTGCTAGGCTTTTCGAACCTTCAAGTTTTGAAAAAAAATATCCTTAACCGAAAAAGAATTGAATAAAAACGTTTCATGTTTGTATTGTTCTGGTTGTGAGAATCTCTTGAAAGCTACAAAATTTCTCTCCTCCATTGGGAATAAATATCTATTGTAAGTAAATAAAAACCCTTTCCTGCTGTTCTATTTTTTTTAAACGTTTAATTACAGACGGCTATTGATACTTTTTTGAAGAGAAGCCAGAAGGATTCCAGTGAGCATCAAAATGGAGAGAGAGAGAGAGCTGCGAAATCCAAGAAGAATGTTACCAAACGGAAATATCACGAGGAATATCTTGAATATGGTTTCATACAAATGTGCAAATGATCCTTCTCTTCCGTTTTGTCTTAATTGTTACATGGCATTGTCCAACGAGTCCATGAACCCCAGTAAACTGAAGCGGCATCTGAACTCAAATCATCCAGGATTGAAAGACAAGCCGAAAAGTTATTTCGCACCCATTCGGTCCAACTTAGAACAGCAATAAAAAGTAATTAAGAAATTTTCCTCAATTCCTGTCAAAGCTCAGTTAGCAAGCTATAAAATTGCGAATCTTTTGGTCAAACAAAAGAAATCTCATTTGGACGCTGAGACAATCATATTGCCTTCTTTACGAATCGCAGTTGAGACTATGGAGTTGGGACCTGACGCTGTTGAAAAAATAAAACAAACCCGTAAAAACAAAGTTTTTGACTATAAATCCCTTATATATGAGACATAACTAACAGTATTGATTATTTTCAAACATTTACAGACTGAATCTGTCTTAACTCAAGTTTGCTTCATAACCCTGGGGGGGGGGAGGGTGAGAGGGGAAAAGTCTGGTCACCGATTCGCTTGACCGAGCTCAGCGTGACACGTAAAATGTAAACAAAAGTGCCCCGGCGCTTCGACGGGTCGCCTCAACGCGTCAACTCAAACTTTCACTTGGGAAAAAAACAATAACAAACCGTGAATTTGAATTACATACCTCATATAAGGATAAACGAAAAATGCATTAATTTAACTACGGTACGTTCGATCGATCTGAAATTTTGATACGATGCATTGTTAGGTCAGACGGGTCCGAGTGCAAAATTTCAGCTTGATCGGATCACGGGAAGTGAGTCATTTTTTACTTTTGTTTTTCCGCCCGCCCGCCGATGAGATGATGAGATGACGACAGAGAGACAGACAGAGAGAGACGGCGGTGAAGTTAATATAAGGGATTTAATAAATAAGATTCCACTGTCTCACCAGACGATGGGACGTCGGATTGATGACAGTTCGACAGATTTGGGCAATCAAATTAAAGAGCATTTTGCGGAAGCCGACGACATCCAAAAGCTATGGGCAATGCAAATCGATGAAAGTACTCATCAGCGGAAAGGCGCAACTGCTCGCATACGTCAAACGTGAAAGACTGCAGATGATAGACAGAGAAATGAGAGTTTGCTTATCCAGCAATGAGCCGCGTTTTGAGCTCATCTGCTCCAAAGAAAACGCTCAAGTATCTCATTAATTATGAAACATCTTTTGAATAAACACTGATTTCTAGTTTTTTTGTGAGGTGTGCCACGCACATTTTTTACCAGTTTAGTGTGCCGTGAACGATTTTCGGTTGGACAACACTGATGTAAATTATTCATTGGATTCAAAAATACTTTATTTATAGGTTTCTATAGTAGAAGTTATCCAACTTTTTCGGAGAGGAAAATCTTCCGCTAACAAAATTCCACAATTTTATCTTATGGATAAAGTCCAGACGTGGATGGTCCACAAAGTCCAGACGTGGATGGCCAACAAAGTATCCTAATGACCAGGAGCAGTTGTCAGTCTCCAAAAGGTTATTCCCTGGCGCCGGGTCTTCAAGAACAACTATACAAATACAAGAAATGACCGCAGCCAGCTGTTTGTCTCGGCAAACAACAATCTAAAGCTGTTACCACCGCCCGAATTTCTACCATTACAACAAAGAGCAACACGTGTGACATCAACATCATTTTTCTACTACACCAATTTATAACATTAAAACTCTCTTTCTAGTTCTAGACATCTAAACGCCAGCCACTATGCAAATGATTGTGGCTATTATCCATACCCAACGATGTGGATTTCTCTTTCTGGGGGAAGCTGTCGAATCGATAAGGCAAAGAGCAGAAGTAGGCGGGGGGGGGGAGCATTGTGACGATCATTTCTGAGTAAATAGATGTTGACGTCACGTTGGTCTGGCACTGGGTTGACGTCACGTTGGTCTGGCACTGGGTTGACGTCACGTTGTTCTGGCACTGGGTTGACGTCACGTTTGTCTGGCACTGGGTTGACGTCACGTTGGGCTGGTACTAGTTGACGTCACGTTGGTCTGGCACTGGGTTAACGTCACGTTGGGTTGGCACTGGGTTGACGTCACGTTGGTCTGGCACTGGGTTGACGTCACGTTGGGCTGGTACCGGTTGACGTCACGTTGGTCTGGCACTGGGTTGACGTCACGTTGGTCTGGCACTGGGTTGACGTCACGTTGGGCTGGCACTGGGTTGACGTCACGTTGGTCTGGCACTGGGTTAACGTCACGTTGGTCTGGCACTGGGTTGACGTCACGTTGGTCTGGCACTGGGTTGACGTCACGTTGGGCTGGTACCGGTTGACGTCACGTTGGTCTGGCACTGGGTTGACGTCACGTTGGTCTGGCACTGGGTTGACGTCACGTTGGGTTGGCACTGGGTTGACGTCACGTTGGTCTGGCACTGGGTTGACGTCACGTTGGGCTGGTACCGGTTGACGTCACGTTGGTCTGGCACTGGGTTGACATCACGTTGGTCTGGCACTGGGTTGACGTCACGTTGGTCTGGCACTGGGTTGACGTCACGTTGGGCTGGTACCGGTTGACGTCACGTTGGTCTGGCACTGGGTTGACGTCACGTTGGTCTGGCACTGGGTTGACGTCACGTTGTGTTGGCACTGGGTTGACGTCACGTTGGGTTGGCACTGGGTTGACGTCACATTGGGCTAGTACCGGTTGACGTCACGTTGGACTGGCACTGGGTTAACGTCACGTTGGTCTGGCACTGGGTCACAGTCAAATTCTCAAAACAAAGTCTTACTGAAGGGATGGCATGGGAGAGGGGGGGAACGGGTCTGCGTCTGGAGTGGCCAGCGGTGAACTTATCTGGCAACTGAAAGCGACGTCTGTGGAAGTGTTGGGATGTACACTCAGACACATGCTGTGGTCCTCTGAGGCGTCTGGAGCACGATATCTTACCTACATGGGTTTAATGTAGATGGTATTATTGTAGATTCTCTATTACAATATGATAGCTTGTTTATTGTAGAATGTTTACTATATATTTTTCATTTTAGATATATGTATTAAAGATGTGTTTATTGGAAATGTATTTATTGCAACACTTCTTAACACAGAAAAGGTTCAAGTTTTGTCCCCATTGTTTGATTGTTGAGCAGGTCAGCACTGGGTGACACTCTACGTTCAATGTCAAGGTCAACAGTGAGTAAATTTGAGGTTGGGTCAAATAGTGAAAAGTGATTTAATGAGTCTGTAAGATGTTAAATAAGGGATGGCTTGAGGTAACATTAGCAATGTGTTTATGTCAGCGTCACAGGACCAGTGGTTTACCTGTACAGTGTATTTGACAGGTATGAAGATGAAACCATGATGCTCTCTTTTAAAACTTATTGACAATCAATAAATATAAGATGAACACACACATACATACACACACACGAACACATACATACACACACACGAACACATACATACACACACGAACAAACTCACGCATACACCCGAGCACATTCACAAGACACACACAAAACAAGACGAATCTCAAAGTGATGTCACTGCTACGTTTCTGTGAACTGTGCGTGAGACCAAACTCATCCAATCTCCCCTTGAAACCTGAACTTTGTGTTCTCAGCAAGTTTTAGGGTAGGGCCAGTTAAAAAGTTCGAATGAAAATAGATCTACAATTTTTGTTTACTCTGAATGATTTTTAAGGGCAGTTAAAATTACATTGAAAATTGGCCTAGATTTTTGTTTACCCTGAAGGATTTTTAAGGGAAGTTAAAATTACATTGAAAATTGGCCTAGATTTTTGTTTACCCTGAAGGATTTTTAAGGGAAGTTAAAATTACATTGAAAATTGGCCTAGATTTTTGTTTACCCTGAAGGATTTTTAAGGGAAGTTAAAATTACATTGAAAATTGGCCTAGATTTTTGTTTACCCTGAAGGATTTTTAAGGGAAGTTAAAATTACATTGAAAATTGGCCTAGATTTTTGTTTACCCTGAAGGATTTTTAAGGGAAGTTAAAATTACATTGAAAATTGGCCTAGATTTTTGTTTACCCTGAAAGATTTTTAAGGGAAGTTAAAATAACATTGAAAATGGGCCTAGATTTTTGTTTACCCTGAATGATTTTCCTTGAAATGAAATGATGATTTGACTCGTAGGTCTATCAAACACAGAAAAGACTCAAACTCACAGACAACTCCAATTAACGGTTGCAAGTCTACTACCTCGACACAATAACACCGGTAGTGAGGCTTAGTTAGTGTGCTATAGCACAATCGGTGGCGGAACCAGGTAGAATTCTATGATTGATTGATTTTATTTTAATACGAGAATCAAATTTCGGAACTAATAAATTCGTCTTTCGGTAAAAACTTTGTTAGAAAAATAGATTTCCAACTATTTATACTATATTCTCCGCTTTAATAAACACTCAAACGACAAAAAATAAAAATAGTATTATGGAATTGATCGGTATTTTCTGATATTTTTTTTTACCTCGATCCGCCCTTTTATGCATAACGTATGCATTATGCATTATACATTTTGAGAAGCAAATACAAAATACGTCATAATGTACATTGTTTTTGAGGTATAAATATTATTATAGTTACAGATTAATGTCTACGTATACACAATTTACACCAATGTTTAACATTTTATAACAACAATTTACACATAAAACAGAAAAGCACGAATCACGGTATGACACACGTACATTTGTGAGGGTTACAACTGATATAAATGATGGTTTTATTAGTTACAATTAGTATATGGAATCAGAAGCCAGTAGCTTTGAGTGACACGAAATCTGCAAGTAGTGACTAACAATCCCTTTCGTGCGATGTCTCTATATATATAAGCCGCATTTGTTGTCTGGATGTCTGTCTGTCTGTTCCCTAATAACTCAAGATCCAGACAACCAAATTTGGTACACGTACACAAAATTATACCGGAAAGGTTATTAAACAGGTTTCGTTCCTTATATATAAGATACTGGGGCCCGGGGGCCCAAAATGTAGTTTTTCCCTATATGAGCTATATAAAATAAAAATTATTGAAAATTAAGACGTAAAATAATGACGCAAATTAATAAACATTTTGGTGTCGAGATTAACAAGAAGGCGATTATCGCCATAAAATAATTTTTTTGTTGTTGTTGCTTTGTTGTTGTTGCTTTTGTTGTTGTTTTGTTGTTGTTGCTTTGTTGTTGTTGCTGTTGTTGTTGTTGTTTTATTGTTGTTTTGTTGTTGATGTTTTTGTTGTTTTGTTTTTGTTGTTGTTGCTGTTGTTGTTTTTGTTGTTGTTGCTGTTGTTGTTGCTTTTGTGTTGTTTTTGCTGTTGTTGTTGTTGTCCACATCCCTTGCCCTGCGACGACAATGTCCTTCATGTTGTTGTTGCTTTGTTGTTGTTGCTGTTGTATTTGTTGTTTTGTTGTTGTTGCTTTGTTGTTGTTGCTGTTGTTGTTGTAGTTGTTTTGTTGTTGATTTTGTTGTTTTTGTTGTTGTTTTGTTTTTGTTGTTTTTGTTGCTGTTGCTGTTTCTGTTGTTGTTTTTGTCGTTGTTGCTGTTGTTAAACCCGGGAGAAGCCGGGTACTTGCCCCTAGTTAAAGTTAAAGGTCTTTGAGTTGGTCGAGTTGTGTGAGCATGAAAGTCGTTTTTAAAAAGCGCGTGAAAGCCAATATCTATAGCACAGCTACCTACCGACTGAATTGTTGTTAGCTTAATGATGAACAGCTCGAGTGTAGCAGGGCTGAGTGCATCTGCTTTCAACCCCAAAACTAGGTCAAGTCACGGTACGTAATAACGTCGTCAACGGGGTGTTAACTCGTGAGAGTGTGCAAGGTCTCGTGACTAGACCTGGAAGACAGCCCTCCAAGTGACGGCGAGATGGAGTTTATTTATTAGTCAACATCTTAAAGCTCTAGTTCTTTCTCTGCTTTTAATTGTTCGATGACAACGTTAGGAACTCAAACTGTTCCCCTATATCACCCCATTGACACCCTCCAGATATCCTACCAGTAGCCCCCCCCCCACAAACTAACATCATATGGGTTCTTACCTTCGACACTGACACCCTCCAGATATCCTACCAGTAGCCCCGCCCCCCCCCACCATCTAACATCATATGGGTTCTCACCTTCGACCCTGACACCCTCCAGATATCCTACCAGTAGCCCCCCCCCCACCATCTAACATCATATGGGTTCTCACCTTCGACCCTGACACCCTCCAGATATCCTACTAGTTGCCCCCCCCCACCATCTAACATCATATGGGTTTTCACCTTCGACCCTGACACCCTCCAGATATCCTACCAGTAGCCCCCCCCACCATCTAACATCATATGGGTTCTCACCTTCGACCCTGACACCCTCAATATATCCTACCAGTAGCCCCCCCCCCATCTAACATCATATTATATGGGTTCTCACCTTCGACCCTGACACCCTCCATATATCCTACCAGTAGCCCCCCCCCCACCATCTAACATCATATGGGTTCTCACCTTCGACCCTGACACCCTCCAGATATCTTACCAGTAGCCCCCCCCCACAAACTAACATCATATGGGTTCTCGACCCTGACACCCTCCACTCACCCTTAACCTTCGTGGGGCGATGCTCATTTCTATCGAGTCAATGTTTACATTTCTACTCCGATTCTCGATTCTCGCAAGTAAGACATGTCTTTTCTGTATGAAAAAAACAAACAACAAATCCATCATATAAAAAATAACTAATACATGATTATTGTTTCTTGGTGTCTGCAAAGTAGCCACGTAAAGCAAGTTTGTAGGACAAACAAATCATCATTGTTATAAAATAAATGTATTACAACATAATTTAGTTAACATCTGCAACCTACAACACAAGTTAGTGAACAACTGTAACCTGCAACTTAAGTTGGTGAACATTTGCAACCTACGCTGTAACAACAACTCATAGTAGAGCCATTCCATAGTAGTGAAATGTGTGAGTTCTTGAGCAGGTGACACTTTAAATCGTGAGTAAAGAAGCATTAGTATTAACAAACCAAACTGCCATAGAGATGGAACTTTGAGTGTAATAATTTGAGCAGTGGCACTATCAATAGTGAGTACCGTAGCAGTGGCACTATCAATTGTGAGTACCGTAGCAGTGGCACTATCAATTGTGAGTACCGGAGCAGCGGTACTATCAATTGTGAGTACCGGAGCAGTGGCACTGTCAATTGTGAGTACCGAGGCAGTGGCACTGCCAATTGTGAGTACCGAAGCAGCGCACTATCAATTGTGAGTACCGGAGCAGCGGTACAATCAATTGTGAGTACCGGAGCAGTGGCACTGTCAATTGTGAGTACCGGAGCAGTGGCACTACCAACTGTGAGTACCGGAGCAGCGGCACTGTCCATTGTGAGTACCGGAGCAGTGGCACTACTAACTGTGAGTACCGGAGCAGCGGCCCTATCATACAAAATTCATGCAGCAGCATAGGGAGGAGAATTTACTTGCGAATTCTTCATCGTCCGATTCTTCTTTGTTTGCCTCAGCTGCGAGTTCAGCCGGCGTCTTCTTCTTGCGACCAATTCGTCCGTCACCCATCGGGTCGACCTCCTCCTCTTGTGCCTCCTCCTTCTTTTTTAGGCCGTACTGGGGAGGGAACCAACGGAATAATAAATAAATAAATTATTTATGAAGTCATAAGAGGGGGTCGGGGGTCATTGCAGTAATACGCTTCGGGAAATGACAAACAAACTGTTGTTTTAAAAGACTGGGTCATTTAAACCAAGATCCGCCCCCAATATTACCATGAATAAGACAGATTGATATTTAAGATGGCATAAACAGACAAAACATTACAAACCAAAACATAAGCACAGTTGTTTTTTTTAAACGTAAGGGAATTTTTTTAACTTAAACTTTCAATCAAAGAGCAATTTATCAACACTAAAAAGTAATTAAAATTCAATGAAAAGATTGTCACTGAACAATCTGTGAACTCAAAGGGTCGAATTACATGTAGGCACAATTTCTATGATTTATTTGAACTTATTTCAGGATTTAAAAAATCTGAAGCAATAAAACTATTTTTAACATTTCATCGTTTTGGGACTCGTTTTTATTTCAATAATAAATAAAAAGATTGATGAAATTGTTACACTTTAGGCAATTCAAGGGCTATTTATTTTAGCGCCCTCTCCGCCCTTCACAGACGTGAGACGCAATGTTGTGACAACTGAGATGGGGCAATGCCTTTAATAACGGCCCACTCCACGAGTCTAACGGTTGTACAACACGACACGTTCACCCCCTTAACAAAAAAAAAGTCACAAACTGACAATGTTAAACTGCTAGCAGAAAGAAATGTGTAACAACCCGTAAAAACAAAGTTTTTTTTACTATAAATCACTCATAAATGAGACATAACTAAAACAAAAAGTATCGATTATGTTCAAGATAATACGCACCGCGCGACAGACTAGCATAAACATTTACAGATCGGAAAAATATGATAAAAGTATGTTCAATATAATACGCACCGCGCGACAGTCTAGCATAAAAATGTACATGCTACATAGAAATAGATAGAGGTAATCGAAAAATGCATTAATTTAATTACGGTACATTCGATCGATATGACATTTTGAAAGAATGCTTTGTTAGGTGACAAGTCTATGTGCAAAATTTAAGCTCGATAGGATCACGGGAAGTCGGTCATTTTTTACTTTTGTTATTTCCGCGGGACCCCGACAGACAGAGAGACAGTCCGAGAGAGAGACAAGACGGTAAAGTTAATATGCGGGATTTATAAAGATGGACTCATATGAACGTCACAACAAACCAAACACGATATCACACATGTAGAATGTTAAGACGGGTAGGCGAAGTAATGGGTTACGTATCTGTTGATAATTAGAAGCCAATGTTAAATTGTCATTGAAATGTGTCAGCTAAATTTCAAAAATAAAAGCTTCCAAATTAACTTCCTAGGTCAAGGCGCACTCCTGGGCTACATGACTTTCTTAGGTAGGTCGAATAAATGATAAAATTACTCAAAAGCCCATTCCATTTTAAAACTATCTTTGAGCACCATTCATAGACCAAAGGAAAGTTTTAGTTAAAGCTGATGTTATCTTCAACACACAATTCTCGCTGTGATCAGACAGGAAGACCTTTACTCACTCAATTTCAGCTGGTCACCGAGAATGGCCTAGCGATGCTTTATAGTCTAGCTCTATCCAGTTAAAGGGAGACCAGGCGACTGATGATCACATGACAGGATAAGCTGGCTGTTCAATAAGTGCTACATCACTGTCTAATACAAACAGACTAAAATAGAGTTCTGAGCTCCAACACGGGTAGTGGAACTTGTAGTTCGTCTGCGACCTTATTTCATTATCATTGGCCTCGCAGGACTCGCAAGTAAATTTAAACCAATGAAGAATTTGAAATGTTTTTTAAAATAATTTTAACGTAGAGTGCATCTGTGTGTGCTCACTTGTGTGTTCACACATTTGTGTGTCCGTATATCTGTGCGTGCTATTATTTGTAAATTATAATTTATATGCCAAAGTTATAGTCGAAGATTCACTTTTTGCTTATCGATGACATACGACCAGATTATAGTACAGACATAGTTGTCTGATGATCTCCGAGTGACTTTCTGAATCTCCTGAACTCATCTGGGCCTATAAACAGCCCAGAAATATTTAATGCATTACTAAGTATCAGAGTTTTAATATGAATAACATCGTTGTTTCAATTGAGGCCAAGGTCTTCGAACACATGTTCACATAGACAAATTTATTCAGAATACAAATAACCCGTACATTAATGCTTCAGCGATCTCTGTTTCTTTTCCTGCGACATTCTTCATAGTAGAGATTCGATTATTCGATGTTATTTTTTGTTTATTTTGGGTTGGATAAAGTGTATGATACTAGATTCAACACAGAGCTTACATATTACAGAAAACGTTGTTAAATTGCTCAATCGTCTTGTCAGGATGTGGTCGCACTGATGGAACAGAGTTGGATTCCTGTGAAACTGATTTTTTTTCTTTTTTTTTATGTTCACACCACAGTGATTGGAATGTTCATATGACAGTGATTGGAATGTTCATATGACAGTGATTGGAATGTTCATATCACAGTGATTGGAATGTTCATACCACAGTGATTGGAATGTTCATATCACAGTGATTGGAATGTTCATATGACAGTGATTGGAATGTTCATATGACAGTGATTGGAATGTTCATATCACAGTGATTGGTATGTTCATACCACAGTGATTGGAATGTTCATATCACAGTGATTGGAATGTTCATATCACAGTGATTGGAATGTTCATACCACAGTGATTGGAATGTTCATGCCACAGTGATTGGAATGTTCATACCACAGTGATTGGAATGTTCATACCACAGTGATTGGAATGTTCATACCACAGTGATTGGAATGTTCATACCACAGTGATTGGAATGTTCATACCACAGTGATTGGAATGTTCATACCACAGTGATTGGAATGTTCATACCACAGTGATTGGAATTCAGACTAAGACTATTATATCCTTGGTTCAACTGTGCGCTGTTTATTTATACAATATCTTTTGATGCTTTGATCGCTGTGGTATCAACGCTGTCTCAGAAGCCGACATGCAACGCAGTGTAAACCTGTTCTCCAGTGCCTGCACAAACTTTGGTCTGTCAATCAACACCAAGAAGACTGAGGTCCTCCATCAGCCTGCGCCTGGAAGACCCTACGTAGAGCCCAACATCACTGTCAACGGCCAGAGACTCAATACAGTGCACCGGTTCACATACCTAGGCAGCACACTGTCTCAAAATGTCACCATCGATGACGAAGTGAACGTCAGAATTGCCAGAGCCAGCTCCACTTTTGGCAGGTTGTACCCTAATGTCTGGAACAGAAGAGGCATTACCATCCAGACCAAGCTGAAAGTGTACAGGGCAGTGGTGCTCCCCACACTGCTTTATGCTTGTGAAACTTGGACTGTTTATCAGCGCCATGCAAGAAAGCTGAACCAGTTTCATATAACAAGCCTCAGGAAGATTCTCGGCATAAAGTGGCAGAACAAAATTCCAGACACAGTGGTACTGACCAAGGCAGGTCTCCCCAGCATCTTCACCCTCCTGATGCAGTCCCAGCTTCGCTGGGCAGGGCACGTTGTCCGAATGCCAGACGAGAGACTGCCAAAGAGAATCTTCTATGGTGAGCTCCAGTATGGCCAGCGGTCCCACGGTGGGCAAAAGAAACGCTTCAAAGACACACTGAAAGCCTCAATGAAAGCGTTTGCCATAAATCCAGACACGTGGGAACGAGCTGCAATGGACCGATCCACCTGGCGCTCTTCCATCCACGAAGGTGCCAGGTCATGTGAGGCAAACCGGATTACCGCCGCAGAAAAGAAGAGGCAAGCCCGAAAGGCCCATGCTGTCAACCCTCCAGGAGATGTCGCACTCGCCCCCTGTCCCTTCTGTTCCCGAACCTTTCGTGCAAGGATCGGCCTAATCAGCCATCTGCGCACGCACAGAAAACCCTCGGATGACTAGAGTGGTCCTCGTCGTATCGACGGACGAACGAACAAAACATTAATTTTTTGCAATATTTCATGCACAGAATTTTATTTGCTTGGAGCATTTCCCTTTCATTTTCTATATTTTATTACGTCTCGATCGAAGACTTGAAAAAAAATTAATTAATTAATTAAAAAATTAAAAGTTACAATAAAGTGAGTGCACATAGGCAAACAAATTGTAGTTTAATTGAAAAATTATCATAATTCCCTCCCTTAACAGCAACAACAACAAAAAACACAAAAATCGAAGCCGAAACTATAAGCTACCATAATTTTAGCGTAGCAAGTTAAACGTCTGGAAATTTTAACAGATATAGCACAAGAGTCGATACTTCGAAAGCACATGTCAAACTAACAAAATGAAAATGTAAGTAGAATTATATTCTATCGAAATAGCTGAGACTCTTAATGAACAATTACATTATAAATGTATCCCTTTAATCTATGGGAAAACCAATCCATTAAAAAGTGAATATAATTTATTTCAATTGTATACGAAGTTTTAGTTTCCTATTAGTGACACAAAATAGGAAAGAAAAATTCAATATTAGCAGAAACTATTCATACCCATATCGTAACTTGGACTGATTTAAAACATAATTATTGTTTTCACAACAACATTTCCTAGACTGAAATTTCACTAAATAAAATAGTTCACATTTTGATAACACTTTAAAACTGACGCGTTTTATTTGTCAACAAGTCATTCTTTTATCTTTTAATAAAAGCCAGTAAAACGACTGCCACATGCCTCTCCCCGCGTCTGTTATCAATATGCTATGATAATGTTGATAGCATCGTTCTTCCTCGTCTTAAACCCTCGTAAACCACGTTCCCCCATCATAACCATCATGCTAGAATCCCTTGATTAGAGTAAAAGCCGAGCAATATTTACAAAGCCCTAACGATTAACCTTTCTGGCCGCACGAGGAGCCGCTGTCATCATTCTAAACATCATCGCCCGAGACAACCGTCGAGTGCAGAAAATTACCTCTCTCTCTGGTTTCTATTTAATTTATCTATTTAATGCCAGACGGACCAGTAATAAAACAAATTATAGCAATCGAGGCAATACAGTGTCTGTAAAAAAAAGAAACACAACACATAAACTTAAAGGAGCGCTATACTCATAGGTGCGCCTGGGGTATTTTGTGCCCGGGGACAAACTACACAATTTGCGCCTCCCACCTCATTTATTACCCTAGTTCACTTATTTCATGTGACGTAGTAAGCCTCATTTTCCTTGTATCTTGGCGCCCGGAGGCAAATGTACCCAACCCATTCCCTACGTCATTGGCTATGTTGACCACAATATAGCCTTATAAGTTAAAAAAAAATTACCTTAGTATGCATTTTGGACCACAGCAAATTTTCGTTTAAAGTTATGAATGCTAAAGAAAGGATTTATTATCAGTAAATAATTTGTTACTCATGAAAATACTTGAACGGTAAATCCTGAGAGAGTATTTCGTCTTAAAACTTATTGAGTAACAATTCTTCAATATGAACTGGCTAAAAACGACGCCTTGTAACGCAACCAGTCGTATTATGTTGGCCATTGGAAGATGTAATACACCAAACTCTGGTAAAGTGACGATACATCATTTGCTAAAATTACTTGTATAAAATATGTATTAAGTGATTTAAAAGAATTTCAATTCGTGATCCTATAGCCCCCCCCCCAACCAATGATGATACGCATCTCAATTCGTAATCCTATAGCCACCCCAAACCAATGACGATACGTCATCTCAATTCGCGATCCTATAGCCACCCCAAACCAATGACGACATGTCATCTCAATTCGTGATCCTATAGCCCCCCCCCCAACCAATGATGATACGCATCTCAATTCGTGATCCTATAGCCACCCCAAACCAATGATGATACGCATCTCAATTCGTGATCCTATAGCCACCCCAAAGCAATGACAATACGCATCTCAATTCGTGATCCTATAGCCACCCCAAACCAATGACGATACGTCATCTAAATTCGCGATCCTATAGCCACCCCAAACCAATGACGATACGTCATCTCAATTCGCGATCCTATAGCCACCCCAAACCAATGACGATACGTCATCTCAATTCGTGATCCTATAGCCACCCCAAACCAATAACGTTACGCTCCTAGACATTTTATCACGACCAAAAACTATAATAATATTTTAATTTACAACACCTTTCACACCAGACAAGTTTCGGCGACTGTGTTGAGATTCCCGAAACAGAGGAGAAACTAAACGTGATTTGATATAATTTATTACAATAGCGCCAAACACGCACACGTTATTTATTGATCGTTACAATACAGTCAATACCGGAAACAGTATTTCACTTAGTCAGACGTCTATCTCGTTGTGTGTTAAACTAAAAGTCTCGATTTTAAATAGTTCATATTGAAGAATTGTTAGAATTAGAGTCGGAGCCATCGACGAACAAAACTGAAGGAGCGGGTGTTGGTCTTTTGTTATTTGCATAATGACTCTGTCTCCGCCCAACGACTATTTGATCAGGTGTTGAACTCAACCACAGTAATGTAATATCCTCTCCTGGGTGAACAGGAACGTGCGGCCAACAGGAACGTGCGGCCAATCAACAGGATTTCTTCAAGTATCACCCCCCCCCCTGTACCACTTTCAAAATCGAATCAACCCGCCACTTCTAGAGAGAAAATCTCAAAAGAAAGCCCCCCCCCCAATGCAGCAATAACCTGTTCCATTTCAATCACATACAGCAGTAGCATGAGCATCACTTCCCCAAAGCAACTTATTTCAGCGTCATTTCAATTGTTGCATACCGAGAAAACACTTTGTACCAGTACAAAGCTTTACTAAAAAAAAATCCAATATCGTTCAAAGTTTTTTCTCCTACTCTTTCCTTGTAAATCAAACCTCACAGTTCTGACATCAGTGAATCAAACCTCACAGTTCTGACATCAGTGAATCAAACCTCACAGTTCTGACATCAGTGAATCAAACCTCACAGTTCTGACATCAGTGAATCAAACCTCACAGTTCTGACATCAGTGAATCAAACCTCACAGTTCTGACATCAGTGAATCAAACCTCACAGTTCTGACATCAGTGAATCAAACCTCACAGTTCTGACATCAGTGAATCAAACCTCACAGTTCTGACATCAGTGAATCAAACCTCACAGTTCTGACATCAGTGAATCAAACCTCACAGTTCTGACATCAGTGAATCAAACCTCACAGTTCTGACATCAGTGAATCAAACCTCACAGTTCTGACATCAGTGAATCAAACCTCACAGTTCTGACATCAGTGAATCAAACCTCACAGTTCTGACATCAGTGAATCAAACCTCACAGTTCTGACATCAGTGAATCAAACCTCACAGTTCTGACATCAGTGAATCAAACCTCACAGTTCTGACATCAGTGAATCAAACCTCACAGTTCTGACATCAGTGAATCAAACCTCACAGTTCTGACATCAGTGAATCAAACCTCACAGTTCTGACATCAGTGAATCAAACCTCACAGTTCTGACATCAGTGAATCAAACCTCACAGTTCTGACATCAGTGAATCAAACCTCACAGTTCTGACATCAGTGAATCAAACCTCACAGTTCTGACATCAGTGAATCAAACCTCACAGTTCTGACATCAGTGAATCAAACCTCACAGTTCTGACATCAGTGAATCAAACCTCACAGTTCTGACATCAGTGAATCAAACCTCACAGTTCTGACATCAGTGCAGTCTTTCCTTGTAAATCAAACCTCACAGTTCTGACATCAGTGCAGTCTTTCCTTGTAAATCAAACCTCACAGTTCTGACATCAGTGCAGTCTTTCCTTGTAAATCAAACCTCACAGTTCTGACATCAGTGCAGTCTTTCCTTGTAAATCAAACCTCACAGTTCTGACATCAGTGCAGTCTTTCCTTGTAAATCAAACCTCACAGTTCTGACATCAGTGCAGTCTTTCCTTGTAAATCAAACCTCACAGTTCTGACATCAGTGCAGTCTTTCCTTGTAAATCAAACCTCACAGTTCTGACATCAGTGCAGTCTTTCCTTGTAAATCAAACCTCACAGTTCTGACATCAGTGCAGTCTTTCCTTGTAAATCAAACCTCACAGTTCTGACATCAGTGCAGTCTTTCCTTGTAAATCAAACCTCACAGTTCTGACATCAGTGCAGTCTTTCCTTGTAAATCAAACCTCACAGTTCTGACATCAGTGCAGTCTTTCCTTGTAAATCAAACCTCACAGTTCTGACATCAGTGCAGTCTTTCCTTGTAAATCAAACCTCACAGTTCTGACATCAGTGCAGTCTTTCCTTGTAAATCAAACCTCACAGTTCTGACATCAGTGCAGTCTTTCCTTGTAAATCAAACCTCACAGTTCTGACATCAGTGCAGTCTTTCCTTGTAAATCAAACCTCACAGTTCTGACATCAGTGCAGTCTTTCCTTGTAAATCAAACCTCACAGTTCTGACATCAGTGCAGTCTTTCCTTGTAAATCAAACCTCACAGTTCTGACATCAGTGCAGTCTTTCCTTGTAAATCAAACCTCACAGTTCTGACATCAGTGCAGTCTTTCCTTGTAAATCAAACCTCACAGTTCTGACATCAGTGCAGTCTTTCCTTGTAAATCAAACCTCACAGTTCTGACATCAGTGCAGTCTTTCCTTGTAAATCAAACCTCACAGTTCTGACATCAGTGCAGTCTTTCCTTGTAAATCAAACCTCACAGTTCTGACATCAGTGCAGTCTTTCCTTGTAAATCAAACCTCACAGTTCTGACATCAGTGCAGTCTTTCCTTGTAAATCAAACCTCACAGTTCTGACATCAGTGCAGTCTTTCCTTGTAAATCAAACCTCACAGTTCTGACATCAGTGCAGTCTTTCATCTGAAAATCATTCTTAAACCTAGTGGAGGGGAGGAAGGGTTGTTACAGCCGACAAATGTGTTACAGGTGGAACAGCATTGAAATTATTCCCAGCTCGTTTGATATATCGTGTACACCAGAGCTTTGGTGAGCCATCTTGTACGTCAGAGCTGTGGGTGATCCATCTTGTACACCAGAGCTGCGGGTGAGCCATCTTGTACGTCAGAGCTGTGGGTGAGCCATCTTGTACGTCAGAGCTGTGGGTGAGCCATCTTGTACACTAGAGCTGTGGGTGAGCCATCTTGTACACTAGAGCTGTGGGTGAGCCATCTTGTACGTCAGAGCTATGGGTGAGCCATCTTGTACACTAGAGCTGTGGGTGAGCCATATTGTACACCAAAGCTGTGGGTGAGCCATCTTGTACACCAGAGCGGTGGGTCAGCCATCTTGTACACCAGAGCTGTGGGTGAGCCATCGTGTACGTCAGAGCTGTGTGTGAGCCATATTGTACACCAGAGCTGTGGGTGAGCCATCTTGTACGCCAGAGCTGTGGGTGAGCCATCTTGTACACCAGAGCTGTGGGTGAGCCATATTGTACACCAGAGCTGTGGGTGAGCCATCTTGTACACCAGAGCTGTGGGTGTACCATCTTGTACATCAGAGCTTTGTGTGAGCCATATTGTACACCAGAGCTGTGAGTGAGTCATATTGTACACCAGAGCTGTGGGTGAGCCATCTTGTACGCCAGAGCTGTGGGTGAGCCATCTTGTACACCAGAGCTGTGGGTGAGCCATCTTGTACGCCAGAGCTGTGGGTGAGCCATCTTGTACACCAGAGCTGTGGGTGAGCCATATTGTACACCAGAGCTGTGGGTGAGCCATCTTGTACACCAGAGCTGTGGGTGTACCATCTTGTACATAAGAGCTTTGTGTGAGCCATATTGTACACCAGAGCTGTGAGTGAGTCATATTGTACACCAGAGCTGTGGGATCACCATCTTGTACATCAGAGCTGTGGGTGAGCCATATTGTACACCAGAGCTGTGGGTGAGCCATCTTGTACACCAGAGCTGTGGGTGTACCATCTTGTACATCAGAGCTTTGTGTGAGCCATATTGTACACCAGAGCTGTGGGTGAGCCATATTGTACACCAGAGCTGTGGGAGCACCATCTTGTACACCAGAGCTGTGGGTGAGTCATCTTGTACATCAGAGCATTGTGTGAGCCATCTTGTACACCAGCGCTGTGGGTGAGCCATATTGTACACCAGAGCTGTTGGTGAGCCATCTTGTACACCAGAGCTGTGGGTGAGCCATTTTTTACATCAACGCTTAGCTCAAATGTAGACCCATGTGAGTATGGAGACATAGCAACACGTCAATCTTTACATGAGATCTTCAATGCTTCATGTTTGTGTTTCTATTACACAAATAATGGGTCAATGACGTCACAAGTCTTATTGACCCAACTGTTTTTAAAGTTAATTCCAAAAGAAATTAGATACTTAATTATAAACATAGACTTAGCAATTTGTCATTATTTTTTTTTGCACTCACGTTTTCTAATTCTCTTTCCTCCTAAATAATTTCCTCAATACTCTTACGTTCTCTCTCTCTCTCTTTCTGGCTTTATCTCTCTCTCTCTCTCTCACACTTTATTATCTCTCTCTCTAATTTCTCTCCACAACCTGAATAACACAACTTTCCACTCCGCCTCACTCACATCAAGCTGACATGCTGAGATGCAATTTGCAGACTCTGGCGACCTACATTGTCTGTCCTTGTCACCAAAATTAAATTACTCCAATCCGCACAAAATTCCAGATGAATAATGCGGCAAACAAAATCACGGAACACTCTGGAAATAGATGCTGGTATTGTATACGGCACCGAACCCTACGTTTAGGTGATGAATACAGTCTATAAACTTTCAGGGACGACAACAGATTGTCTTCATTAATGCAGAGTAGTTTGGGGCAACCTGTGCTAATGAAGGTCACATTATTTTTCGACTGATATCACAGATAGACTGGTACGGCATATAGACTGACACTATCTGTCCACAGACAGACTGGCTCCCTCTCTCTATAGATACAATGATACCACAGATAGAATGGCCCCATCTCTCTAAGGATAGATCGGTAGCACTTATACACTGGCCCCATTTCTCTATAGATAGACTGGTTCCACAGACAGACTTGCCCTATCTCTCTATAGATAGACTGGTTCCACAGACAGATTGGCCCTATCTCTCTATAGATAGACTGGTTCCACAGACAGACTGGCCCTATCTCTCTATAGATAGACTGGTACCAATGTTACCTCAAAGGTTCGTAGGTGCATGAGCCATACATAAAAACTCGTTGCACAGCATGCATTTTTTGTGTGCAATATATTACAAAATTTGCTGCGCGGTGTCGTTACGATATATGCGCGGCCGCGCAGCTTAAAGGGAACATTGACTGGTACCATAAATAGACTGGCACCATCTCTTTAAAGATAGAGTGGTACCACATTTAGACTGGCCCCATCCCTCTACAGATAGACTGGTACCACAGATAGAATGACCACATGCCTCTGTAGATAGACTGACCGCATGTCTTTTAGATAGACTGGCCGCATGTCTCTTTAGATAGACTGGCCGCATGTCTCTTTAGATAGACTGGCCCCATGTCTCTATAGGTAACCGTTAGTCTGGCCTCATGTCAGAGTATTCCACCGACAGACTGGCTCGAGCAGAGCCTAAAATGTAAACACGGTCGTGTTAGCTCAGTGTTAGAGTCGGGCGCCAAGCACGGATCGATCAGATCGAACAATTGATTACAAATTCGACCCTCATCACATTAGAGGTGCGGCCCTGTTGGCGCTCGTCCCCACATATCGCAAAGGCCTTGGTCGGCATGTTGCCAAATCCAGAGAACGTTCAGATTCACACAGCACAATGTGTTGTGATATTCCGGGTTCTCTGAGACGTACTGAATTTGGTAGAGTTCAACATTAGGGTCATCTACTTTAATGATTTTAATTTGTCAATGATTTTAAAATTAAAATAAAATTTTAAAATCATAATTTGCCATATTTAAATTTTATACATTGGGCAAAACAGTTGCACGTATTGTAGCGATTTGCCTTAACAAAACAGTGAAACGTTTTCATGAAACGTTTTTATTTTGTGTAGTAAGCGAGACAAACGGATAACTATATGGGTATTTTCACATAGCACAGTACACGTTCTGATCCCGGCAAGTTAGAGTCTATTGAGTGGGATAGTTGGTCTGCAAAAGGGACTCAAACTGCCGGCTTTGCATCCTGGCTTCCTGGCCTCTGAAACAGTAGCACAGCAGTTGACTTGATGTCATGACGCGGTTATAGTGGATACGGCCAGTAGTGTGGAGGCGGGCCGGTATGGCGGGCGAATCCTGCGTCCAATGTTCATGGCATCGCTCAGCAGATTGCGCAAGTTTACAAGGTGCTTTGCAACAGTGATCTCGAATCTTACATCATATTTACTTCTGATAGTTCTTGAGGACAAGACCCAAACACCCATCAAATTCAAATAACTTATTTACAAATTTTGATGTTTCTTTTAAGTTCACATCCACACAAGCGGATTTTATGGTGATAACAATCTCTTTGAAAGACGACAATTAACTGTCACAAACAATATTTTCTGACCTATCGACATTTTTTTTTATAAATTATTTTACGTTTTTTGGGGTCCCATAACCTCGTGCTCGTAGGGGGTTCTAATGTTTCCATTAGAACTTTCTCTGGGTTTGGTAGAACTTGGCGGCGCCTATCTCCTCTCCAGGTCAGCGGAGGACTTTTTAGCGATAGTCATTCAACAACATTTTTATTGTGGCTTTACCTTGGGCTAGATCCCACGCCCCTCATCTTGTGAGGCAAGCGCACTATTGACTTCGCTATCCAGCCGCCATTTAACTTATCGACATTTAACTTAGTTCTAAAGAAAACACAAATGGAAAAAAAAATGTTCCAATATGAAGACTCTGACACTGCAGCTACAGTTCTCAATAACACAGCACCGAGGACAGAAGAACAAAGGTCACAAAGAATCGACAATGTAATAGCAAGTGTTAAAAGCTGTATTTGTTAAGCCGGGTCTGTAGTTCGTTTGCGTTCAACTGTAACATTATCCCAGCTATAGCACGCCAGGTCTGTTTGACCTCAACTATTGACAACGAGCTCACGCTGAGGGCAGCCGCAGACTGCACGCGGGGATGCGTTCATGCATTCTATATCTCTGTGGACATGTCGTGCCAGTGGATGATCAGAGGGGGAAACAGTCCAGCAGGGTGCCATCACTGACAATGGAATGAAGCTTGGTTTATTTATGGACCGGGGGCTCAGTGAGGTATTGATCATTTGTACGGGTAAATAACGTAAGTATACGACAGGGTTTCAGAACCTCTTAGCAGAGCCGCATCCCTTCAGAACTTTTCTGCAATTGATCTTTATTTGAAATTCGCCGCATCCTGTTTGATAAAAAGATTCTTTGTAGAAACATCAGATTGATTCCCCAGGTCTTCTCTAGGCCCTGACTGACACTTAGTTCTGCACTTCTTGGAACTAGGGACAAGTCCTGTTAACAGAACGCTCACTGATATCTGCAGCTTGACCAAACAAAAATTATATTCCCTTGGCTTGCTAGTACTTCAAACCGAAGCTTGGTGGGTTTTAAAATAATTCTTTCGAGCAGGAATCAAATAGTAGAAAAGATACATTTCCATAAACGATATAAGAAAAAGTTTGCAATTGAGAAAAAGTGTGCAGTAGAGAAAATTGAACATTATAAAGCTTAAGGAAGCCAACAGAAATACAGTAATAAAAAAAATAACGAAATGAACAAAGCAAGTTTTCATTTTTTTTAAAGAAACTATCGTCTCGTTTTTTGCGTGCACTTTATAAAAGGTATCTAATTTAGTTATATGTTCTTATTTGTCATTTTTAAGTGAAATCTTTCAATGATCTGTCAGGAATCAAATAATTGAACTTACAAACAACGACTGTTAATATAATTTACCTTAGAAACAAAGACTGCTAATAAAAGCATGATTAATGCTTCCTTTACTGTTAAAAAAATTTCATATTAATGTAACTTGAGTTCGAAAACGATCAAAATAAATACTAAAAACTTAGCAACTTAATCATTCAGTCATGCACTTTCGATTCCAGCCCCTGCTTGAACGGAGTTCTTTATTTAATAATCTGCATTCTACGGAAGCGAGAGACGGAGTTCATCCGACCAACTATTGAAACTCTGTGCTCTTTCGTGATTGGTGATTTCCCAACCAACTCCCTAAAACAGACACACACACACACACATATATATATATATATATATATATATTAGGGCTGTTATCAATTAATTTAAATTTAATCGTTAACTTAGAAAAATTATCGATTAATTAATCGATAATTTCGATTAAAGCCAAAAATAGACATTTATGACGTCATTAAACTGAACATTTCTCACGGACATTGAAAATTCAGAATATTTTGAACTAAATTGTATGACAATGTGTTGATACTTGATCGGATGTTTGTGCTGAAGGTGGTACGTCAGCGATGTATTTGATCCTTTAAAAGAGAAATGTTCATGGCAGTGAACACAGTAAACTTTTTCACCATCTTCGACTTTGCCATCCGCAGTTAGCTTAAAAACAAAATTTTTGCTCAACTTTCTAGTTATATGTTTAAATGTAACTGCGCTGATGCTGTCAGCCATTTTTTAGTTGACGTCTGCCCGTCCACATAAAGTAATAAAAAAAATTATAATATTACGCGGGAGAAGTTTGTACGTAAAAATATATAAATTATTACTAATTATTAATAATTTATTATTTATTAATGAAAAAATATTAAAATATTATAAATATTTTCTTTAATTTTAATCGAATTTTTATCGATTAAAATAATTTTAATCGATAAAAAAAATTAACGATTAATCTAGAAATTTAACTATGATGAAGCTGTCATTAGTTGCCATTTTTTGTTTACATCTGCACGTCTACATAAATTAATAAATTTTTTATTAATTTTTCATTAATAATTAATTATTTTGTAATAAATTGAAGAAAAAAATATTATAAATATTTTCTTAAATTTTAATCGAATTTTTATCGATTAAAATTATTTTAATCGATATTTAATCGTATATATATATTAGGGCTGCGGAAATTATCGATTAATCTCTCGATTAAGCGTTAACATTTTTTATCGATTAATATTATTTTGATCGATAAAAATTCGATTATAATTAAAGAAAATATTTATAATATTTTTTAAAAAATGTATTAATAAATAATTAATTATTAATAATAATTTATATTTTTTTACGTACAAACATCTCCCGCGTAATATTAAAATTTATTTTATTAACATATGTGGACCGGCAGGTTTTAAACTAAACATGGCTGACGGCATTAGCGCAGGGAAAGAGGGGAAATAACTCAATAAAATAAATTAAAAAGTCAATTACCTGTTTTTGTTACTTCCTTTGAAATGTTCAATTTAATGACGTCATAAATTTCTATTTTTGGCTCTAATCGAAATAATTTCTCTCTCTCTCTCTATCTCTCTCTCTCTCTCTCTCTCTCTCTCTCTCTCTATATATATATATATATATATATATATATATAATAAAAATTAATAAATTTAACGGCAATTTAAACAATAATTTAAAAGTAAATAAATGCAGTAATCAATGCAACATAGAAGCAAAGCAAACATAACTTTGTATGGGAAAAACATTATACGCTTCTAAAGAATTTAGAATTAAATTGGGCTCTACAGCTGCAGAAATAGAACCAAGCCTGGTTAATACAATATTACTCGGTAAACTCTGGAAAATTACTTCGAAAATGAAGAAAAGCCAATGGTAATAAAGCAGGGCGTGTCTCATCAACACACAGATATTTTAAAAAAAAAGAGAGTATAAAAGAAAATTGGATGACGCGATCGGAATAGGTGTCTAAGGGTTGAAAGACAGAGAGGGGAGAGAGGAAAGAGAAGAGAGAGGGGATGAGAGAGGGGGAGATAGAGAGGGGGAGAGAGACGGAAAGAGAAAAGAGAGTAAGAGAGACTGAGAGAGATGGGGGAGAAAAGAGAAGGAGAGAGATAGAGAAAGAGAGTGAGAGAGAATGTGAGAGTAGAGATTGAGTGAGAGAGATAGAGAGAGAGGTTGAGAAAAGAGAGTGAAAGACAGAGAGTGAGGAGATAGAGAAACAGAGGGCAGAAAAGAGAGTGAGAGAGAGAAGTGTAAAAGTGCAGTAAGTGACTGCCAATGGTTGTGCCCTGCGACCGACTAGAGCACAGTATGAAAAAGACTGGATGAAGGTTAGAAAATTGTGTTACCAAAGTAAATTAAATTAAAATTAAAATCTAAAATTAAAAGTCAAAATACATTTACAAGGGGATCTGGGCTGCGGGTGATACACACGAAATGAAAGGTTTTTTTTTAAAGTTGATTTTTTAAAATTTTATTTAAAATAAACACTTTAAAAATCAAATTAAGTTAAAGATAATCAGATAGTATGTCAATACAGTCAATATGATGTAACACTCAACGTGAGAATATATAAACTTACAGAGTCACATCTCATAACATTTCGACCGATATCAAGCGATCTGCTAGTTCAGTAATTATCCCCCAGAAACAATGTCGGACAACGAACAGCATCAATGTGCAGTGTATACAAGAGCGTCTTTACAAAGGTTTGGAAAACCAGAAAGGGGCCGTCCATAAAGTACGTCACGCTATTTTTGACCATTTTAAACTCCCCCCCCTCCCCCTTGTCACAAACTGTCACAAACCTTAAAGTACGTCACACTTTCGAACAAAAATATTGTTTTTTATTAACATAATCATTAATTAAAATCATTAAAATTTATTATAAAACACCGTGCCGTCACACATGGCCAGACTGTCACAAACTGTCACACTTTCTTACACCCCCCTTCTGGAGCGTTACGTACTTTATGGACGGCCCCGTATACGTAGCATAGTTAATGACTACTACGCCAGTAAACTTATCTCAACTACTATATACAGTAAGAGATAAAGTAATGGTAATAAGCTGCCAGTAAATTAAAGTAATAAAGGGCCACTTTGCTGTGCCATAATTAGGAAAAATAAACAAAAACGTTCCTTACTTTGTAAACAGCAAGGGTTGAATAGCATTACCATGTGCCATATAGAATACAATTATAACTTTGCATAACTATTAGCAATAACAATGAAAATTTGTGTTAAAACTAACCTTATCTCTGATACCCTGTCGCATCGTTTCTCTCTCCTCTTCCATTTTCCTGTGTTTCTCTTTCCTCTTATCTTCCATTTCTCTTCTGGCCTCTTCAATCTCTCTTGCCTCCTCATCATCCTTCTCGTTGACTCCTCCTTCCTCATCTTTTCCAATGGCTCCTATCAATGAAACATTGAAAACTCTTTTTGTAAAACTATAAATGGAAGTATTAATTTTAATTTTTTTTCTTAAGCTTTCTTTTTTAATTTATTATTATTATTTTTATTTTTTATTTTTTTTTGCAATCCCAAGTTTCGAGTAGCAGCATTCGTAGTGTTGTTGTATGCAGTAATTAAGATATTTTGCGGTATTAACTTAATATTTAATGTGCTATAAGAGTAATTGCTTTCATTTTATAATTTTGCTTAAATATAAAGCCAAGAAAACAACTCAATTCACAATTTGAATAAATGATTTGTATTTAAAAATCTGTTTTACCATATAGGCGCACTGAGTGAAAAATGCAAATTAAATTATAGTCCCATAAAAGTATTGATCTTGGTAAGAGAATTTGCGACCTAATGAGATAATAAATTTAGCGATAGTTATTAAAATTTTGAATGTAACGATAAAAATTGGGGTAAAATTTATGTGATTGTTTTGAGGCAAGATCAGGCTAGACACCTATCAGGATAAGCTGAAGGCTTGACCAGTAATAATCGATAGGTGGGAGACCTGGTGTAATCAATTGTAAGAAATAAATTTAATGTCAGAAAAGGTTAAAGGGCCGATAACGAGTGTGTGTGAAGCAAGATAATGAATCGTAATTGGTTGGATACATGATAAAATGGAGCTATATATACGATAAGTTTTAGCTAATTAAAAGGTCATTTACAGTTGAGACAAAAGACATTTTAGGATATATTTATCGGGGAAAATGTAAGGGCTTGTTTGAGACAAATTAATTATAGATTCAAGCATTATTTTATGCCAGTATTCCAAGAACAGGAACGTAAGATGTATATGTGAAAAACAGAGATTTAAAAAAAAGGGGGGGGGGAGATACAAATGGAGAGAGAGAGAGAGAGAAAGTAAGTGACATACATGATTACAGTAAGATGTAAATAAATATTCCACTAGCATTTTTTTATCGTGATTAATGTAATACATATCAACAAACAACTTCGTATTGCGTGCCCCAAAACAATTTCAACACCACGACATATCACCAGAAACACAAATTGTCATATATATAAAATACACAACAATAAAAAACAAAACATTCTCCAAATCGTTCGTATTAACTGACAGGTAACCACTAATGACAAACAACAACACATCACTGTCATGAGATTTGAAGTTTTTTGTCACAAAACAATTCCATTAGTTCGCTAACATTTCCGAGTACTGGCTACCAAAGTGCTGTGTCCGAACCTCGAGCAATGAACTACAACACTCAAGTTGCCATTCTCTTCCACTTCACTGTTTCACGCTCTGTTTCAGATGCCCAGCTCTCCGCGACGTGAGACGCGGGAATGAGTCCATCTGAGGTGATGTATGACTTTTAAACAAACAATGTAACATCAGCCACACAAAGACAACAAGCCCAATTGTCATTTCCTTTCTCGTTATAAGTCTTAGTCTCCAGAAACCTAGCCCTAAACAAAAACGGTTGGGGCGGGGGAGGGGAGGGGGAGTGGGGGGCAGGTGGATGATGGAGAAGGAACCCCGAGGGAAAATCTACTCACACACATTATGCGATTGAGTGATCTTTCAGGAAGCAATTATCTTTTTGGAGAGCCGTCCCTTTTCTTTACGGGCAATACAAATGTCGGAATGTTAAAAAGTCCGAAGACTTTCAAAAAAGAATATTATTGCAAGATGATGGCTGTAATTGATAAAACGACGCATGAATATTGAATTTTTTTTTGAAATTTAAAAAAAATTAAATTATTTCGTTTATTTATCAATCATTCACAATAAAAAATATTATTGTTTTGACAATTATAATTTTTTTTTAATTCACTATTTATTTCCATTGGGATAGGGGGCAGGGGGGAGCAGACGGTCTCAGAACCAATCAAGTTCACTTATGATGATTGACAATGATTCACCCGGAGGAAGAAAGAAAGTAAAACTTAATTGTAGACAGAATAAGACAGACACAAATTGGATTGATAGGGCTCATTTAATCTACAGGCTGATCTTGATTAAGATGCGGACAAAGAAATATTTCATAAGACATTTAACAGTCACGAAAACGCTGACGCACTGAAGTGAACTTAGGATCTTCTAACGTATGTTTATTATTTTAGTCGTCCTGGATTTTATCAGTATACATTAGGCCATTAGGCGAATACTTTTTATTTGATGAATGCTTTATTTTTAATGAATATTTGCTATTTAGCGAATACTCTATATCTGTTGAATACTTGATATTTGAAGAATAAATAATATAATAGTCCAAGTCACTCACTGGATGGATGGATGTGGAACGCTGAGGAACGATGTACAACAGTCTATAGCAGTTGAAAAATCGTGTGGTGATTAGCGCTGTAAAAATATTTAATATGACGTCATTGTTTGATCTTATATTTAATACAAGGTGTGCATCAAAAGGCGTGCAAATTAATTACAAATTAAAGACGCGCTGTAAAAAATATATTATATGACGTCATTGCTTTAGCTTATATCTTAATTTTGGAAAAAGGGAACGATGTAAAAATAGGATTTGAGGATTTATAATTATAAAATACTTTGCGTACATTTCAGAAAGTTTAATATTTCGTATTTATCAAAAAAGGACAACTTAGTTGGGCTTTTGAAAAAGGTTGGCGCTGTAGGCGCCCTAAAAAAGTGGGCGCCGCAGGCGCCAAGGCGCCCCGGCACAATCTAGTACTTTATATTTTGTGAATACTTTTTGTTTGGTGAATACTTTAAATTTGGTGCATAAAAGGATGGGTGTGTCCTCAGCTTTAAAAGACTGCACCCCTTGGCCTTGACTCGTGCAGCCTCTCTTATAATTCCAGCCACCCAGCTTAGATTCCAATTTTAACACTTTGTGGAAATCAACCTCAAGTCGGAAACGTCATGACGTCAAGACGGCATGAATCATCAAATAACTGGCTGGGACGTTAATGTCTGTCATCCATTACGCTGAGCTCTCAGTGGATCAATTCTATGTCACTAATTCATTCTGACACCTGCACGTATCGCAGCGATCGGCCTTGTCGCTATCACAGAAAAGTTCAAGGCTTTAGCGAATGAAGCTTAAAAGCCGCTTTAAAAAATTCTTGTATTTTATCGCACAACCTAAGGACAATTATTTCCTAAAAACCAACTTACTTCTTCCTTCATCCGAAGACATCCTTCTTCAGCCTTTATCATCCTTCTACGGATTACACTATATTCTTATTTTCTTTATCCCTACATATCCAGTGATGCGATGTAGTTTTCCCTTTCTGTATAGTCCTTGAACCCAGACAGAAAGTTGACATAATGTTTTGATGACATTAACCATGTATATATTACATTTACCTCCATTCTCTTCCATAAAGAAATCGATCTCTAAATACCATAATATGCCTGCAGTCCAATCGATAGTTCTCTATTTCTAAAATCTCCTCATTATGACAGGAGCATCTACCGAAAGAGAGTTCCTAAGAATAGACTTCACTAGACTTGGATCTTTTCAGATATTTTCTACCTATTTAAGGAAGCTACTTTGTGCTGATTTTAGCTGGCTAAAGTATAAAAATGTTTCATTTTCTTTTTCGGTCAATAGTCTACACACGTTACTACGCTAGAAACAGAATAATAACTGAAGACATGATCAGGATTGTTACTTGTAGTCAGCGTCGGGCAAACAAAGTAATCTAAAGAACTTCAACAATATTTTAACTTAAATTTTAATGATTGTTAAAGAAAAGTTAAATTAATATAATTGTAAAAAAATCATTTAAAGTGAGAAAATTACTCCATTTATCAGTGTGATGATATCCGCGATGGTCTAAGTGGTAGCGCACTGGACTATCGATCCGAGGCAGATCCCGAGTCGCGGGTTCGAGCCCAGGTACTGGCAAGGCCCCTGGGGCATTGTGCTGACCACACATTCCCCTGCTCGTTAGTAGTGGCTAAAAACTTGTGAACGCTACACCACTTGCCCCATAGTCCGTCATAGCTGGAAAGGCGTATCAGTGGCGTAGCTAAGTGGTGCGGGGTGGGCACAGTACCTAATGTTTGGTCTAGAGCAGGGGTCAGTAACCTTTGAGACAGAAGAGCCAAAAATTACTATTCTAACTAACATGGATTTTGGAAATAAAATTATTAATATTTGCACATGAAACTGGAGAGCCGCAACTTGACTTGGGAAGAGCCACATGCGGCTCGGGAGCCGCAGGTTGCCGACCCCTGGTCTAGAGCCTAGACTATTTTCATAAGCAGATAACGAATCAGATAGGTTAAAACATAATCAATTGAATCTTTATAACCATGCTTAGAGTTTAAAAAATAGAATACAATTTGTTCTTTTACCTTTTCCCTATAATTTTAAATTTATATTTAATGACGTTTGAAATCATTATATTTTGAATCCCAAGAATTTTTTTTTAAAACTTTAATCCATACATTTTATATTGGACAATTCATTCCCAGCATAGTCACTTGAAATTTGATTACAAAATGTTATCCTTTATGTGTTTAGTTTCACCCGAAAAAATGCGTCGAAACGGATGGTTTGTAACCGTAGCTTAACTTCCAGTTTATTTTTTTAATGTTGATATCAGCAACGTAAGAAGTCTTTCGTTTCAGGATAAAGACGGGTCATTCGGCGAAGGGACATCCACGGGCCAATCAGTGAAGTGACAGCCACGGGCCATTCAGTGGCGTAGCGAGGGGGAAGACTGGGTTGGGGGGGGGGCTAATGCCCCGGCGGCACTTTCTTAGGAGCGGTAAATGCCTCGTCGTTAATTAAGTTCTAGGAACGAAAAAACAATTAAGTGGCCATTTTCATCGAAATAAAATAAATGCCAATTAAGAAATTGAGAAAATAAATAAAAGAACTATCCTCAAATACGCTAACCTTTCTACTACCAAAAACTTTAACTCCATAATGGATATAAAATATTCTGACACGTATGTTAATGATCTGGAAAAAAAAACGCTTAAGTAGTATGAGAACGGGACACTGATTGGCCGGTACTGTCGAAAAGGGGTTGGCCTCTACGTGGCTCGACAGACGAGTAGGGCTGCGGAGCTGACCGCAGCCTGAAACCGACAACTCCTGGCAGGCAATGCTGAAGTCCGATATGTTAAGTGTTAGGTGCTAGTCACATATAATTACAGTCGCTGTACGGATCTTAGGCAGAGCATTAGATGCAATGCCGAAGTTGAAAACCACAGTACCCGCTTCGTCCCCTTCATTTTACTAGCAACGCCATTGAGCAGTGCCTGTTTAGGGCCAGGAGCGCCAGTACGGATTAGCAAAAGGTACCGCGAAGATAGTAGCGGACGCCAGCTCTGAGGAAACCTTCCGGTGGGGGTCACACCCTAGGTAGGTCATTGATGATCCCCCACTTTGCGGCCGTCCTAGCTATAGAGACTCGTGCGCTTTGCCGAGGTGGCGCCGAAGTGGTAGCGATTCGAAGTAGGGAACATTCATCCCCTCCTTGTGAGGTCACTTTAGTCGAAGGCATTTTCGACCGTGTATCCTGGATGCCCAGGCAGGCGCTTCAGAAGCGACCGTTCCGGGGGGGGAGGGGGTCTCTCAGCTGTTAGGTCCCTTAGGGGGGGGGGCCAGAGAGCTGAGGGGGTTTCAGGGAAGACCCATGAAGAGCATTAGGCTCGGGGCTGATGATTTTATTTCACATGTAGGATCATTGGCTGGTAACTTTGATGATTCTTAAAATTAGACAGTCGCTCCTGTCGTAGAAGCGAAACTTACTGCACCCTATCAATTTAAGACATTAGCAAATCAAATGCTCCGGGCAGCACTTTGTTGAGGCGGCAAATTCCTCATTTTTAATCTATATTAAATATTAGAACATTTCTAAATCCGAAACTTAAAACCCCACAATAAATCTTAAGTCTACTAATACTAATGCTACTGAACTGAAAAACCAAGGAACTGAACTAGCATAATAACATGACATTTACGTGCTGATAACTATTACTGATTAAAATTTGTCAGCCGCTCATATTGTAGAAGCGAAAATAGCTGTATCCGTTACATTATACAGGACTTTGAAATTGTGCAATCAAATTAGAGTAAGTATCACACACAACATTGTCAAGCAAAAACTATTTTACCTCACTGGGGAAAAAAGAATTCATGAATTCGAGCCCACATGATATATTCAAGTTAATGAAAATATTTAGACTCGAAGTTGCCTGCCTAATTCAATGCAATGGTTTCCAATATTACTTAAAACTGTCACCAGTAATGCCAGCTGTGAGAGAAGCTTCTCTAAAATTAATTTAATGAAAAATTGATTGCGACCAATAATGAATGCACCAAGATTGACTAATCTATAGCTTTTTTGGTTATTGAGCATGGTTTGGCTGACAGCATTGATACGCCAAAGATTGTACAATAAGGAATAGCATAAATCATAAATCGTCAATTTTAATTTATAGGTGAAAGCTCTTCTTTTTATTTCTGATATAAAATGTATAGTGACCTTTCATAAAAATATTTTCTTTATAACATCAAAATATTTTGTCCTTGGGGCGGCAAACCGGGGTTATGCCCCGGGCGGCACATACCCACGCTACGCCACTGGGGCTATACAGAAATGTGACAAGCCACGGGCCATTCAGAGATGTGACAAGAATCGGGCCATTTAGCCAAATGACAGCTAAGGGACGAAATCTAAAGGGGATGTGCGGCAGATAACAAAACAAGGATTAGACACGGTGATTTTTAACGGCGAGAATAATACACTTCAGCGTTTTATTCTCCTGACACTTAAAATTTACTTTGCTGAAGATTATTCTCTGATAATGTTACAGAAAAAAAAACACTTCGAAATTAGTAACTGGATTTGATAAGCGGAGCCACAAATGAAATAATTCTGAGGTATCGGTATATCACCTTAATTAATTTGGAAAATAAAGAAAAAAATTGGTAGCGTAATAAAGCCAAAGAGCAATGAGCGCCGCAAGTAGTGCTTGGGTGGACAGAACAAGTGCAGCGAGGTCTTGCACGGGTTCCCGGAAATCGTTTTTTTCATTGCTAAGCAAAACCTGGCATTTCGTATCAGATACGAAGACGAATATAAAAAATAAAGATTTTCAATATCTGTTTACAGTCCACCGGGGACAGACGATGCTCCAACGCTTTATGATGTGGGTCTCATATAATTTGAAAGTGATATGGTGGAGGATATTGATTTAGATGAAGTGAGTGACAGGTTGCGGCCTACTAAAGGAGGAAGGGGAAATTTTCAATAAGACAAATGAAATGTACCAATAACTGTAACTAAGCTGGTATTAATCGTATATACATTTAATTAATTCCGGCCTTTAAATTATTTGGTTAAGTTTTGGTGTTACTTTTCTGTGAACATGAAGAAATCATTGATAGAAGTAGAGGAGGGTGCCACAAACACAAGATACATTACTGGTTTAAACAAGTCTCTTTTAGAGATGTTTAAGATATAGAAATGAGAAAAATATCCAATAACTATAAATAGACAGTGGCTCATGGTGGCATAGACACTTCTATGTCAGGGGCCGGCAAACCTTTGAGACAGTTGAGCCAAAAATTACAATTTAATAAATTTGCCAATTTTTTAAAGAGCCACTAACATGAGTTTTGAAGAAAAACAAACGCTATCATTAATAATATTTGCGCATGGAACTGGAGAGCCGCAACTTGACATCGAAAGAGCCGCATGCGGCTCGCGAGCTGCAGTTTGCCGACCCTTGTTCTATGTGAAAAGTAAAATAAATATCTGCATTATATCTTAACTAGTTTATTACCCGTCAAAAATGACGGAAGTTTTCAAAATAAATACATTTCAGCTGAAATCTATTTATTTTGAAAAAATACACAGAATAAAAAGTATGTAATACAGAACTTTTATTTATTTCTATTTTATTCATTTATTTTCATATTGCACAATTTTATGTGGAACGTTCGAAAAGAGTTATTTTTGGTGCAGTAATTTGGTGCGCTGCTTTCTAAAATTAGGAGCGTCACGGACAGACAGACATGACAGTCGTGACAGAGATTGCAAATTATGTATATTGATTGGAAATTTGGACAAAACAGGAAATACATAACTTCAAGTCTGCTAACTTTAATAGTTTGAGTCTTTGATATTTGTGATCGTTATGATGAACTATAAAAAATAGGGCGGGGTATTAGTTTCTAGAAATGCAAATATTACAGATTCCAGTTGGCATGTGTCCCTCCAGGTAATTGATTACATGGCTTACAAATTTTGAACCGCCTGTCAGCTAAGAGTAGACACGAACCAGCGGTTCAACAAATAAAGTGAGGTGAGACTGCTATTAGTTTATGTACAAAACAAATAGATTGACATGTGTGACGTCCTGTATAAGAGACACAATAATGTTCAGTACCGGCTGACATATAGTGACGTCCCCTATAAGGGACACAATAATGTTCAGTACCGGCTGACATGTAGTGACGTCCCCTATAAGGGAAACAATAAGCCTGAATACCGGTTCACACGTAGTGACGTCCCTTATTTTCAGATCAGTAAATCCAAATCACATCATAGTTTATCTTAATCTAAAGTCACATCTATCTGCAGCAGTTGCTAATAATAATGCTATTAGAAAGCTTTTGTTATTAAAAAAATAACATAATTTAACAAAACAACAAAATTGTGAACTTATTACAATTGAACCTAAGTCCAACAGCCACTATAAACAAGACGAGACTGTGTTTCATGCTGACAGTAATGAGACTAAGCTTGCGAAATCCGCCCTGAAATTACAGGGCCCGCAAGAGACGGGAGAAAGGGCGGCCATAGAAATGCGATGTGAACAAATGAAACCCAAGCTGCCTTCTATTCTACTGAGTATAATTTCCTTGAAATAGGATATCCAACAGGCATCGATTTAATATTTCGTTACATCTCTCTTGTTTTGTTTTTTCTACTCACCATTTCAAACACACATTAATGGCGAATTTTCAGCGCGTGTGTAATATGACAGATTAAACGATTTGTTCTGAAGATATGTACTAGTTTTTACTATTTGTTCAGGTACATTTAATGTTTAGTAAAACTTTCGTGAACTCTATGCTTAATCAGCTATTCTACATCGGGTTCATAAATATCAGTCTTAAAAGCTGCTCTATCCAGGGCCTAAGAAATATATCAACGTTTTACGCGTTAAATCGTGAAGCTGTGAATAGTCAGCAATCACTTACGTCATAAAAAGACCACGAAAAGCCGAGAAGCAACAAGAAAGATAGTCTTTAGAACTAAGGAGATAATCTCCCCCACCGCAACATCCCTCTCAAAGCGGACGCCACGGGCTGCATTATGTTTATTAGCTGTTCGCGTTCAAATCTACAATGAGAAGATAATAATGTAAGTGGAAAAATACTTCTTAAAGAAATTACTTTCAACGGAGAGAAAGTGTTACGTAAAGGGTAATAGTCGAACTGATTTATTAATATTTTCAAAACTATATATTATAGTACAAAAAATGTAAGTTTAATTATTAATAATAACTAGATATTAATTTTTTTTAAATTACTTTGAGCATTTGTTTGGTCTGACACACGAACCCATAATTATTAAAAATGTGCAATTAATGTGTAATAATTATTCAGAGAAACCACGCAAAAGTTACTTTTAGTTTCAAACAACGGGTGACGTTTTCTTGATTCGCATAACATTCACGCTGTGCATAAGTCAATAAATAAATATAGTTTAGGGTGTGTGAACAAATCAAAATTATTTAAATCTGGAGCTGAATTACCCAAACACAACTACTTATTGTCTGTTGCAGAAAGTCTTATATCAGGAGCGATGTCTCTTTCCTCTGTTCAAGGATCAACTGAGGCCTGTTGGCGGTGACTATCGGGCCTGGAGCAAAGTCAAATCAATATCACCATGGCAAAAGTAAATTATGAAAATATATTTTTTAAAATATCTTTTCACCTAGTTATTAAATTTAAATTTTAAAAAAAATTATTTAAAAAAACAACAACGTAATTTGAAGGGTTTTTTTTCATTTACGTCTAACCAAGATAAGTAATTTTTTTTTAAAAGACGGAATTTAAGAAACGGAAATTTAAAACCAAAATATTCAGCCACTTAATAAGTTCGGAATTGAAAATGCTTTAATTTCCGGATTTTAATTAGAAACTGGATATTGAAGGTTCTGAAAATAATCTCAGAAGAAAAAAAAATTGTTACGCGGAGATTTTAACTAGAGGCGGCGTGTTATCAAGGCCTAATTATGCAAAATCCTATATTTTAGAAGCAAAAATGTTAAAAGATTTTTTCCACACTTGCATTCCAAAGTAAACTAGAATTATAGTTTCAGGGACTCAGTATTACAGACATGTTTTTTTCTCCTTTATATTTAATTTGCGTATATATATATATATATATATATATATATATATATATATATATATATATATATATATATATATATATATACTAGGTTGTGCTGGGGTGCCCACTTTTTTAGAGCACCTACGGCGCCCACGTTTGTCACTAACTTATCCTTGTATGATAAATACATAATATTAAACTTCCTGAAATGTACACAAAGTATTTTATAATAGGGGTTGTAGGGCGCCTACGGCACCCACTTTTTTTTGTTTGTCAAAAGCCCAAGTAACTTATCCTTGTATGATAAATACGAAATATTCCTGAAATGTACACAAAGTATTTAACAATCCTCAATCCTCCTTTTACATCGTTCCCTTTTCCAAAATTAAAATATGAGCTAAAACAATGAGGTCATATAATGCTTTTAAGTCTATATTTTCAATTTTAAAAAGCAGAGTGATGTCCCTTAGCGTTACGGAATGAGTGAGTCAGTCAGTGTTAATTGAGGGTGTTTATATATATATATATATATATATATATATATATATATATATATATATATATATATATATATATATATATATATGTAACCAGCAACAGCCATTACACCGGTTATTCTAGCACAACACTGTATTACCACTAGATAACAAACGACAGCCTATACACAGTGTATTAAAGAACACCACTTATTGTCTACGATTATAGCCCCAGGCATTTAATGTCACCCTTATCTCGGATCCTCTCTCTACAAGTGCACTGTCATGGAAAAAAGCCAAGGTCGATGGAGACATAATTTAGAAAATTTCAAATGACAAACCAAATAACTGGAGTTTTTTTGTTTTTTTTTATTAGAGGTCATTTCAGTGCTGGTTTTGTTTTACGTTTGCACTCTTGTATATAAACTAGTTCTTTCATTATTGTATGTTGTATATTTTTTTATCTTTAATACAACCCATAGCCCTACACTCATGTTCATGAACATTGAATTAAGAAGGATATTTAGATAGAATTTGGATCAAGAACATGGAAGAGTACAGCCCTAAGGGGAAATTGGAATCTTAGTTGAAAAATTGGAGAATCGAAATTAAGATAGGCTAAGAGAGTGGAGTTAGGGAGGCATAATGTAAACAGTCCACCACTACCACATTGGTAATGTCACCTTTAGTGCTAACGGATTGCAATTCTCTATCTACATCAACCAGTGGTACTGTGTCCAGGTATCGTTAAGTGATAACTGGAAGGCTTTTCTCTAGGGCTGTTAACGATTAATTTAAATGTAATCGTTACCTTTGGAAAAATTAACGATTAATTAATCGTTAATTTCGATTAAAGCCAAAAATTAAAATTACGACGTCATAAGTAACACTTATTAAACGTTCTTGTTGTAAATATAATTAACACGGGAATGTCTCCTTTATATCTCATCTTTTAACCAACTACGCAAACAGACTAGTGTATTGACATTATTTGGTTCAAGTGATGAGCGGGTCTAATTGACAATATAACCAGCCCAGCTAAACAATCGTTCACATAGCTTTAGATTGTCTCAGCTGAAGTTTCTGATACTATCGTGGATGTTTGGTTTGAAGGTGATATGTAAGCGACATGTTAGAACCAGCTGCGCAGATATTTGACCGACACCACGCAGGAGTTTAGAATCACCGAGCAACAAATTTAGTAAAATATTGCACAAAAAATGGACGTTGTGCAACTTTGCACACGAGTTTTTTTTAAACTTTGCAAACGGGCCAACGACGCTTAGAGTTAGTAGAGGGAACATTGCATTGAAGGCAAACGATTTCTCTCAATGGACACAATAACCTTTATCAACATTTAGATCATTCACGTCAGTCATTTGTTTAAAACGAAAATGTTCGTGTAATCGTTTGGAAATTGGTTTATATTTATCGGCCGACATATTTTACCTATTGACTTCCAGTACATTTATAAGTGGTAGGTCGATTAATCTTTTTAAAAAAAGTTTAATCGTTAAAAACTTTTAACGATTGAGAAATTAATCGTTAATTTCCGCAGCCCTACTTTTCTCTAATTCAATCGCCCAGTGGTACTGCGTTGATGTATTGTTTAGTGCTAACAGGATGGCATTACGTTACATTACATGCTAACAGGATGATATTACATTACATTACAGTACATTAGATAGATCAACAATAGCCACTAAGGCGCCATATAGTTCAGTGCTAAAAGGATGAAATTGCATGAACGTCTAAAAAGCACCATCTGAACATTAAACTTTATATATTAGATGTGGACATATTAAATCTTAAATTCACATCAAGCTCAAAAGAAAGAATTTCGAACATCCATCTCGATTTAGATCCCGTTGCCATGTAATTATGGATTAGTTTCGAGTGGAATCATGTCTAGATAGTGGGAGACAATAGATACATACAAATATGCCTGGATGGAATATCACGCCTCTTTATTCGAATACTCAGTCACAGATAGTCATCAAAGTTAGAGGATTCTTTTGTTGAACTATTGCCAAAGTTATTTAAGTTACGTCTTAATAATTCCAGACTTATTCTTACTCGTAATGGATCTTAAGCATTGAATGCTACACGGGGTTTAAACGACCAAACTCAAATCCATTCAAAAAGTTATTTTAATTTTTGTCATTTCCAAACAAAAGCATTGAGATGCGAGGTGATTTTTTGGTCCAGTTAGAAAATTATCGCAAAGTTAGTCTACTGAGGCTTCATTCGAAAATCATCCATTTGGTTTTATTTAAAAATTTATTTAAATTATTCATTTTTACGTTGAGTATTTAATGGCTCTGCTTCTTTCAGCCTTCTATGCTCATGGAGCTAATCCAAAAAACAATAGTCATCAGAGTTAGTTTTCCTTTCTCCTTTACCGTCCTCCTGACGATTGAACAAACTTCACCTCCTTAAAACACCCGAGCTCCGACCCTATTTTATTTTGTGCCGGGCAAAAATCATAGTCTCTTGAGTCGCTCCTAGAGCTTCTAGATCTTCAGGGCATCTGCAAGTCTTCGTTAGCTGGTCCTAAAGACAAGGGGCCAACAGAAGCCATCAAGTGGTCAGCTGTGATTGGCACATACGGGAAAGCCATGGCAATTTCCGAAGCTCTACTACTCTACTGGACCAGAATAACGCGAGAAAAAAAAAGAAGAAAACAACATCTGTTTAAAGTTCAGTTTCAAATAAGTAAATAGGAATGTTTAGCGTTATTCAGGAATGTTTATATGTAGCATTATCAGAGTGCGTTTTAACAAGACGGATATCTAATTACGAGAGTGGATTCAGTCAAGATAGGGAGAATCATATTTCATTTCAACATAGACATTTACATTGCATATTTTTCAGTCATCAAAAAAATAAAATAATCGACATTGATACATGTGAGGACAATACAAAAAATATGGCTTTGGAAGAAAATAGGGTGGAACTAACAAATGAATAATTTCTTGCTCTATAATTATTTGCCAATAACGTTTGAGACATAAAGGTAAATTACAGCTTTCATATCTAAACTAGATCAAATGACGAATTTAAAAAAAAAGTTAAATAAAACATAATAAATATTTTATCAAAAGCATCCTTAAACGTACTCTCTTTATTAGCATTTTGAGAAATCAAGAATCCTTTGTCTACTTTTGTAATGAATATTGTATCATGTTTATTGTTGATGCCGAAAACGCGATCTGTGTAAACAACTCAGGTGATCGATCCACAGCCAGCATTATGATTCCCACCACCACCTCAGGTGATCGATCCACAGCCAGCATTATGATTCCCACCACCACCTCAGGTGATCGATCCACAGCCAGCATTATGATTCCCACCCCCACCTCAGGTGATCGATCCACAGCCAGCATTATGATTCCCACCACCACCTCAGGTGATCCACAGCCAGCATTATGATTCCCACCACCACCTCAGGTGATCGATCCACAGCCAGCATTATGATTCCCACCACCACCTCAGGTGATCGATCCACAGCCAGAATTATGATTCCCACCCCCACCTCAGGTGATCGATCCACAGCCAGCATTATGATTCCCACCACCACCTCAGGTGATCCACAGCCAGCATTATGATTCCCACCACCACCTCAGGTGATCCACAGCCAGCATTATGATTCCCACCACCACCTCAGGTGATCCACAGCCAGCATTATGATTCCCACCACCACCTCAGGTGATCCACAGCCAGCATTATGATTCCCACCACCACCTCAGGTGATCCATAGCCAGCATTATGACTTTCCCACCACCACCTTAAGTGATCCACAGCATGCATTATGACTTTCCCACCACCACCTCAGGTGATCCACAGCCTGCATTATGACTTTCCCAACCCCACCTCAGGTGATCCACAGCCAGCATTATGACTTTCCCACCACCACCTCAGGTGATCCACAGCCAGCATTATGACTTTCCCACCACCACCTCAGGTGATCCACAGCCAGCATTATGACTTTCCCACCACCACCTTAAGTGATCCACAGCCAGCATTATGACTTTCCCACCACCACCTCAGGTGATCCACAGCCTGCATTATGACTTTCCCACCACCACCTCAGGTGATCCACAGCCAGCATTATGACTTTCCCAACCCCACCTCAGGTGATCCACAGACAGCATAATGACTTTCCCACCACCACCTCAGGTGATCTACAGCCAGCATTATGACTTTCCCACCACCACCTCAGGTGATCGATCCACAGCCAGCATTATGACTTTCCCACCACCACCTCAGGTGATCCACAGCCAGCATTATAACTTTCCCACCACCACCTCAGGTGATCGATCTACAGCCAGCATTATGACTTTCCCACCACCACCTCAGGTGATCTACCGCCAGCATTATGACTTTCCCACCACCATCTCAGGTGATCCACAGCCAGCATTATGATTCCCACTACCACCTCAGGTGATCCTCAAACAGCATTATGACTTTCCCACCACCACCTCAGGTTATCGATCAACAGCCAGCATTATGATTCCCACCATCACCTCAGGTGATCGATCCACAGCCAGCATTATGACTTTCCCACCACCACCTCAGGTGATCGATCTACAGCCAGCATTATGACTTTCCCACCACCACCTCAGGTGATCGATCCACAGCCAGCATTATGAGTTTCCCACCACCACCTCAGGTGATCGATCTACAGCCAGAATTATGATTCCCACCACCACCTCAGGTGATCGATCTACAGCCAGCATTATGACTTTCCCACCACCACCTCAGGTGATCGATCTACAGCCAGCATTATGACTTTCCCACCACCACCTCAGGTGATCGATCTACAGCCAGCATTATGATTCCCACCATCACCTCAGGTGATCGATCCACAGCCAGCATTATGACTTTCCCACCACCACCTCAGGTGATCGATCTACAGCCAGCATTATGATTCCCACCACCACCTCAGGTGATCGATCTACAGCCAGCATTATGACTTTCCCACCACCACCTCAGGTGATCGATCTACAGCCAGCATTATGATTCCCACCACCACCTCAGGTGATCGATCTACAGCCAGCATTTTGACTTTCCCACCACCACCTCAGGTGATCGATCTACAGCCAGCATTTTGACTTTCCCACCACCACCTCAGGTGATCGATCTACAGCCAGCATTATGATTCCCACCACCACCTCAGGTGATCGATCTACAGCCAGCATTATGACTTTCCCACCACCACCTCAGGTGATCGATCTACAGCCAGCATTATGACTTTCCCACCCCCACCTCAGGTGATCGATCTACAGCCAGCATTATGACTTTCCCACCACCACCTCAGGTGATCCACACCCAGCATTATGACTTTGCCACCCCCACCTCAGGTGATCGATCTACAGCCAGCATTATGACTTTCCCACCACCACCTCAAGTGATCGATCTACAGCCAGCATTATGACTTTCCCACCCCCACCTCAGGTGATCGATCTACAGCCAGCATTATGACTTTCCCACCACCACCTCAAGTGATCGATCTACAGCCAGCATTATGACTTTCCCAACACCACCTCAGGTGATCGATCTACAGCCAGCATTATGACTTTCCCACCACCACCTCAGGTGATCGATCTACAGCCAGCATTATGATTCCCACCACCACCTCAGGTGATCGATCTACAGCCAGCATTATGATTCCCACCACCACCTCAGGTGATCGATCTACAGCCAGCATTATGACTTTCCCACCACCACCTCAAGTGATCGATCTACAGCCAGCATTATGACTTTCCCACCCCCACCTCAGGTGATCGATCTACAGCCAGCATTATGACTTTCCCACCACCACCTCAGGTGATCCACAGCCAGCATTATGACTTTCCCACCACCACCTCAGGTGATCGATCTACAGCCAGCATTATGACTTTCCCACCACCACCTCAGGTGATCGATCTACAGCCAGCATTATGACTTTCCCACCACCACCTCAGGTGATCGATCTACAGCCAGCATTATGATTCCCACCATCACCTCAGGTGATCGATCCACAGCCAGCATTATGACTTTCCCACCACCACCTCAGGTGATCGATCTACAGCCAGCATTATGATTCCCACCACCACCTCAGGTGATCGATCTACAGCCAGCATTATGACTTTCCCACCACCACCTCAGGTGATCGATCTACAGCCAGCATTATGATTCCCACCACCACCTCAGGTGATCGATCTACAGCCAGCATTTTGACTTTCCCACCACCACCTCAGGTGATCGATCTACAGCCAGCATTTTGACTTTCCCACCACCACCTCAGGTGATCGATCTACAGCCAGCATTATGATTCCCACCACCACCTCAGGTGATCGATCTACAGCCAGCATTATGACTTTCCCACCACCACCTCAGGTGATCGATCTACAGCCAGCATTATGACTTTCCCACCCCCACCTCAGGTGATCGATCTACAGCCAGCATTATGACTTTCCCACCACCACCTCAGGTGATCCACACCCAGCATTATGACTTTGCCACCCCCACCTCAGGTGATCGATCTACAGCCAGCATTATGACTTTCCCACCACCACCTCAAGTGATCGATCTACAGCCAGCATTATGACTTTCCCACCCCCACCTCAGGTGATCGATCTACAGCCAGCATTATGACTTTCCCACCACCACCTCAAGTGATCGATCTACAGCCAGCATTATGACTTTCCCAACACCACCTCAGGTGATCGATCTACAGCCAGCATTATGACTTTCCCACCACCACCTCAGGTGATCGATCTACAGCCAGCATTATGATTCCCACCACCACCTCAGGTGATCGATCTACAGCCAGCATTATGATTCCCACCACCACCTCAGGTGATCGATCTACAGCCAGCATTATGACTTTCCCACCACCACCTCAAGTGATCGATCTACAGCCAGCATTATGACTTTCCCACCCCCACCTCAGGTGATCGATCTACAGCCAGCATTATGACTTTCCCACCACCACCTCAGGTGATCCACAGCCAGCATTATGACTTTCCCACCACCACCTCAGGTGATCGATCTACAGCCAGCATTATGACTTTCCCACCACCACCTCAGGTGATCGATCTACAGCCAGCATTATGATTCCCACCACCACCTCAGGTGATCGATCTACAGCCAGCATTATGACTTTCCCACCCACACCTCAGGTGATCGATCTACAGCCAGCATTATGACTTTCCCACCACCACCTCAGGTGATCGATCTACAGCCAGCATTATGATTTTCACCACCACCTCAGGTGATCGATCCACAGCCAGCATTATGATTCCCACCATGAACTTCCCACCACAAACTTAGAGGCCGTTAAAGGGAGGTGGCCAGTGTGGACACCGTACCAAGCCTCGTCCCCAAAGTTGCCCCGCGTACTGCTCAGGTCATCCTGGTCCACCTACATTCGGACGTCCACCTCGCGAGCCCTGAACGAGGCAAACAATCCATGGAGCCACATGTGTCAAACCCAAAAATAAATATTAAACGGAGAATATGAAAATGCGAGAAAAATGATATTTTGTTTTTAAAGTTAACAAACTTTAGCCATTAACTTCTCAGGTATAATATGTTTCAATGAAAGTATATCGACCAAATTCAGATACTTATAGTACTTGTACTGACATCCAATGTATTTCTCCTTTATTTGCTTTTAAAAATTGTTTAAATTATGTTTTTAAGTAGAGCAACTAAATCAACACAGCAATCATAAACAGCTATCAAAATTGACAACTATAGAGCCGCCAACCAGAGAACATTAGTGCAATCATATTCCTGCTCACAGAGTGGTTGTAGTGGTGGTGGTAACAGTGGATGTTCTAGCTGTGGTGTTGTGGTGTGTTTCTTTCTTTTCGTCTAGAATACTTCTAGTTTATAACGCCTAACTAGACAAGGGAAATAAATTGAAATAATACCTCGACAATATGAAAATATATAATTTCACCTAGGTTTTTACCGAAAATTATCAACAATCGATATTAAAGCTCTCAACAAATGGTTCGCTTTCTGAAATCTCCACTTTTCACGTTAATTACTGCTACTTATCAATGTTAGTAAGAACTGGTTGATCCACAAATAAACCTTGACACATTTCGTCAGTGCAGTTAATCAGTGTTTCGCAGCAACAATTGCTTGGCACATTTCTACAGTGCAGTTAGCCAGCGTTACGGAGCAAGATTCTGTACCTTTACAGAATGTATTCGATTTGTCCGACCTCGGATTATCGGAGGAAATTATCGAACCCAGCTTTTGTTTGCGGGATCTATGAACCGATCAGAGGCCGCATACCGCATTTAGTTTAATTGTGTCACTTAGGTCGCGCCATCTGCTCCATTAGGCCACACGTGCGTCAGATTCAAGCTATAAATTGCTCTAAGCGGAATTCAATAGCGCTTACAAGTATGTAAAAGCGCGGGGCTGGGTCAGGCGTTGGAGACATCAAGCCCTAAGTCGTTTAACGCTGGGAGCAGTAAAGATCAAAGAGCTAAGCCAGGAGTCGTAATCGGAGAATCGATAACTTGTTGGTAGTGTGGGAAAGGTTTATTGGAGGCGTAAGGTGACGTCAGACGTATGGATTGCGAGCTCACATACAATGGATACTCATGTGGCTTTGGGGCCTGAACAAAATACAAGGTCTCAAGCCGATACATACACATGATGACTTGTCTATGTAATCAAGTTTTAACATGGGACTTTCTCAATATTAGATTCAACGAAAATAGACAAATCTCAATATTCAATCTTTTAAATATAAAGATTGTTTTATTTATTTGTTTCTAAACAAAAAAATAATTCATCTTGACAGTACAAAGAAATATTAAGAAATTTGGACCAAAGGGAAATAAGACGAATTCTATAGCGACCTTGACTAAACGGAATGTTATGAATGACTGGAAAATAACTGATACTGTGAGGCTATAACTTTAACAGGTCTGATACTGTGACGATATGACTTTACTTTATCTGCTACCGTGACGATATGATTTTATTTGATATCGTGGGGATATGACTTTACTTTATCTGATACCGTGACGATATGATTTTATTTGATATCGTTGCGATATGACTTTACTTTATCTGATACCGTGACGATATGATTTTATTTGAAACCGTGAAGATATGATTTTATTTGATACCGTGACGATATGACTTAATCTGATACCGGGACGATATGACTTTATCTGATACCGTGACGATATGACTTTATCTGATACCGTGACGATATGACTTTATCTGATACCGTGGCGATATGACTTGACTTTATCAGATGCCGTGACAATATGACTTTACTTTATCTGATACTGTGAAGATATGACTTTAAAGATCTGATATCTTGAAGTTATGACTTTACTATATTATCTGCATCTGTAACAATATGAAAAACATTTTTCGCTACCAGTAGTTAAAGTTCCGACAAACAGCCAAGGTCACAGAATATTTCATTTGTTAATAGACAGATCAGTGATAGCGAACCTATGGCACGCGTGCCACAGTCGGCACTCATAGCCTCACAAGCTGGCACGCAACTAAAATGTTACTTCCTTAATAAAACGCTTAGCCAAACCCCAATTTTCGGTGTTCATTGGATTGTTGGTTGAATTTTGGGCTCGCGGCCATAAAAAGGTTAGCCACCACTAGACTAGATCATTACAATAGTGTATGCCAGGTACAATTAAAGCGAAGATATAAATAAACCAGGCAAGTGCAAACAGATGGAAAACTTGAATAGATATGATCAATTTTGTTTTATCAAAATCATAACAAGGGGAGATAATTGTTTCTAAATAAATGTTTTTAAAAGAATTATCAAGGAGGAAAAGTAGACTTTTAACTGTCTAAAATGAATGTATGGATTAAAGAAATATCAAAAGTCAAATCAATGCAGACTTTATTTTATAAACTGGGAAACAAAAAATGGTTCAAGTGAATTTTTTTTCGGTTTACTTTCGTAATAAGCAAATTATGGGAATTTACTAAAATAATCAAATAAACAATCAAATTAAAAGTTAAAGATGTGTTAAAAATCAGCTGTTCAAATTTAGACCTAAAACGTCATTGTCATTTTGAAATTGAAAAGCTGCATAACATTCCTTAAATATGGTATAAACGAGCAACAAAGCCCGTCCAAGGAGGTTTCGCCACCGTTCGGTGGCATGTTGTAGCTTCCCTGCAACAGCCGTCTCGACCGGCATACATGTGCATCACGTCAAAAATACTATTCATTATCAATATACATAATTCCCGTTGTCTGTATGTATGGATGTAATTATAATGCTGTTAAGTGGCGCTGCGAAATTTTTAATGCTGTTAGGTGGCGCTGCGATCGCTTTTGTATAAAACTATTACATTGTTTTAGCTTATATTTTAATTTTTGAAAAGGGAACGATGTAAAAATAGGATTTGAGGATTTATAACTATTATGAAATACTTTGTGTACATTTCAGCAAGTTTAATATTTCGTATTTATCAAACACAGATAAGTTACTTATGTTAATTATGTATATTGATTCCCGTTGTCTGTATGGCTGTAAGTGCTATTAGGTGGCGCTGCGATCGATTTTGTATAAAAAATATTATATGACGTCATTGTTTTAGCTTATATTTTAATTTTTTTTTAAAGTGAACGATGTAAAAATAGGATTGGAGGATTTTATTATGAAACTAGACGCCCCGCGGCGTAGCATACGCCGCAGACATGCTCATGGAGAATGCAAAGAGAGTGGAGAAAGAACGGACACAAACTACAGCACGAAAAAATCAAAACAACGCGAGTGAACGTCGGTTAATAAATGGGAGGCGGGTAACAACAACCTCAGTGTGCATGTCTTTTTACTCGCTATTTTTTATTTACTTAGTGTTGCTTTTTTGTGTCTGTACTCTCACCCGTTCTTTGCACTTTCTATGATGAGCAAGTCTGCGGCGTAAGCTACCCCGCGGGTCTCTCCAGAGTTCCTTATTTTCATTCACTCACAGTTGTTTGCCCAAAAACCCACCCAATTTTGACAACTGTATCTTTCAGGAAGTCTTCATCCGTCACTAAATCATTAGCGGCGTATGCTACGCCGCGGGTCAGCAAGTAGTTAAAATAAATAACTCGTAATAAAACAAACCCGTAAAAACAAAGTTTTCTACTATAAATCCCTTATATTTGAGTCATAATTATAAGTATTGATATTTTCCAACGCCACAAATATTTACAGACTGACACCGAGTGATGTCCCCTGTCTTTTAACGGGGGATGGGACGTGAGGGGGTGTCGGCACGACGGTCGACGTCTAAGCGTCAACTCAAACTTTCACGTGGGGAAAAACAATAACAAATCGTGAATTTGAATTACATACGTTATATAAGGATAAACTAAAAATGCATTAATTTATTTTCGATCGATCTGAAATTTTGATACGATGCATTGTTAAGTAAGACGGGTCCGTGTGCCAAATTTCAGCTCGATCGGATCACTGGAAGTGGGTCATTTTCGACTTTTCTTTTTCCGCCCGCCCGCCCAGCCCATGAGATGATGAGACGGCCGCGAAGTTAATATAAGGGATTTAATAAAACAAACCCGTAAAAACAAAGTTTTTGACTATAAATCCCTTATATATGAGACATAACAAACATTATTGATTATTTTCAAACATTTACAGACTGAATCTGTCTTAACTCAAGTTTGCTTCATAACCCTGGAGGGTGAGAGGGGAAAAGTCTGGTCACTGATTCGCTTGACCGAGCTCAGCGTGACACGTAAAATGTAAAAAAAAGTGCCCCGGTGCTTCGATGGGTCGCGTCAACGCGTCAACTCAAACTTTCACGTGGGAAAAAACAATAACAAACCGTGAATTTGAATTACATACCTCATATAAGGATACACTAAAAATGCATTAATTTAATTACGGTACGTTCGATCGATCTGAAATTTTGATACAATGCATTGTTAGGTTAGACGGATCTGTGTGCCAAATTTCAGCTCGATCGGATCACGGGAAGTGGGTCATTTTCGACTTTTGTTTTTCCGCCCGCCCGCCCATCCTTTGAGATGATGAGACGGCCGCGAAGTTAATATAAGGGATTTAAAAATAGAGCTTTTGACTATAAATCCCAACGCGCATAACTCAAAATAAAGTCTTGGAAGAAATACTGCACCAAAAATAACTAGTTTTGAACGTCCGCGTAAACGTGTTCAATATGATTGGCTGTAGGAGTCATATGTGTTTGAAGGACCAATCACTTTCGATGACCGCACGGAACATAGCCTTTTATTATATAGGATGATTACACTTAATAATTACTTTTAATTTGAATGAAAGCAACTGAAGATTTTAGCGATTGTGTTTACATGTGGTAGAAGCAGACCAAAGTCAGCATTAAAATTGCAACGAACATACGTGATTGTAAGTGAAATTATGCATATTCAGCCTTTTCAATGCTCGGTCATTGCGTCAACATTCAAATAGAACAATTCAATAACGCAGCCCTAAACCACCAGTCATGGTGTTTTAGGACGAAGAGAATCAGGCAATACAGTATATAGTTTGCCTCATATGCAGATCATTTTAAAATAAATTTCCTTTTGTTTGATTAATAAAGCATTTCCTTTAAAAAAAAGTAAAGTACATTTGAAATCGCTTAGATAATAAGCTACACAATGCTAGTGCATATCTACGGGATAAACCGCATCAGTAAGTAAAGACTAACTTAAAACATAGGTTGCAATGAACATTATTAGGCTTCAAGTAGCTGCAGTGAAAATGTGCATTTGTATTAAGCCTCGATGTGATAGTGACGTGACAAAAGAAGTTGTGAAATTGAAACAATGAACAGAAAACAACAACAGCGCTAAATTGAAACAATGAACATAAATTAACATCAGTACTAACCTTTTACTGACGATAGCTTATCTCCGACCACCTGCTTAGCGATAAATGCTGCCATCTTGTGTCGTAGTCGTTCAACGTACTCACAGAATAACGATACTCTCCCCTGACAACGTTAAATCTGATATACTCCTCAAGCAGGAATAAAATCCGCCCAATGTATAGGTAGATTACTCAATTGTATCTGTTCCTTTTAGCATTCTGGTTATGTCACGAAATTGCAGCTACCGATGAATGCAATGTAAATACTTTCCGTTGCTCTCAGGAAAAATCTGATGCCGCACAAGTTTTGGCGGCTGTTGATAAGTGCAGCAGTCAGTGTTGAGCCTCCTGGCGTCGGTATGCCGATAACCTTCCTGAAAGAGTCGATGGATGGTAGCAACAACCGTTCTTCTCACGGCCCAGTGACCTATCGTCCCTGCAATTCATTGATCTGGAAGTTCTGCTGAGGACGGATAAAAACATGTTATCAAAATATTTTCAAGCCAGTTTTCAGTTGGCAAAAACATTTAACAATTCAAAGAACAAACATGATTTCCTTTTTTTTTAAACGTTGCAGTAAAGAGTAAAAAATCTGCTATAAATAATTGAAATGTATCTTTGTTGTCAGTCATTTCCAAAACCTGTTTCAATTTTATTCATGCTTCACGATTACGTCAATCCAAAAATGTTTCGGAGAGTAAATACACTTTACGTATCCGTATTTTCTCTATCCAAAATATTTCAAACACGCCGGCGTAAGACCGACCCAAGCTCACAAACTGGGATGCAGACAAAAGATGTGCACCAACCACCGCCCGCCCGGCTCGTCGCATCCCCACCGGCTGCTGATCGAAGGACCAATAAAGTGGGGTAAACCCATACCTGACAAATCACGGATCAAATGACGGAGGCAAGATTGCGTTTGTCTATCGGCGCACTCCAGCCTCGCGGATAACGATCAGCTAAAACATCACACACAACAATGAGGGAGGCAAGCCAAGGCGATGTGGCATGTTGTAGATTCAACCTGGCATGTCACGTGGATGTCATTGACTCCCCGTGGCATGTCATTGACTCCCGTTGGATGTCATTGACTCACAGTGGAATTTCATTGAATCCCCGTGGGATGTCATTGAATCCCCGTGGGATGTCATTGAATCCCCGTGGGATGTCATTGAATCCCCGTGGGATGTCATTGAATCCCCGTGGGATGTCATTGAATCCCCGTGGGATGTCATTGAATCCCCGTGGGATGTCATTGAATCCCCGTGGGATGTCATTGAATCCCCGTGGGATGTCATTGAATCCCCGTGGGATGTCATTGAATCCCCGTGGGATGTCATTGAATCCCCGTGGGATGTCATTGAATCCCCGTGGGATGTCATTTAATCCCCGTGGGATGTCATTGACTCCTTCTGAGTTGTCATTGACTCCTCGTGGGCTATCATTCGTTCGATGGGGCATGTCATTGATTTAGCGTGACGTTATTTATTCAAAATGACTTGTCTTTCGTTTAGAATGTCGAGTCGTTGGTTCAAAAAGCATGTCATACACTCAAACTAAAATATCGTTAAGAAACCGGAAACCGGCCGAATGGCTTGATATTGATTTATTGGTTATTTGGTTAAATCACATAATTTAGGGTATTTCAAGCTTATCAACACAATTTTTCTTTCCATCCCTCGATGCCTTGAGGAGGAATAGACCGAAAGGAAATGGCAGAATTACTTAAATCACACAACTTCAAATTCATCTTTTATTGTCACTGTTACTTATTTGTTTCTCATTATTTTATGGCTTGCTTTTCATTTTCATAGAAGTCTAGGAAATTTCTTTAAATATTTTTTTAACTTGGCGGTTAGTCGGAAGCAAAGCGTTTCCCTGATGAATGGAAACTCCTGATTGTATAGAATGCAGAAGATTGGACTCTTTTATCTTGTTCTGTCAATATATGTAAACGTTCTAAGTTAAAATCAAAGAATATAACAGTCAAAAAGAAATTTCCAATAGAATTTTCCCCATCTATTTGTATAAAACTACATGTTAATTGACATGTTTTTTAGGGTTAGCTTTGACACGAAACTTGCAGATAATCTCACACACTGAGTTCGACTGGGTCGTGCGGTTTACATGCATGCGACGTGTCGGCACACCATGGATCCCATGACCAGACTAATCAATACAAACATGTTGATGGGGTGTGGGGTGGAGTCGATGATTGCAGGAATTATTGATCAGAATAAATGACAAATACGCTTGGACAAATGGCATGATGGGATACTTCACAATGATCTCAGCAACTGATCGCTGGACGCAAGGACTGGAGGGTACAAGGACAAATGGCATGATGGGATACTTCACAATGATCTCAGCAACTGATCGCTGGACGCAAGGACTGGAGGGTACAAGGACAAATGGCATGATGGCATACTTCACAATGATCTCAGCAACTGATCGCTGGACGCAAGGACTGGAGGGTACAAGGACAAATGGCATGATGGCATACTTCACAATGATCTCAGCAACTGATCGCTGGACGCAAGGACTGGAGGGTACAAGGACAAATGGCATGATGGCATACTTCACAATGATCTCAGCAACTGATCGCTGGACGCAAGGACTGGAGGGTACAAGGACAAATGGCATGATGGCATACTTCACAATGATCTCAGCAACTGATCGCTGGACGCAAGGACTGGAGGGTACAAGGACAAATGGCATGATGGCATACTTCACAATGATCTCAGCAACTGATCGCTGGACGCAAGGACTGGAGGGTACAAGGACAAATGGCATGATGGCATACTTCACAATGATCTCAGCAACTGATCGCTGGACGCAAGGACTGGAGGGTACAAGGACAAATGGCATGATGGCATACTTCACAATGATCTCAGCAACTGATCGCTGGACGCAAGGACTGGAGGGTACAAGGACAAATGGCATACTTCACAATGATCTCAGCAACTGATCGCTGGACGCAAGGACTGGAGGGTACAAGGACAAATGGCATGATGGCATACTTCACAATGATCTCAGCAACTGATCGCTGGACGCAAGGACTGGAGGGTACAAGGACAAATGGCATGATGGCATACTTCACAATGATCTCAGCAACTGATCGCTGGACGCAAGGACTGGAGGGTACAAGGAACACATGGTAGTAAGTGTAGCATTTACGTGTATACACGTGACTCATTAGATAGAGCAGGGACGTAGAAGGTGGGAGAGGGTGAGGTTGTATTCACTAGCCAGTTGCACTTGTTAGCACTTGTCTGTACCGTCAACACCAACGGCAAATTGAAATATGAGGGTCAAACATGGATTTCAGCAAACCAGCCATGCGTTTGTAATGTAACAAACCATCATGAGCTTGTATTGTATCAAACTATCAAAGCGTTTGTAATGTAGCAAACCATCCATGAGCTTGTAATGTAACAAACTATCAAAGCGTTTGTAATGTATCAAACCATCCAAGCGTTTGTAATGTATCAAACCATCCATTAGTTTGTATTGTAACAAACTATCAAAGCGTTTGTAATGTATCAAACCATCCAAGCGTTTGTAATGTATCAAACCATCCATTAGTTTGTAATGTATCAAACCATCCAAGCGTTTGTAATGTATCAAACCATCCATTAGTTTGTATTGTAACAAACTATCAAAGCGTTTGTAATGTATCAAACCATCCAAGCGTTTGTAATGTATCAAACCATCCATTAGTTTGTAATGTATCAAACCATCCAAGCGTTTGTAATGTATCAAACCATCCATTAGCTTGTATTGTAACAAACTATCAAAGCGTTTGTAATGTAACAAACAACTAATTGATTTCAATTTGTGGCCCACGCGCTCATAACTCGCTCCCTGAAAGCTGCTATCACTATCATCGTAATGGCGCCTCCCTTCTGAGCACCTGGAAGACTGGCAAAGATCACACGTTGGTTAAACGGATGATCATCTCAGCAATGTTCTCCAACATTTCTCGGATGGCTAAAACCAAACTTTAAAAATGTGTTTTATGGTCAACGAATGTCAACAGTGTTTCAGAGTGTACTTAAGATGACGCACTTCAGAATGTAATTCAGATGATGCACTTCAGATGATGCACTTCAGAATGCACTTCAGAATGCACTTCTGTGTACTTCAGATGATGCACTTCAGAGTGTACTTCAGATGATGCACTTTATCTTCATTGTACTGTCTATGGTCGGCTTACACTATGATAATGTTACGACTTGTTGCTTGTTTGCTTTGATGTGCATGTATCAAAACAAAAAAGCAGCTAGCTGTAGAAAATGTTTTGAAAATATAATCTTTTGCTGAGCGAGTATAGACAAATGTATTCCAATAATCAATAAGCCAAAGCCGAACCACTGAACCAACTGTGAAATGCCAAAAGGAATGTTTATCGCGACAAAACTGCAACAAATGGAGAATGTTATGGAATTTTTTCTAGAGATAAGTGTGCGTGAAATACACTGTAACCTTCTGGCAGTATCAGAAATAAGTGAAGCCATCTTTGGTATGCAAACCTGTCCAGCCAATCGCAGAGTTTTTTGTGGAGCGGGGAGGGCCACTTATCATAAATATGCCATTACTTAAAACCAAATATTGAATCACATTCTTAACTTTAAATAATAATAATTGAGTTTTAAGAATGGAAGGATTTAAAACGTGTGTTTATTTTGAATGATTTTTAAGCGAATGAATGGCTACCAGGAACCGCACTGTTTTATGTGTGTAGATATTAAATTCAAAGTGGTGAAGTCATGAAATCTTCGACGACAGCAACAATAAAACATCAGGCAGTGATTTTGAGATGATTGCTTTTTTAAAATCATAAAGAAATATCTATGACATCCACTTAACACAAGCTTATACTCTTATTGCCACCATATGTTTTGTGCGTGATAATATATAGCTAAGGAATAAGAACGCATCCTAGACATCAAATGGCAAGAGAAAGTCCCCAACACAGAGGTCCTGGCTCAAGCAAGCATGAGTAGCATTCCAGCCATATTAAGCCAAAGACGCCTCCGTTTGGCTTGGACGCGTCAAGAGAATGCAAACTGGTCGCATACCCAAGGATGTGCTATACAGCGAGCTGGCGACAGGGAAAAAGTCGGTTGTTCGGCCATATCTCAGATACACGGACATATGCAGGAGAGACATGAAAGTAGTCAAAGTTGACATACCAAACTGGGAAAACCTGTCAGAGGATAGATACACGTGGCGGGCTATAGTGAAAGAAGGATCACTGAGAGCAGAGGCGCAAACCAGGGCAGAAGCAGTTGAACAAAGAGCGAGGAGGAAGGCCAGGCAACACTGCCCCGCTGCATACGTGTGTGTGACATGCAGAAGAGACTGCCACTCAAGGATTGGTCTCTTCAGCCACACCGAGATCTGCAAATAATAAACATAAATCTATCGTCTTTCGTCGACGGACAGATGCCATACCAACAACGCCATAGTCCGCCGTCCAATGGGCTGGAGCTCATAATGTCAAAGTTTATACACAAAAAATTGGCATGTAAATGACTAACTAGACCGTCTGCTACATGTAAGTGAACGTGCGACACGTTAAAATATTAACTAACTAGACCAACCACTACGTGTGAGTGAACATGCGACATGCTAAAAGATTGGCCTGTAGGAGACTAACTCGACCCGCACAATTTACGAGATAACGCTATTCCTGAGAATCCCGTTCTGCTAGCCTGGCCAGATTTATAGCTTAATTATCCTCGAGGAATCGCTTAGTGCCACAACATGGTTTGTTTTTATCAGGAAATGACTAATAACACAAACACACAACTAATATCAGGCCTATGCTGGGCTATTAATTTTTTATCATTAGAAAAGTAGCTTAAATGAAACACTAAATATGTGACATTCTCAATGGAGGGCTGAGTCACTTAGACTCTTATAGCCCGGCCTACAATACCAACGGCGAGCCTCAACATAAGGGCATTGGAAATGAAACACTAAGCGATTCGATTATAAGGTTTGCAAGTGTTTGAACTCTAACCTGCAGAGGTTTATTTAGAGTTTTTAATTTTTTTTTAATCACAACGTCAAATTTCACAGGGATTTTTTTTTCCAGAAAATACCCTCCTAGGTATGAAGAGAGACGCTCCTATGTATGAAGAGAGACGCTCCTATGTATGAAGAGAGACGCTCCTAGGTATGAAGAGAGACGCTCCTAGGTATGAAGAGAGACAATCTCTCAAGCTACAGTCTCTCTTCGTGACACAAGTGAACTGTGAACTCCAGTAAATGCAGCCGTGAAAGACACTCATCGAATCCGTTGCTCGAGGCGAATGTATGGAGACACTCAGCGATCCCAAGAGTAGCGGTCACTTCTTAAGCACGTTACTGCTTAGGTCAATGGGTAATGAATAGTGACGCGGACAGTATCGACTAAAATCGATCCTTTTATTTGATTAAGCCGGGGTTAAAAGAACACACGTGTTATGGAGGCGCGCGCAAAGATTTAGATAAAACAAATCTACCCCCTCCCCCACAATCACGCAACATACGTCACACACGGGAAAAGGGACAGCATGAATGTGTTAACATTTTATAAACTAGAAATTCTAGCTGGGAGTTAGCAGAAGATAAAATGTTAACAGCGAGGAATCTCTGATAACGGCAGATCCTTTCATAGGCCAAGTGGTTCAGTCTTTACCGACGATAACGGCAGATCCTTTCATAGGCCAAGTGGTTCAGTCTGTACCGACGACACAAGTTTCAAAAGAAAAATAAAACAAACCCGTAAAAACAAAGTTTTTGACTATAAATTCCTTATATATGTGACATAACTAAAAGTATTGATAATGTTCAAACGCGACAAATATTTACAGACTGAATCTGTCTTAACTCCCATTTGCTTTTAACCCGGGGGGGGGAGAGGGGAAATGTCTTGTCACCGATCGATGGACCGAGCTCAGCGTGACACGCAAAATGTAAACAAAAGCACGCCAGTATACCTGGTTAAAACACGAGATGTGTTCACCTCTGGCTGGCGTGAAGTCAAGTGACCCGTAAAATGTAAACGATAGCGACCGCTACATATAGTTTATATAGATAAACTAAAAATGCATTAATTTAATTATGGTACGTTCGATCGGTCTGAAATTTTGATACGATGCATTGTTAGGTAAGTCGAGTCTATGTGCCCAATTTCAGCTCGATGGCATCACGGGAAGTGGGTCATTTTTGACTTTTGTTTTTCCGCCCGACGTACGAAGAGATCACTACAAGATTTCGAAGTTAATATAAGGGATTTAAAAACCAAAGATGAATTTTGTACACACAACAGGGATTGAAAAATGGTGTGGGAGGCGGGGGGAAACAAGGGGCAACTGAAAATATTTCAGAACCCAACGATAAAATGAAATCAGATTCCAATACAGAACTCGAAGAGATTTGACTGACACTGACGAGTGCGCCGTCGCATGTCAAAGAGATTCAGTTTCCGAACTATCGTACTTTTTAGGGGCTAAAGTTACTGTTAAATCATAATATGGATCTCGGTGGAGATGACATCAAGCTGGGTTAAATAGACTACTTGTATGATTGTGGCTAAGAGGTCATCCCCCAGTTGGTTACTGGTCAAGACAGTTGATAAAATCGTGGGGGGGTTGTTACCCTGGCACGTAGTGGTACTAATGATCCTACATGTGGAAGAAAACCAGAAGCCCCGAGCCTAATGCTCTTCATGGGTCTACCTGGAAGACCACCCCCAGCTATCTAGCCCTTCCCCCAAGGGGACGTAACAGCTGGGAAAACCCCCCGGAGCTGTCGTTAATGAAGCGGCCACCTGGGCATCCAGGACAGAAAGTCGAAGATGCCTCCCACTAAATTTGACCTCACAAGGAGGGTGGAATTTCCCTACTACGACCCGCTACCACTTTGACGCCACCCCGGCAAAGCACAAGAGTTTCAATGGTTAGGACCTCCGCTAAGCGGGGGATCATCAATGACCTACCTAGGGTAGTGGTACTACCTGGCCCTTACCCAGGGCTCGGCTCAGAGTCAAATTCTGGCTCATAGACCACAGTTGTGTTAACTGGCTAAGCGGCTAAACGGCTGAGACGTATGCGATGTGCTTTACCGCAACATGGCCAAATTTCTGACGGAAACTAACAAAGTTTCCCTGGTGAAATGCTGAGCAAGAAACGTCCATCACGAAGCTTCCTACAGAAATCGGGCTCATTATGGGATATAAACGGCTGACACCTGTAATTTGGACACTGAAACATTAGAGCATCTAAGGGAATATTGTCCCAGGTTTCAAATTTAGTTTATTAAAAGTCAAAACCAAACATTTTCTTCATTGTATATTCTCGTTGGTGAGGCCAGATTGACGCGGACCACCAGCGTTGTGCCAGTCAATGTTACAAGACTTAAGGCTCACCTGTAACACGGAATGATAGGTTCAACTATACCAAAGAATGGATCATTTTTAGGCCCATCTTTTGTCTAGCAACATGAAAAGCAGACTTTATTTTAAAATGAAATACACACGCCACTACTGATCCCTTTTAACGGGTTCTTGGAACTCGAGTATGGAGAACAGTTTGAAAACTGAACATACAAGGAGGGAGATTAATCTTGAAAGGAGGATAAAATCGATGTTAGGAATTTTTTTGGCCGCCTCGTGTGACATACGGCCGGCGGTGAGAGATTTTTTCCCCAAGTAATTAAGGGAAGTCTTGAGATCATAAGGAAATTGCGAGCTTTAAAAGAATGAGTTGTGCAAACAGAGAGCAGGTGGCTGCTTGTTAAGTTTCCCCAAGTTAAGTTTAAGCGTCGTGCCGTTGGAGAAGGTTGACATTGCATTAAAAAAGATTGAAAAGAGTCAACTTTTGTCGTTTCAAAAGATATACCATCTCTTAAATTCACAGCTATGTGAGGAGGGAAAAATCTTGTAAGAAACATATAATTGAAGCTGCTTTCATTTATTTATTTATTTTGTGTGAAAAATCCATTTGCCCTAATATAATTATGAGTAACTACCGGTACCAAGAACAATAAACCTGGTTTCACGTCACACCATTATCACCGACAACTTCTCACGTCCCGTGCCAAATGTTCTACAAAGACGTAAAACTCTGATGAGAGTGCATTTCTTGACAGTCAGTTCTAGACCTGATCTCATCCAATGACCTTACCCAAGACGGTTGGCTGTGAAGTGATCTCATTCAATGACCTTACCCAAGACGGTTGGCTGTGAGGTGATCTCATTCAATGACCTTACCCAAGACGGTTGGCTGTGAGGTGATCTCATTCAATGACCTTACCCAAGACGGTTGGCTGTGAGGTGATCTCATCCAATGACCTTACCCAAGACGGTTGGCTGTGAAGTGATCTCATTCAATGACCTTACCCAAGACGGTTGGCTGTGAGGTGATCTCATTCAATGACCTTACCCAAGACGGTTGGCTGTGAGGTGATCTCATTCAATGACCTTACCCAAGACGGTTGGCTGTGAAGTGATCTCATTCAATGACCTTACCCAAGACGGTTGGCTGTGAGGTGATCTCATTCAATGACCTTACCCAAGACGGTTGGCTGTGAGGTGATCTCATTCAATGACCTTACCCAAGACGGTTGGCTGTGAGGTGATCTCATCCAATGACCTTACCCAAGCTGGTTGGCTGTGAGGTGATCTCATTCAATGACCTTACCCAAGCTGGTTGGCTGTAAGGTGATCTCATCCAATGACCTTACCCAAGACGGTTGGCTGTGAGGTGATCTCATTCAATGACCTTACCCAAGACGGTTGGCTGTGAGGTGATCTCATTCAATATCCTTACCCAAGACGGTTGGCTGTGAGGTGATCTCATCCAATGACCTTACCCAAGACGGTTGGCTGTGAGGTGATCTCATCCAATGACCTTACCCAAGCTGGTTGGCTGTGAGGTGATCTCATTCAATGACCTTACCCAAGCTGGTTGGCTGTGAGGTGATCTCATCCAATGACCTTACCCAAGCTGGTTGGCTGTGAGGTGATCTCATCCAATGACCTTACCCAAGCTGGTTGGCTGTGAGGTGATCTCATCCAATGACCTTACCCAAGCTGGTTGGCTGTGAGGTGATCTCATCCAATGACCTTAACCAAGCTGGTTGGCTGTGAGGTGATCTCATCCAATGACCTTACCCAAGCTGGTTGGCTGTGAGGTGATCTCATTCAATGACCTTACCCAAGCTGGTTGGCTGTGAGGTGATCTCATCCAATGACCTTACCCAAGACGGTTGGCTGTGAGGTGATCTCATCCAATGACCTTACCCAAGCTGGTTGGCTGTGAGGTGATCTCATCCAATGACCTTACCCAAGCTGGTTGGCAGTGAGGTGATCTCATCCAATGACCTTACCCAAGACGGTTGGCTGTGAGGTGATCTCATCCAATGACCTTACCCAAGCTGGTTGGCTGTGAGGTGATCTCATCCAATGACCTTACCCAAGCTGGTTGGCTGTGAGGTGATCTCATCCAATGACCTTACCCAAGACGGTTGGCTGTGAGGTGATCTCATCCAATGACCTTACCCAAGCTGGTTGGCTGTGAGGTATACATAAACCCTTACATTAATATTGTGTTCACTTGTACTCATGTGTTTGCGCTCAGTGTTCAACTAACACGTATGATTACAATCCACTTAATCTTTTAGAAAGATTAAGGTGTGTACCGGGGAGGGGAGGTAGATAATATGTGTATCTTGTATTTTATTTAAAAGCTTTATCGCTGTCCTGTTCTATTTGATATGTTATTGCTCAAGTATATCAGAGTGGTCACATAAATAAAGGTGGCCAAGTAAATTAGAGTGGTCAAGTAAATTAGAGAGGTCTAGAAATTTTGATTGGTTAAATAATGTAGATAAATTAAAGAAATTAGTTTAAAATAAATTAATTAAATTAGAGTGATCAAGTAAATAAGGGTGGTCAAGTAAATATATTGTCAAATAAATTAGAGTGGTCAAGTCAATAAGAGTGTCAAATAAATTAGAGTGGTCAAGTCAATACGAGTGTCAAATAAATTAGAGTGGTCAAGTCAATAAGAGTGTCAAAATAAATTAGAGTGGTCAAGTCAATACGAGTGTCAAATAAATTAGAGTGGTCAAGTCAATAAGAGTGTCAAATAAATTAGAGTGGTCAAGTCAATAAGAGTGTCAAATAAATTAGAGTGGTCAAGTAAATGAATGCAAGTAACCAGCAATGTGGCTTCCACAGCGGTTATTGATTTAAGCCCCCACGTGGATCACAGCACATTGCTAATATATTTCCCAAAGATTTCATTTGTTCAGCCCTTCTTCACCTTCAAATGACCTCGGCCTAATGATATGCTGGAATGCAACGCGCACATTTATCTTCATTTTACTGAGGAAATCGAAACTTTGTTTTTTGATCGGGTTACAAAAATAGCGTGATACAATTAAACGATTGCTACCAAAAAAATATTCAAAAACCAGATCAGGAATTAGAATCTGTAACTCAAAACTCGACCACTTAGTTGTAATAAATGGCCTATGAAACTAATTTGATAATCAAGTCCAAGTAATTGAGAATATATTGCTCCATATTTAGCTTGGCTTTTTCTGGTTTATGTGTATTGGAAAAGCCAATATTATTAATTAATTATTACATTTATCACGTGTTTGCACAAACGTAGATAGATTTGTTCAGTTGAAAATACACGGAGTAATTTTGCTCTGATATTCCTTTAATTGGAATTCGTGGATTATGGCTAATTCTTTATGTTGTCACTCGCAGCAACTGATAATAAATTGGTTCCGCACCTAATGTTCAAGCTGTCACTTGAAAAAAAGTATGCCAAAACTCTCCCGTGTTGCGCTATCAAATATCTGTCAAAACTCTCCCGTGTTGTGCTATTAAATATCTGCCAAAACTCTCCCGTGTTGTGCTATCGAATATCTGCCAAAACTCTCCCGTGTTGGGCTATCAAATATCTGCCAAAACTCTCCCGTGTTGTGCTATCAAATACCTGCCCAAACTCTCTCGTGTTGAGCTATCACATACCTATCAAAACTCTCCCGTGTTGTGCTATTAAATATCTGTCAAAACTCTCCCGTGTTGCGCTATCAAATTGTGTGTGTCTTCGCTGTCATAGCAATACTACCCTACAAACAATCACATAGCCCACCACATACAGCCTTTCCCTTGTCTACGGAAATCGAATCTCCCCGGGACGCTCGTCAAATTCTTCCCCCCCCCCAACAAACCGGGTTTAAATCATGTATGGCGGATGGGAGTGAGACAGACATCTGCCAGCTTCTCAGACAGAACAAGACTGTGTTGTTGACGAGCGCATCATTGTAAAGATGTTCAGCTAAAGAACGACCTTACAATCATGTATGGCGGATGGGAGTGAGACAGACATCTGCCAGCTTCTCAGACAGAACAAGACTGTGTTGTTGACGAGCGCATCATTGTAAAGATGTTCAGCTAAAGAACGACCTTACAATCATGTATGGCGGATGGGAGTGAGACAGACATCTGCCAGCTTCTCAGACAGAACAAGACTGTGTTGTTGACGAGCGCATCATTGTAAAGATGTTCAGCTAAAGAACGACCTTACTACTCAAACAGAGATAAACATTTCAAGACGAAATATTTTCTGGGCTTCTACTGGGATGATTAAAACTGTAAAAAAAAATAATACATTTAGTTTAAGGACATATTTTGATGCAATGATTTAAATCAGTGCTTCTAAAACTTTTTAGTATGGCAGACCGGCAGGAATTTTTTCCATTGCACCAGGCACCGGTGGACTATTTTCCCTGCACTGACAATTTTTTTTCTGTCCTTTTTTGATAACTTCTGCGGACCGCAGCGGATGGCCCATGGACCGGCACCGGTCCGCGGACCACCACTTTGAGAAGCACTTATTTAAATCATACTTCAAGCCATTGAAGTGTCCTCACTGAGAACTGGGGCAAACTACTTGGCAGAGAACTTGAGCAAACTACTGGACACAGAACTTGAGCAAACTACTGGACAGAGAACTTGAGCAAACTACTGGACTGAGAACTTGAGCAAACTACTGGACAGAGAACTTGAGCAAACTACTGGACAGAGAACTTGAGCAAACTACTGGACAGAGAACTTGAGCAAACTACTGGACAGAGAACTTGAGCAAACTACTGGACAGAGAACTTGAGCAAACTACTGGACAGAGAACTTGAGCAAACTACTGGACAGAGAACTTGAGCAAACTACTGGACTGAGAACTTGAGCAAACTACTGGACACAGAACTTGAGCAAACTACTGGACAGAGAACTTGGGAAAACTACTGGAACAATATAGCTGTACATTTACGTGGCTCAGCGTTTCTCTGTTTACTTTCACTTTATTTTTTTCAACAGATCTTTCAATTTTTAACCAGACATCCCAATTTGCTGAGCAAACATATGTTATTTTACATTAAGATGAGAACGAATGGTTTGGGTAATAAACATTTTCATTGGTAATGTATATGTAATAATAGTGTGGATGCATGTGACAACTAAACATCATTGGAAACAATAGGCGTTTAGTGTATGTATCTCTCAACAATGTGTTTAAACATTGTAAACATAACAATATTCTCCGCAACGTCACCGCGAACTAAGGTAACACTCGCTGCCATTAGCAAGAAAGATGAAACCTTTACACGTTATACTCTTGTTGACGTCACAATAGTATACAAATGTTAAGTGTAAGAGAAGCTGGAAGCTCACAGGTTTAAACATCTAAAAGAAGTGAAACCAGAGTAAACTATGACATTATTAATGTGCGTTTTACCGCGGCTTTTACTGATAGCTCGATGTTGTCTTTCCGCGAAATGACATTTAAGAGAGCACGCGCTTCGGTAACGAGAATAGCAGTCATAAAATGACGAACTTTAGTATCGTGTTTATCTGAGCTGCGTGGCTGGTGGGTGAAGGGTGAGTGGGGTGAGGGAGACAGATTGCTGGATATATTAATGAGCAATTCACTATTACCTTCGGTACAATTTACTACAGAGCAAAACTTTGCAGCGTTGTGATTTAAACAGCTGATAAAATATGAAAGATGCCAGTGGATCTCAAATCATTTTCATATCATCCACACACAATAAATAGTCAATGACCTGCTTCTTGACCCAAATCTTCTTATATAAAAAAACAAATAACACAAAAGCAAACAACAACATAGCGTTACAAACAACAAGAAAAACACTCCGGTACAAACAACAACATTGCGGTACAAACAACAACATTGCGGTACAAACAACAACAACTCTCCGGTACAAATAACAATAGCCCTGTACAAGCAAGAAAAACAACATTCCAGTACACACAACTTTCCGATACAAACAACGGCATACCGGTACTAAATATAACGTACCGTACAAACAACATCTGTATGTGTGATAGTAACATAGAGGAAATTTCCGTTGATTCCATATATATGTCATTGTAACATAAAGGAAAGTTCTCTTGTTTCAATCTGTATGTGGCAGGATTATATCGTAATGACACACAGGGAACCTTGTAAGGATAAATAGAAAACAGCAGATCTAGCCAAGAAGACGGCAATTTTGAGATTAAATCGACAAAGATCTAAAATCTAAACAGAGAGAAATGGTAAGAATAGAGAACTCTTGGTCACTGGGATAGCCTATTGTAATCATGTTGTTTCTAAATTCAACTAATTTGATGATATTATAGATTCACCTGTAATGATATTCCTTAATTCATTTATTATTACACCAATTTTCATAAGGTCATCTTGAAAGATGGTATTCATGAGGTCGTATTGACGATATTCGTAAAAATCTCCGCAATAGTGATTATTCATTCATAAGGTCCCCGGTTTTTAAAGATATTCACCAGGCCTGATGGAGGAGTTAAGTTTAAAATCCCCAGAATTTAGGTTCATACAAAAGCTGCGAGGTTATCGAATATTCATGAATATTTTGGCCGTTATTCTAAGATACAAGACATCTCTAATTCAAACCGGATTTATGATCAGCCGTTTCTTGTAAAATATTGTTAATACTTTTAGAGTATCTTATCTTATGCATAACAGACGCTTTTTCTATACCGAAGATAATTGCGTCCTACTGAAAACGGTTTCAAATATTTCAAAATGAGTTCATGGTGAATGTTTCAAAAGAGTATCTATAAAACTGTCCGCACTTTGTTTCACAAGAACGTTTTTGGCGTATTTTATGTAACTCTGCCATTGAGAGGTAGATGAGAGTAACACGTGTGCTTTTTACACGCTTTTATTTAAGTCACACTGTTTGTATCTGTCAAATCTTGTAACGTAAAATTAAACCACTTCTGATGGGCCTAGAGATCTCAAAATTTTACCACATATAGATCTTGGATGACAATGCATTGTATCAAAATTCCAGATCGATCGAATGTACCGAAATTAATTAATTATATTAGTTATTTCATGACTGGCATAATACTTCATTGATGTCATTATAATTGGCAATGGAGCAGGCTTTATATGACTTACAGGCCATACTTAAGTGTGATATTAACGTCTAGGCCATTTATTAGCGTGACACTAACATTCTGGTAATACTTTAAAACGTGACATTAACACCCTGGCCATACTTTAGCGTGACATTAACACACTGGTCACACTTTAGCGTGACATTAACATCAAGGCCATGCTTTAGCGTGACATTAACATCCAGGCCATACTTAAGCGTGACATTAACACCCTGGTCACACTTTAGCGTGACGTTAACATCAAGGCCATACTTTAGCGTGACATTAACCTCCAGGCCATACTTTAACGTGACATTAACATCCAGGCCATGCTTTAGCGTGACATTAACATTATGGACATACATTAGCGTGACATTAACATCCAGGCCATACTTTAGCGTGATATTAACATCCAGGCCATACTTTAGCGTGACATTAACACTCTGGTCATACTTTTAACTAGGGAAAAGCTCTCACTTATCCACTCTTTAGCCATTTAACCGTGGTAATGTCCCTCGGTTAATTTATCTCCAAGACCACGCAGCTGTATCACTCACCTGACACGTCGCTTGCAACCAGATAACACCAGTCAGGAGCCGGTGGAACCCAGGACCAGTGTGACGGGCCATCAAATATTAAATGAGGGAATATTGATTGTATTAGTAAAGCGATATGAATAATACACCAGTGAGGAGCAGCTACCTGAGCCAGACGCAATGGGGAAGGGGGAGGTAGGAGTGAACAGATAGAGCTGGAAGCGTGAGAAGTGCGAAACAGAAGTGGTGATGAGTGTAGTGAATTGGTGAGTGAGACGAGCAATGAAAATAAACCAGCACTTTATCAGCTTTTTAAAAGACTTAGGTGCTGATAATGGTATTAGAGCCCCTGACTCCAGACTATGACAAAATTATATTCTCAAATTATATTGAGAAAACAAAATGTTATAGAAATGTAGAAAAAACCTGTATGGAGCCTGAACACTCGAGTACACTGCAGACGAAGCTTTAATATTTTTTGTTTGAAAATATAGATTTAGAGCCTTTCTTTGCAAAAGTAAATTTTTTAATTTAAATTAATTTGTTGTAGCTTAATTCTCTTAATTTTTTTTTAAATTTGTAGCAAATAATATTTTTAAATTGTTAAGATTATTAGTGTCAGAAATTTATAGCGTTAAAAATGTTCATCCTTTTATCATCCATATTAAAATAGTCGCACTACACAGTACATAAACTACTGAGCTAGTCAGAATCAACCACTGGGTTATACAGCATCAACCACTGGGTTATACAGCATCAACCACTGGGTTATACAGCATCAACCACTGAGTTATGCAGCATCAACCACTGGGTTATACAGCATCAACCACTGGGTTATACAGCATCAACCACTGGGTTATACAGCATCAACAACTGGGTTATACAGCATCAACCACTTGGTTACACAGCATCAACCACTGGGTTATACAGCATCAACCACTGGGTTATACAGCATCAACCACTGGGTTATACAGCATCAACCACTGGGTTATACAGCATCAACCACTGGGTTTATACAGCATCAACCACTGGGTTATACAGCATCAACCACTGGGTTATACAGCATCAACCACTGGGTTATACAGCATCAACCACTGGGTTATACAGCATCAACCACTGGGTTATACAGCATCAACCACTGGGTTATACAGCATCAACCACTGGGTTATACAGCATCAACCACTGGGTTATACAGCATCAACCACTGGGTTATACAGCATCAACCACTGGGTTATACAGCATCAACCACTGGGTTATACAGCATCAACCACTGGGTTATACAGCATCAACCACTGGGTTATACAGCATCAACCACTGGGTTATACAGCATCAACCACTGGGTTATACAGCATCAACCACTGGGTTATACAGCATCAACCACTGAGGTAGGCAGTTGCCAGTACAAATCGTGGGATTTCTATAACTCACATTGCCTTCCTCGACCCAGCATACCTCCGCCAGAGTCTAATTGCCATATTCCCTTCCCTTAGCGCCTTTCCAACAATCCATCACCAAAATCCAGGAGCAGACAGATAATTAACTGAGCGATTGTCACGAGTGCCCCAATTAATAACGATTCGAACAATTGGCCGGTAATGCGAATATAATTGGAATGTATTTAAAAGAAAATAGCGATGAAAGAGGAATCAAGTGGAGAGAAAACACCAATGTTTCTTAAAACGCGTTAGGAATTACTACAGGTGCTCAGGCGAACAATCACGAGAATTTGACTTCATTTTAGTTAATCCGCTGGGGAAAATATGAGAATGTGAAGAAAATTTATAACTACTTCAACATGAGCATAACTGTCAACCAAATTACATTGTCACATAAATTTGTTCTTATAAATTTTAAAATCACATATTTTACAGCAATGTAGGTTTGTGGTTATATTTCGACATATACAATTTTCAAACGACGATTTTATTACAGACTCGTTTGATGGGGAAAGTCGAATTGGCGCATACAGCAGCGATGGCTTTGTGTGATATTGGCATTAGTCACTGACAAGAAGGATATGACCGCATTAACGGCCGGGGCGTCCCAATATATTTATATTACTATCCCAATCCATCATATTAGATTGAATTTCCCTCGTGCTTATACAGATAAAAGTTTCGGGGACAATGTTCATAATGTCCTTTATTGGTGCGGAGTGAGGGGGGGGGAGAAAACTAAATACCGCAACATACGACACAGCATCCAATATGACAGAGTTATGTTTGTTGGTTCAATAGACCACATAACCACATAGTTGACGCACAAATATATCAATAGAAATACAAAGCTAATAGGCTGACTACAAACAAAATGAGAAACTTACAAAATTGCACTTCTACTAACAAAATAAACAGACACACGCACACATGCATACACAAACACCCCCTCCCACACACACACAAACAAACACACTCATATATATACACACAAACTCACAAACACACGCACACATACTCACAAAAACACACACACACACATACTTAATTTTGTGTGCCAAGGTTTCAGAGAAAAGTGTTTACCGATCCTACGCATAAGATTTCTCCATATAAAATACAACATAGCCCTTTAAGAACATTGTATAATCATATGCCACTCCATCATCTCAAATTTAATGACACCTCGGGGCATGGCATTAAATTTGGCAGGCATTACAATACACAGATCCGTTGTGCAAGAAATGGTTGCCAATGATGAATCTCCACTAAAATTCCATTCACTGCTTCTCACGGGCCGGCGCGGTCGATACATTACAATGGGGCAAGCATTTTCTGTTTGTTTTTGTTTTTTTCCCACTTCTATTTTTCGTAGAACCCGTTTTTTTTCCATTGTCAATTACAATTTCACATCTTGGTGTCCTTAGAATGGAATTTCACTTTATGTATTTCTGTTCCGCATGATATCACAATTGAAGAAGATGAAACAAAAATAAACAAGGCTCAACTAGTGATTAAGATATTTTCTGAATTAAACTAAACTCGTTGCTCATAATCAAAACAATTTTTTTAATAGATTTTATTCTAGAACAATTGATGTTAAACTATTAAAATTTAAATTATATTTTTTATTTATACAGTTGCTGAGATACCTTACTATAAAAATTATATTGAAGGATTTTAGTTGCATTTAAACATTTGGGGCCGTCCATAAAGTACGTCACGCTATTTTTTTACCATTTTTAACTCCCCCCCCCCTTGTCACAAACTGTCACAAATCTTGGACCCCCTTCCCCCAAAAGTAAGTCAAACTTTCGAACAAACATGTTTTGTATTAACAAAATGATTAAAATTTAATATAAAACACCATGACGTCACACATGGCCGGACCCCCTTCCCTTGTCATAAACTGTCACACTTTCTTACACCCCCTCCCCCTCTGGAGCGTGACGTACTTTATGAACGGCCCCTTTATAGGCCTACAAGCCATAGTTGTATTTTAAAATGTTTAGGCCTACAATGACTAGTTGTATTACTTAAACATCCCGTTACTAGTTACACTTAAAAAGTTATTCACTTTTTGTAACATTGGCAACGATGAAAATATAATTCTACTTTTACTATGTTTATCATTTGCTCTCCCTGTACTTCGCATTCAAATATAAACTCACAATTCTTCAAACTTGGTCTTCAGGCTCCTACTTGAACGTTCTTTCGGTCTAACTGTCAGTGATTGTTGAACAAATCCTTCCTTGGCATAACGAACATCCTGATGGGTCTAACTCAGGGGTCTCCAAACTTTTCTGTCGGAGGGCCGCATTAACTGTCAAACAGCAGTTTGGGGGCCGACTACACACAGTTTTGTAGTAAACTACAGGTAAAAATAGTATCTTTTTTTTTAGATTAAAAGGTCTCCAGGGGCCGGATGAGAGGGCCTCGCGGGCCGCATCTGGCCCACGGGCCGTAGTTTGGAGACCCCTGGACTCTAACTGACACGTGACTTCTGTGATCAATTCATCATCTGACAACAATTCATGACACCCCCTTCCCAGAGAGCCTACTCTAACTCTCGCTCACAAATACATATTTGTACATGAAGGTACTTATTTCTGTATTCCATTAATTTCATAAAGTTAGATAGTGACATCTTTCATTTGGCCGGGTACATCACAACATTACCTACAGTAACTTTTTTTGGTGTTAAAAAAAGAAGAAAATCAAACAGTGTAGACAATAATGATCCCTCCATTGTGAGGTAATTTCGTAAAATGCCCTGTAATTGAAGACATTTTCTTTCATGAAGTCATGACAACTGTGTAATATTGTGTACGAGTATGTTTATTTAATCACTGTAATCACATCCATCGCTCGGACGGTCAGATTTAATGTTAATAAGTGACTTGGTCTCTAGAGATTTGAGACGCCTGACATGATTATTATATGCCCTATGCACATCAGTACTCTGACATCAGTACTCTATGCCCTATGCACATCAGTGCTATGTGCCCTTTGTTCATAAGTGCGCTATGCCTATCAGTACTCCATGCACTATGCCCCTATAAATAAGCGTATTCGATAATAGTCCTGCTAGCTATTGTACGACTGAGTATTGCTTTTGTTGAGTGTTTTAAACTAATAATCAAATGCACGTACATTATGCAGTCTCATAGTGGAATATACACTAAATCCACTGACTCATCATACGAGGTGGACCCTAATGTCTTGTTTCCCTAATCCAACACCCATGTGTATTCACCGCCATGTAACAAAAGTGATATTTCCAAGTCCCAAAAAAAGATATCGTAAATGGATACTTTGGTATATGTTGAGCGTTGAGTTTATGCTTGTAAATTTTTGTAGATTCTATTTAAGCAATAAAAAGAAAATGGTGAGTTATAATGGGTGGGACGCTGTTTAAAGTAAATAATGGGAACCGGCTGAGCCATCTTGTTTGTTAAAGCGGAAGTGGTAACGATCTGGGGGCTGATTGGCCAGACTTGAAACGTGCGATAGAATATGCCCTCTCACGCGTCACCCGTTCTGAAGCAGCTACCATCAGAACATAAAACATAGCATGTCCAGACTAAACCATATTCAATTTTACAGGCGTTATTTTTTTTTATATAAAAAAAGAGCGGATTAAATTTTCTGGTTCTTATTGTTCATAAAATTACCCCTCCCCTTTCCCACCTTGGGAAGTATATGTTTGTTTTCTCTCACTTTTTCTCCAGTTTCTCAATTGATGTCCCATCGTCATACTAGCTCAGTGCTTCTCAAACTTTTTAGTATGATGGACCGACAGGAATTTTTCCCTTGCACCAGGGACCTGTACCCTATTTTCCCAGTACTGACGATTTTTTCTGTCCCTTTTTTGATAACTTCTGTGGACCGGCGGCGGATGGTCCACGGACCGGCACCGGTCCGCGGACCACCACTTTGAGAAGCACTGTACTAGCTGATTGCTTTAAGTGTCAGCTTTTCTATAGTGAAACAGCTTAACGTATTCTAGATTGTCATCTTAAAAACAAGAGCGATGTTAAACAAAACCAAAACCTATTTCTAAACAGTTTCTATACAGTCGTAATGATGACGACAATCGATGTTTTCAAACGCACCCCAATCAAAATTGTTAATGATGTTCACGTGCGGGTATGACGCGAGTGGTGCTGTGTTTGATGGCGCTACACCAGGCCAGGCAGCTGATTGATATCACGAACTCTGATCGCTTGCATAATTAATGAACGTGAATAAAAACAAGGGTGGGGGAAGACGTTAACGCCAGCGTATCAGACTGATCAATTTTTCTCTCCTTCCTTTGCTTTTTGTCTTTAGGGCTGCTTTTTGTAAAAATAATATTTTAAAAGAAAACTCCATTTATAGATTTTGGAACCACTAGCCTGAAGTTTTGCACTGTCCGAATGTCAACAATAAATTATCTGTAAATTGCATTGGTTTTCTTTTTTAAACAGCTCAATGTCTTTGGAAATACTGGAGTACAACTGGCATGGTGGTGGGTGGTGGGTAAGTTTACGTCATTTTTGGATGTCTGGTATTTTAGTGGTGTTTCTGATAGCGAGTTTTTGATCGACTTCTAGTCGCCTGGAGTATGTTGACCCCTAGTCACCTCGAGTGTGTTGACCTCTAGTCACCTCGAGTGTGTTGACCTCTAGTCATCTCGAGTGTGTTGACCTCTAGTCACCTCGAGTGTGTTGACCTCTAGTCACCTCGAGTGTGTTGACCCCTAGTCACCTCGAGTGTGTTGACCTCTAGTCAACTCCAGTGTGTTGACCTCTAGTCACCTCAAGTGTGTTGACCTCTAGTCACCTCGAGTGTGCTGACCCCTTGTCACTTCGAGTGTGTTGACCTCTAGTCACCTGAAGTATGTTGACCCCTAGTATCCTCGAGTGTGTTGACCTCTAGTCACCTCGAGTGTGTTGACCTATAGTCATCTCGAGTGTGTTGACCTCTAGTCACCTCGAGTGTGTTGACCTCTAGTCACCTCGAGTGTGTTGACCCCTAGTCACCTCGAGTGTGTTGACCTCTAGTCACCTCGAGTGTGTTGACCTATAGTCATCTCGAGTGTGTTGACCTCTAGTCACCTCGAGTGTGTTGACCTCTAGTCACCTTGAGTGTGTTGACCCCTAGTCACCTCGAGTGTGTTGACCTCTAGTCAACTCGAGTATGTTGACCTCTAGTCACCTCGAGTGTGTTGACCTCTAGTCACCTCGAGTGTGTTGACCCCTAGTCATCTCGAGTGTGTTGACCTCTAGTCACCTCGAGTGTGTTGACCTCTAGTCACCTCGAGTGTGTTGACCCCTAGTCATCTCGAGTGTGTTGACCTCTAGTCACCTCGACGTGTTGACCCCTGGTCACCTCGAGTGTGTTGACCCCTAGACATCTCGAGTGTGTTGACCTCTAGTCACCTCGACGTGTTGACCCCTAGTCACCTCGAGTGTGTTGCCCTCTAGTCACCTCGAGTGTGTTGACCCCTAGTCATCTCGAGTGTGTTGACCTCTAGTCACCTCGACGTGTTGACCCCTAGTCACCTCGAGTGTGTTGACCTCTAGTCACCTCGAGTGTGTTGACCTCTAGTCACCTCGAGTGTGTTGACATCTAGTCACCTCGAGTGTGTTGACCTCTAATCACCTCGACGTATTGACCCCTAGTCACCTCGAGTGTGTTGACCCCTAGTCACTTCGAGTGTGTTGACCTCTAGTCACTTCGGGTTTGTTGACCTCTAGTCACCTCGAGTGTGTTGACCTCTAGTCACCTCGAGTGTGTTTACCTCTAGTCACCTCGAGTGTGTTGACCCCTAGTCACTTCGAGTATGTTGACCTCTAGCCACTTCGGGTTTGTTGACCTCTAGTCACGTCGAGTGTGTTGACCTCTATTCACCTCGACGCGTTGAGGTTGTCCCCAATATCAGACTAGTTAGTTACTTCACAAACACATATTAGTGCAAAGGTCTGGTTATTGATACTGTGTTGAAGCCCTAACATTTTAACTAAAGACTGGTGCAATGACGTTGGCACAACTACCGCATCCCCACTTGAGGCCATTGAACACATCCTACAGACAATTTAACAGAGCAGAATAGGTAATTGTATAGGAGCTGTGACATGTTAATACCAGTAAGAGTATTTCTGATCATTTAGGTCTTTCGAATATGAGGACATTTGATGCCATATCGATAACTCAATTCTTATAAGCAGACTTGAAAATTTTAAAAAGTGAATGCTTTAGTGAATATTCAATAAGTGGTTTTACTAGGAAATAATCCCATCCTGAATCCCGATACGTAAAGCCAAGCACCAAGACGTTTAAGTTATACATGAGGCAATCTTAAAATTCCATAAAATGTAATATATCTACTAAAACAAAAATAACGCGAGAAGTTTTTAAAGGGAGAGAAAAACGAACGCTAAACGAAACTGGACTGACTTGAAACAAGGCCTTGATCAGACTGTCCAACGATGTGATCAGAAAGCAACAAATGACCTCAATCCTAACTAAAGCTGTTGGAAACTTCAACAACCGTGAGAGTGACCAACGGAAACAAGTGACGTCATTCTTATCGCAGGCCGGCCCAACTGAAACGGCACCAATCAGGAGATCCCATACCGGCCTTGATTAAAAAGTAAATGGCAATCCACCCGGGGATTTGTATCGCCGGTTGTCTGATGAACCTGATCGAATGTTGTTAATGCCGAGTAGGGCTGCGTACTCAGGACCTCCGACGAAACGAAAACATTATTGTGTATAGTGCGGTGTAACATAAAGCTGCTTATGTCAAATATTAAAGTACAACGCAAGATTTTCTACGTGTCAAGTAAAACACCATGTTTCTTATATGTGAAATACTACAATAGTTTTTTTTCGTGTCAAGTACAACACCAGGTTTTATACGTGTCAAGTACAACACCAGGTTTTATGCGTGTCAGATACAAGACCAGGTTTTTTACGTGTAGAATGTATGTTTATGTATCTGTCTAAAGTGTAATATTTACTTAATCGCTTCCTCGTTTTTTCTATTGTATTTGCCTTTTTAAGGCTATTTTATAGCAGATTTTTATTAACGACGCATAAATAAAGTCAAGAATAATCACTTAGCTTATAAATAGAACCATAAAGTCGATGGACAACAGCACAGCTAAAAGGACGGTACGCCTTAAGTCTTCTTGGTCGATGGACAACAGCACAGCTAAAAGGACAGTACGCCTTAAGTAAGTCTTCTTGGTCGATGGACAACAGCACAGCTAAAAGGACGGTACGCCTTAAGTCTTCTTGGTCGATGGACAACAGCACAGCTAAAAGGACGGTACGCCTTAAGTCTTCTTGGTCGATGGACAACAGCACAGCTAAAAGGACGGTACGCCTTAAGTCTTCTTGGTCGATGGACAACAGCACAGCTAAAAGGACGGTACGCCTTAAGTCTTCTTGGTCGATGGACAACAGCACAGCTAAAAGGACGGTACGCCTTAAGTCTTATTGGTCGATGGACAACAGGAATTAGTATAACGGGAGACACGTGTGTTCAGAATGATTCCGTTCACAACATAAATAAGTGGTAGGATTTCTGAGAAGAGAGGGAAGAAACCTTATTGAGATGTCGCAAGGGTAGGACATTTCTGAGACCACGGGATGGTCGGCTTGATTGCCTTGAGACCACGGGTTGATCGGGTTGATTGACTTGAGACCACGGGTTGATCAGGTTGATTGACTTGAGACCACGGGTTGATCGGGTTGATTTACTTGAGACCACGGGTTGGTCGGGTTGATTTACTTGAGACCACGGGTTGGTCAGGTTGATTGACCTGAGACCACGGGTTGGTCGGGTTGATTGTCTGAGACCACTGGTTGGTCGGGTTGATTGACCTGAGACCACGGGTTGGTCAGGTTGATTGACCTGAGACCACGGGTTGGTCAGGTTGATTGACCTGAGACCACGGGTTGGTCAGGTTGATTGACCTGAGACCACGGGTTGGCTAACATTCTTTGCGCCCGATCCAACATTTTCAATGTCCAATATTAACATGTCCTGAATCTAATATTACTTAACCCCAAAATATTGTCTAGGTCCCGAACCAAGATACCCCAGACTCCAATCTAACATTTCCATGGCTCCAATTTCAAAATTTCCTGACTTCCAAACCAACCTGAAGGGATGTAGTTTTTACCTACTGCTGATTTTTTATCAAATCAGCTATTTCACATTCTTTCTTCCTCACCTATTTACCACGTAAATTTGGTTTTCAAAGTTTGTATAAGAAGCCAAACGTTTTTAAACTTTAAGCCCACAAGAGCACCATACACGCACTTGCCTGGCCTATGTGATCATTGTAATCTTTTATTTTTAACCACACTGATAGATGTTTCAATTTCATTGCGTGCACACACCAGTGCCCATAGAGAGACTTCCTTATATAGATGTTTGAAAGCCAACCGCATACTAAAAAACGCCTTATTAAAAATGCATACACCAAAAATAGCTTGAATGGAACGGAAAACATTTCAATAGCTACGATCTTCTGCAGACACACGCGTTCTCTCTGTTCCAACAACACGCACCAAAACATTTGGTGAAAGGTCGTTCTCTTTTTGTGCAGCCAAAAAATGGAATTCTCTTCCATTACACATACGTGGTATTCAAACAACCAAGTCTTTCAAGACTGCACTTAAGACACATCTTTTCAAAATTTATTTTCAAAATTGATGAAACACCATTTCTTGTAAATGATTAACGTAGCTTATGTATAATGTACTGTAATTTTGTTTGTTTGTTGTGATATGAAAGTTAAGTTAATACTTATAGGTATGTTATTTCTTTCATGTAAAGCGCTGTGAGCCCAGTTCCTTACTGGGATACAGCGCTATATAAATAATCAATTTATTATTATTTTATTATTATTATTATTAATTTTTACAATTCTCTTATTGCTATCTTTTGTGGTCGGCAGAATTTAATGAGTTAACAGGAACCTTTACTAGGTCAGGAGAAATTACCTTCACAACATTACATGAACCTTTACTAGATCAGGAGAAATTATTTTCACAACTTTACATGATCCTTTACTAGATCAGGAGAAATTACCTTCACAACTTTACATGAACCTTTAATAGATCAGGTGAAATTATATTCACAACTTTACAAGAACCTTTACTAGGTCAGCAGAAACTACCTTCATATCTTTACATGAACCTTTACTAGGTCAGGAGGAATTAACTTCATATCTTTACATGAACCTTTACTAGGTCAGTAGAAATTAACTTCATATCTTTACATGAACCTTTACTAGATCAGGAGAAATTACCTTCACAACTTAACATGAACCTTTACTAGATCAGGAGAAATTATCTTCACAACTTTACATGAACCTTTATGTCACGTGTGAATCACATGATTTGTGACGAAGAGGTCTCGTGAGCAAAAGCGCGGGAGATGACGCAGAAGGTTCGAGGTCATGGGCAGTTGTCAGAGAGGTTTCGTAGTGTAAGGACGGAATGTGTGTGTACCTCAAGACTTCCACGTTGTATAACGTCAAATATATATGTTATGTAAATAGTATACATATTAAAGTTGTTTTATTGAAACAAGTTCTTCAGTGGATTATTGTGCACAAGATTCTGTAATGAGAGAACGCCTACAAGAGAGTTATACATATAAAATATAGTTAAAGTTACATTGGTGTCGAAGTAAAAGTGATTGCCATTAGGCATACGTTCTAAGTGAACACAGTACAAGAAATTTGATAAAGGAGGTTTCGTGGAATTGACAAGTATTGGATATTTCAAAAAGGAAAGTATTCATTAAAAGAATAAATATTAGCAGCTATCGTATTTTGTGAATATTCAAGTTCGTAAGAAGCTGTGAATAAAATTGTGTGGTTCAAAGAAAATACAAGAATATTTCAAGATGACGGCATAAACGCACATGGTCACGGCGTGCGGTGTATACAACTAGGTCACCTAGTTGGTTCTACGTCACAGTCGACAACAGTACAGGTATACTACACAGTGCTGGAATCTGGGTCGTGTAAGCTTACTGTATGGTGACACACGGTGAACACATATAGGTCGTGACGTCAACAAGCTCACTGCTAGTTGATTCCAGGAAATATTTGTAAACACTTGAGAAGCTATGGACTATTAACAACTGTGTTGGTGTGAATTATAAATAAAGGAACGAAATTTTTATCCATTCATTGCATGAAGAGTTTGATAATTTGCAATTTTGGATTAATGGAGTGAACTAAATTGTTTAAAAACTAATCGAAAATTGAAAATTTAATCAAGTGACTTTTATTCAAAACGATTGGACCATTTAATATGTTTTGTCATTCTGAGGGACCGTATATATAATGAATACTAAAGATCCCGTGTGAGGATTCTTTTGTTGTCTCATCTTGTCAAGACTAAATTGCATGGTTTAGACGTGTCACTTATTTGAACTTAACATTTTGAATTCAAGATTTTTCATTTGGAGAATTTATAACTTTATCAATATATACATACATTCCTTAACAAGTTGCTTAACTCATATTATTCAATCAAACAAACATGGATTACTACGAAACATTTACTGCCATAGCTAAAGAGATCGGACTAAAGGGAAAAGAAATGAGAGATTTCATTGAAGAAAAAGTACAAATAGCCAAAGAAGAAGAAAAGCTAAGAATAGCTGAAGAAAAAGAAAATAAAAGAATTGCTGAAGAAAAAGAAAGAATTACTGAAGAAAAAGAAAAGCTAAGAAAAGCTGAAAAAAAAGAAAATCAAAAAGAGGCTGAAGAAAAAGAGAGGCAAAGACTAATAATTGAAAGAGAAGAAAGAGCTGCAAAAAGAAAATTTGAACAACTTCAAATTGACAAGTTAAAACTACAACTTGATTTAGAGAGTAGAGGCCTCAATCCTGGTAATGAAACAAATAGAAGGTCAGCACCAAGGGATACTATCAAAGTAAGAAAATATGATAGCCAAAAAGAAAAAATGGATGTTTATCTGGATTATTTCGAATCCATTATGGCTATGAAAGGCTATAATGAAAAAGATTGGCCAGCACAATTGATGACTCAACTAACTGGAGAAGCACTTGAAGCTTACAACAGTATAGCCAAAGAAGACAAAAGCATATATAAAAATGTCAAGAAGGCACTTCTATGTCATTTTGGAAAGTCAGAAAATGATTATAGAAAAGAATTTCATGAAATGAGAATCAAGATGGACAAAGATCCACAGATCATAGTGCATGAAGCACAAGTCAAATTAACAAAATAGCTGGAACTGACAGCAATAGATACGAGCAATCCAAAGGCCACACTAGACATGGTGTTAATTGACAAGTTTTTAGAAAATGCAACATCAACTCTATTTAAATATTTAACTGATAAGAAAGTTCGTACTCAAGCAGAGCTAACAAATGCATTACGAACATTCAAAGACTCTCATACGAATGTGGAAATGGATAAGAGACAAGACATATTTGCAGCAATACAAATTAAAAGTCAAGAAAAAAGGCAAGGTATGAGAAACCAGAGTCTGCCAAACCAAGGCAACAGACAGTCTATTTGCTGGTACTGTAACAAGCCAGGACATATGGCGAAGCAGTATTACCACAATAAAGGACAACCAAATAGGGTGTCACCTAATGGCAGCCCTATAAGAAAGAAAACAGAAGAAAAATCAAGACAAGATCACTTTGAAAACAAAGGTAGACAAGCATGGAAAGAAAAATATAATCATAATTCCAGACTTAGAGATTATGATCAAGATAGACAATCATGGAGAGAAAAATATAATCATAATTCCAGACTTAGAGATTATGATCAAGATAGACAATCATGGAGAGAAAAATATAATCATAATTCCAGACATAGAGATTATGATCAAGATAGACAATCATGGAGAGAAAGAAATAATCATAATTCCATAAATAGAGATTATAATGAAAGCAGAAGATCATGGAGAGGCAAATGCAATTTTGATTCCAGAAAAAGAAATTATGATCAACCATGGAGAAAGAATGAAAACCAAGACATGAATGATAGAAAAATAATAAAGTTAAATCGAGCACAAAAAGAAACTAGTGACACTTTAGCCACTATTAAAAATCACATATATGATAAAAGAAATGAAGACCATAGTAACAGAGAAAGAGATGGTACTAGTGAATCTGAAACCATTTGTGTGAAATCATCTGAATTAGGAAGAACAATTGGTTGTGTATTAAGCAAAATCAAAGACTTTACAGATACAGACAATATTTTTCAGATAAAAGTTTCTGACAGTGACTCATCTGGTCCAAATTCTATTGAATTATCTGGAAACAAAAATGACATTTCAAAAGCTAAGCAACTTATTAAAAATGCTGGAATTGAAATTATGAATGAACATAATCGAAGTCATGGTTGGTGAATTATTGAACATTTAACAGTCTGAAGAAACATTCAAAGCCCATCGATTTGAATTCATACTCGTCAATTGAAGAATGACTATCTTTGAACTAGGCTATGCTATTAGCCGACTACAAATTTGACATTAAACATGTGAAGGGAAAGGACAATGTGGTTGCAGACATATTGAGTACAATGACAATAAATAAAGACATTCTGTGAATTCCTACATGATAAAACCAGAGACTGTATTAACATTAGTCTGTGAATTCCTAAAGGATACAACCAGAGACTGTAGTTATATTAATATTTTTATTTGTTGAACAATGGACAAGGAACAGTGTTTGACTTCCACTGGATTATTAGTTAATTTTAATAATATTGATTGTTAAAAAATATTTTAATTACACAAATTTACAGATGTGTTTAAAATTCCTACAGATTTTTTCTCATTTATTTTTTTATGTTTAGACTGTTGCAGTCCTACAGATTTTTCCTCTTGATTTTTTATGTCCAGATGTTGTATGTAAGGCAATGAGTGTCGATTGATGATAAATATTTGAAATTTGAATATAGATATAGATTGATTTGATTTTATGAAGACCAAAAATGTTGTATTTCATAAACATTTTTTTTTGAAGGATGGGGGTGAATGTCACGTGTGAATCACATGATTTGTGACGAAGAGGTCACGTGAGCAAAAGCGCGGGAGATGACGCAGAAGGTTCGAGGTCATGGGCAGTTGTCAGAGAGGTTCCGTAGTGTAAGGACGGAATGTGTGTGTGCCTCAAGACTTCCACGTTGTATAACCTCAAATATATATGTTATGTAAATAGTATACATATTAAAGTTATTTTATTGAAACAAGTTCTTCAGTGGATTATTGTGCACAAGATTCTGTTATGAGAGAACGCCTACAAGAGAGTTACATATAAAATAAAGTTACAGTTACACTTTACTAGGTCAGGAGAAATTAACTTCATATCTTTACATGAACCTTTACTAGATCAGGAGAAATTATCTTCACAACTTTACATGAGGTCTCGGCATTTCAGCAGAAATAAAATGTACTTCTGCGTGGAGAATAACTTTGTCAAAATTTGGCGCGAGTCGTATTTTAGTTTTCTTTATAATCGATCGTCCCATTTTCAAACAATCAAACAACAAATGTAACATCAAATGAAATATACAATAAAACATACAATTAATCAAACATACAATCGCACATCAAATGAAACTTCCAATGAAACATTCAATGAAACATACACTTACTGTGAAACATGCAATCAAACATAAAATCAAACACACAATCAAACATCCAATCAAACGTACAACCAAATATACATTTAAACATACCCACTATGAGATTTAGACACATGAGATACATATGACACACATGAGATATAATGAAACTGTGTAAGTTCCTAGCGTGTTAAGGTTCCTAACAACCCATGACGTTTTCAGTGCCTATAGCTGCTTCCCTATTATTCACTGGAGCTGAAATGGGACAAAAAAATGATTACTATTAAAAAATAATAGGAAATTATGCAACCGTTTTGTCTGTCTTCGTGGCCAGGAGGAAATGTAAATGATTGTATCCGGGTTTCGCTTGGCCGCTAAGTTAAAGTCAACTGAAACAGTAGCAGTTCTCTGTTTTTTGTTGTTTTTTTTGTTGTTTTTTTTTGTTAAATGAGCTCAACCTACGAGATACAAAGACTTTTAATTTCAACCTCAGTTTTTGTTATTACAATAAGCAGCATATGTCACGAGAACTAAGCTCTGTAGTAACATAACGATGGTTCATTTAGTTCCGCGGCTGGCAATGTTAAATTCACATCCCTTGTATTCACTCTATCCAATTACTTATGTGATGAAAGATTTGTCTCGGGACTGGAGTACCAGGAAAGTGGGCCCAAATACACGAAATAATGGAACTGGAGAGTCTGCTTGGGTTTTGTTGGAAAAGGGAGGGAGGAGGGGTTCTACGCGTTTTTTTTCGGGGGGGGGGTAGCTGTTCGGTTCCGTTCCTGAAAAAATATCGATACTCCCCAATGAAATTTGCACTGCATTATTTCCGTACCTCCTGCTCCCACCCAACCCCTTCCTCACTTGCCCCTTTCGTAGGGACGACGGTGTTTGGATTGTAACCCAGGCAGAAAGTCCCAGCTCACATTTAGTGATTGCTGATAAGGGGTCGGGGAGGGAGAAACAGTGGCGTTGCTGTGGTAGCGCTGTTGTGGTCGATGTTCGGTAATTGTGGCCGATGTGTATCAGTTTTCTGACTGCGTAGATTGTGTAGGTCCACATCTTTCCTTTACATGCGACGAAGACCGGATATCGCGAAGTTCAGTTGCATCAGGTAAAGAATCGAACGCAAAACGTCTAACACAACTACAGGCCACCAAGAGTTGGTTGTCAATCTAACAACGTTGACATGTAGGGGTACCCAAGCGTAATCATAAATAGATATTAATACCATACACACAATTTGGAGTAGCCAAGTTGGAATGTAAGGGTAGGCCAGTCTTATCAGAAATAGATATCAATACCATCAAAAACAATTGTTGACATGTAGGGGTAGCCCAGTCTAATCATAAAAAGATATTAATACCATCAAAAACAATTGTTGACATGTAGGGGTAGCCCAGTCTAATCAGAAATAGATATTAATACCATCAAAAACAATTGTTGACATGTAGGGGTAGCCCAGTCTAATCAGAAATAGATATTAATACCATCAAAAACAATTGTTGACATGTAGGGGTAGCCCAGTCTAATCATAAATAGATATTAATACCATCAAAAACAATTGTTGACATGTAGGGGTAGCCCAGTCTAATCAGAAATAGATATTAATACCATCAAAAACAATTGTTGACATGTAGGGGTAGCCCAGTCTAATCAGGAATATATACTAATAACATCGCAACAATTCAGGAATTCAGTTTCCGAAGATTATGCCACATAGATTTGTGTACAGCGCATATTCATGAATTCAATTACCTTCACTGGAATACATTTCCTTAATGAGGATCTGAATTTGGAATTCCTTGGACTACGGCAAATATCATTCTGAAATACATTATGTTCTGTAAAGGTGACATGTAAGGCATTCCATAATGTTCACGTTAATATCAATGATGAGCCTAGGAATATTTTGATTGTTCAGAATATCCAAGCATTTTAACAATATTGACATCCTCCCGGTGTTGCCTATGGAGGTGGGGGCTGGTCAATGTTAGAAATATAGGCTGAAAAACAAATATCTTGACTAGGACTTGCACCACATACATTTGATTTCGACTCTCAGTATGTCCATAAATATTTCCACAGCAACTGGCACAAAATAAACATAGCTCCTGTATGTGTATAGAACTGGTTCTGTTGACTAAATACGGAAATAAAATAAATTGAACGCTTTCAATGTACGAGAGGAATAGATTGTATGCTAACTGATGATCATGGCAACTATTTGGGACAGTGGCGTCACTAGGGGGATGCGGGAGGTGCGGAACGCAACGGGTGACACCATCACAAGGGGTGACACCATCACAAGGGGTGACACCATCACAAGGGGTGACACCATCACAAGGGGTGACACCATCACAAGGGGTGACACCATCACAAGGGGTGACACCATCACAACGGGTGACACCATCACAACGGGTGACACCATCACAAGGGGTGACACCATCACAAGGGGTGACACCATCACAACGGGTGACACCATCACAAGGGGTGACACCATCACAAGGGGTGACACCATCACAACGGGGTGACACCATCACAAGGGGTGACACCATCACAAGGGGTGACACCATCACAAGGGGTGACACCATCACAACGGGGTGACACCATCACAACGGGTGACACCATCACAAGGGGTGACACCATCACAAGGGGTGACACCATCACAACGGGTGACACCATCACAAGGGGTGACACCATCACAAGGGGTGACACCATCACAACGGGTGACACCATCACAAGGGGTGACACCATCACAAGGGGTGACACCATCACAAGGGGTGACACCATCACAAGGGGATGACACCAAAGTGTAAAATTATGTATGTTTCCCGTTATTTGGCACCGGCAGTCTCGGATGAGGTCTATGGAGTAAGTCGTGAGGGGGTGACACCATGAGCTACCGCACTCGGTGACACCAACCCTAGTGACGCCTATGGTTTGGGATAAATAAAATGAGGGAAAAAAACAACTGTGGAAGACATGGCGTACCACAAACCCAATGTTTACTGAATAAAATCACTTAAACACAGATATAAACGTAAGTGAAATCTTATAAACTTCCGTATATCCATAAATAGAGCCGTCTTACATTGTAAATGTTAACAGTACATGTACTATTTGTCATTTTAAGTAACATTTTAGTTATAAATTTAATAGTCATCAAAATGAAAAAGTGTACCTTGGTCAATGTCTAGCAACCTATGCCAACCTTTTAGCGTGTTAAATTTCCTAGCAACCAATGGCAACCCTATAGCGTGTTAATCTTCCTAGCAACCTATGCCAACCCTTTAGCGTGTTAAACTTCCTAGCAACCAATGGCAACCCTATAGCGTGTTAAACTGCCTAGCAACCAATGGCAACCCTAAAGCGTGTTAAACTTCCTAGCAACCCATGCCAACCAATGTTCCCTCTAAGGTTCGTTGGTTCATGTGCAACGTGAAAAAAAAACTGGTGCTCAAAGTTAAACAGCATCCATTTTTGTGCAATATATTACAGAATTCGCTGCGCGGTAATTCTTAACTGCTGCGCGGCGTCGGTCCGACATCTGTGGAACATTGATGTCAACCCTTTAGCATGTTAAAGTTCCTAACAACCAATGGCGCGTTTCAAGTGTCTACAAATGCCTCTCTATTATTTACATTTTTTTTAAAATCTGTGTTTTAATTAGTTCATTAAAATATGTTTCCAAATAGCTTTTAGTTAGTTCATTATAATATTTTTCTCATAGCTTTTAATTAGTTTATTAATTTATCTTTCCACAGAGCTTCTAGCAGTCAGTGAGCATCTTCAAGGTTCCAGATTTTGATATTAAAAACTATTAACTTCAATTTAATTTTCCCTCTAAAGCTAAAAACAGGCCGTGGGCCAATGAAAAGGAGAGAAGTCAATCAGCTTAATGGCGACGAAATTAACTGAACAGCTATTGGACGGAGGTCAACATGACCTGGAGTCGCATACCGTTAACGTTAACAGGAGAAGAACCAGAAAATGGTCAAATCGATAAAAACGATTTATTAATTGACCCCCAACCCCCTTATCTAAGAAGTTTGAACCCGTCACTTCTAAATCTCAAACTGTATATTATTAACAAAATACATAAGACGGCGCCCATAAGGATTAGCGATTTATTCAAAAAGTAATATAATCACAAGCATGTTATAAAAAAACTGCATTGCTTATTGAGTGAAAACTTTAATTTAAAATACTTAACGTAAGCATGCACGAGGTTCATATTTCTTCAGCAATTCTTTATCGTCATGTCTATTAATTGGCCGCCGAAACATACTGATAAAAAAAAACTGATGGAAGATAAGCTAAGCCCAGAGACTAAGGGAAAAAAACAAAAACATTGGCGCCAGTCTATAATTACATACGACTGGCCCCACTAAAGGCGAATAATCAATAGATCTACACATCTATCCAATCACACAAACACACACACACACACATAGCTAATAGAGGGGGGATTATATTGACCGATGAAATTACGGATTAGAACGTTTTATTAAATGACGCAATTCGGAGAACGTTTTCATCTTGAATAAAGTCTCGCAAATAAACGAGAAAGGGAAAAATATACAGAAGAATGTTTAATAAAGTCCTTATTGGAAATGACGCACAAATTGAAGCAAGAGGATGTAACATAGTGTTTGGTGTTAGTGGCTGGCCGGTCACTTAAATAACAAACAGCTCGTGTAATAGACCGAGTGACTGATCGGACAATTAAACAGTGTGAGCAGGTGGTCACTTTTATATCAAGACCTTTGGTCATTTTCAAAATGCTGTGGCTAATTTGAAGTCGATTCTTTATCAGGACCATTTTTTTCTGGACTGAATTCAGAATAGGCTTTCTCTCTTGTTTGGAAAAAAATATATTTATGGGTAGAGAAGAAAATATTTGACGTAAATTAGATTTTAAAACTTTTTTAAATTTAAACTACTGATAAAGGCACTAGCTGAATCGACTACACACGTACTTGTCTTAAATAAACCTTTACAATTTACATTGAACAAACAACAGTATCCCCACAAATCGTTTGAGTGTCTTGAATTTTATTTGAAAGATTTATCGCAGCTCAATTCTGTATGATAACCTTTCATAATGTCTTATTTGTACTTTAATTTTAACTTAATGTTACCCAGATCAAATCATTTCTAAAGACTTTCATGATGATATCATTGTTGTAGGAATTATCTATGTTTAAGTAGATCAAAGCCAAATACCTTTTTAATGAACTGTGCCGATTTTTACCATTTCTGGCGCATATAAAGACTATATAAACACTCGGCGGAAATACCAATTGGAATGTCTCTGTCGTCTCTGACACACAGTTGGAATGTCTCTGTCATCTCTGACACCCAGTTTGAATGTCTCTGTCATCTCTGACACACAGTTGGAATGTCTCTGTCATCTCTGAAATACAGTTGAAATGTCTCTGTCATCTCTGACACACAGTTGGAATGTCTGTCATCTCTGACCCAGTTGGAATGTCTCTTTCATCTCTGACACCCAGTTGCAATGTCTTTGTCGTCTCTGACACCCAGTTGGAATGTCTCTTTCATCTCTGACACACAATTGGAATGGCTCTGTCATCTCTGACACCCAGTTGGAATGTCTGTCATCTCTGACCCAGTTGGAATGTCTCTTTCATCTCTGACACCCAGTTACAATGTCTTTGTCGTCTCTGACACCCAGTTGGAATGTCTCTTTCATCTCTGACACCCAGTTGGAATGTCTCTGTCATCTCTGACACCCAGTTAGAATGTCTCTGTCATCTCTGACACCCCCGTTGAGTCAGCTGGCATACAAAGTGGACGCACGACATTAGATGCATCCCAAGAAAATTTTAACCATCATTATTTTATTTGGTTTTGTATTCTTCTTGGATATAATTACCACTGACTGCAATGCACCGTGTCTGCCGCTACTGCATAGCTAATAAATCTCCACTAAGCCCATTTCCTTGTGGCCAATCAGCAAACTATCAACTATCGCTAGTCCCGTAACGGAAACTAATCAACAAACATGGCCGCCTAATGCAACAAGTGTTTACAGCTAATCAATAGACACGCATCATGATGACCGTGGAATGACGCTGAAAACTATTTGACTAATTTACAAGGTACTAGGTGGAGGGGATTACTGGAATAAGTTCATAGTATTGTCATTTGATCTATCAGACAATCGGTCAGGGCTGTTAAAAAAAAGGGTAGAGGTAATACCTTGTACAGATGATAAGTAAGGAAGCAAACTGTTTGCCACCCTTATTATTTTGTTTATAATTGTTTTAAGTTTATACTTCGTTCCCAAGAATCGAGATTGAATATGTGTTGAGGTTGTCAATAACTATCACAAGGGTCGGGAAACGTTTTGTCTGAGAGAGCCATAAACACCACATATTTTGAAAAGTAATTTTGTGAGAGCCATAAATTATGTTTAAAACTAAAAATGCAAGTAAATGTGTGCATTCTGTGAAATTTCAACTCTAAAAGTACAACAATTGTGACTCTGAATTCTTTTTAATAATATGGTTATGCTGTTTTTATATGCAATTAATATGTAGATCAAAGGAGTCTGACTAAAAAAAATTTAATTTTTTTTTAAATTATTTTTTTATATATAATCAAACATGTGTCTGAGAGCCAGATGCAGCCACCAATAAAGCCACATCTGGCTCGCGAGCCATGGTTTCCCGACCCCTGAACTATCAGGTCAAACCATTCTCAAACTCTAAGACTGGTTGCCAAAACATGAGTTTGTGCTTTTTGGTGCCGTTTTAAAAAAAACGTAGAATTTAAGGAAACATTTCACACATTACACGACGGGGAGGGTAGTGGACAGAAGCGAAGGTGTTTTCAAATGAGAAAATAAAATTGGGTGGGGGGAGAGATTCCGCGAGCCAATGGTAGGGGCTGTAATGCTTGAATACGTCACGCAACATGTTTTTTTTTGGGGGGGGCAAAGGGGAGGGGGGATATACATGGCGTCGTCAAGCTTTGTGGCTGAGTTTTGACCCCCACCCCCCTTTTATCTCCACACAAAATAAATTTAGAGCTTAAACACAAAATAGACTGGATAATTACTGGTCGTTACAATTCGCTAACAACCCCAAAATTTTTGTAATGGCGTGTCGTGATTGAGTGATGGCCCTTGTATGGTGCTGGGCCCGGACATCCGGGGCATTGCGGCGCGGTGCAGAATGGATGAAAAGTGGCAAGGCTGGTATTGGACATTATATGAGGTTAGAGTTGGACTATATACAAGTGTATAGGTGGAATATATACAAGGCTGGGAGTGGAATATATATAAGGATGGGGGTGGAATATATATAATAATAATAATAAATTGATTATTTATATAGCGCTGTATCCCCAGTAAGGAACTGGGCTCACAGCGCTTTACATGAAAGAAATAACATACCTATAAATATTAAATTAACTTTCATATCATAACAAACACAAAAATTACAGTACATTATACATAAGCTACGTTAATCATTTACAAGCAATGTTGTTTCATTAATTTTGAAAATAAATGTTGAAAATATGTGTCTTAAGTGCAGTCTTGAAGGACTTGGTTGTTTGAATACTACGTATGTGTAATGGTAGAGAATTCCATTGTTTGGCTGCACAAAAAGAGAACGACCATTCACCAAATGTTTTGGTGCGTGTCGTAGGAACAGAGAGAACGCGTGTGTCTGCAGAAGATCGTAGCTGGCGAGTGGGTGAGTAGACCGACAAAAGTTCAGTAAGATACGATGGGCATGAGTCCGAAAAGAAGTTGTGACAGAGAACGGCCAGTTTGTAATCAATACGGGGCTTGTATAGGCAGCCAATGAAGTGAGTGAAGAAGTGGAGTAACATGGTCATGTTTTTTTTGCCTTGAGCACCAGTCTGGCAGCTGAATTTTGAACTTTCTGTAGTTTTTCAATGCATTGTTTTGGCGCACCTGACAGAAGAGAATTGCAGTAATCCATACGAGCTAGTACAAGAGCACAGACTAGAGTTTTTGTTACACTAACTGTTAAGTAATGACGGATTGAGCTGATCTTACGAATGGCAGTGTAGGCAGAGCGACAGATGTGATTGATGAAGTTGTTAATAGACATGTTGTCAGAAATAATGTAGCCAAGATTCCTAGTCGATGTTGTGAACAGAATATCCGAACTTTACATTGATTTATTGTTGCAAAGTAGAAGTGCTTCAGTCTTGTCATCATTCAGCTTGAGTTTGCTGAACGTCATCCAAGACTTTACCTCACCAATGCACTCTTGCATCAATAGGACAGCGGAGTCCAAATTAGAGGGATCTGTGTGAGTATATAGCTGAGTATCATCTGCAAATGATTGGCTTTTAACTAAATGGTTTTCGAGCAGTAGAAGTAGTGGCCTTGTATACAGCACAAAAAGTACCGGACCCAAAACTATATAAGACTAGATGTGGAATATATACAAGCCTATAGGTGGAATATAAACCAGGCTAGAGGTGAAATTTATCAAAGGGTAGAGGGGAAAATATACAAGTGCGTTGGTGGAAAACAAATGAATTTTTAAATTCTAGTAGATGTGTTTTATAAGAAAAGTCAAATTCAATGCCAAGTTTCTACTTATGTAAGAATAGAAACTTGACATTGAATTTGACTTTGCTTATAAAAGACATCTTTAATTTAATAAGATTAGATTATTTGATTAAAGTATCAGTGCCGAGCAAGTTTAAACAGTTGATCAACATTGATCCTTTCATATTAATTCAATGTGGTTAAATGATATAAATCAAGTGTTATATATATTTTGATACAATTTCTCTTTCTTTCAAATTCATTATAAAATAATGCGATTCCATTACTAAAATAGTATCGTATCAAAATTCTCTTGAATATCTGTTTATTTAACTTGATTAAAATCATTAGGTGTAAAATAAATTACAGGGTAACTTTTGTTTATTGTTGGAGGGCCTTACCTGTTTGTTATTTTTTTAAAAAGTCTTGTTTGGAAATTATTGAGATATTTTCATAGTTTTCAATCCTTGAATTCAATCTGAAAAGTGACATATTTCTGGGTCTCCAAGAGTTGGCCTAGTTCCGTAGATCAGTAATGATCCAGGGCGGCCACCATATTTAACGTTGGTCTTAATCATACGCATTGAAACAGCTCGTGACCAATGCCCAAATGTATCTCAGGAACTTGGGAAAGGTTTTGACTTGTTAAACGTCTAGATTTAAATGTTAAGCTTACGTTACATATGGTGTTAAACGCTCGTTACCACTGCAAAATGTATCTCAGGAATCATAGGCATTGAAAAGCTCGTGACATATGGTGTTTCAGACTTTACGTGACATATGGTGTTAAGACTTTTAACGTTACATATGGTGTTAAGCTTTACGTTACATATGGTGTTAAGCTTTACGTTACATATGGTGTTAAGCTTTACGTTACATATGGTGTTAAGCTTTACGTTACATATGGTGTTAAGCTTTACGTTACATATGGTGTTAAGCTTTACGTTACATATGATGTTAAGCTTTACGTTACATATGATGTTAAGCTTTAAGTTAAAATCGAGATGGCCATGGCGATTTCCATTGCCAATTAAAACTTCACTTCCTTGGGCTGAATGTCGACTGATAAGTAGGGGCACATTTGGAATGTGAGTGCGTGGATCCGTCACATGCCTCCACAACATTAATATAACTCAGCTATCATTGTAGCTAATGGGCCAACAGGGACAAAGACTAAGATGATCAAATAATATTCCATCTTTAAAAATAATGAAAACTGCTGCCAGCCAGCGACCAGCAACACCATTGTCATTTGAGAATTTAAATATTTGAACAGAGATCAGAAGAGGTTCTTTTTGCTATAATACCTTGACTAGAATATAACTACTCACTAATTGAAATACAATCATGATGTGAGATTTTTTCGGAAAACCCAGGCGGCTGATTTTAGAGAAATGTTTTGATAATCTCTTTTGATATAATTTTGTATTATAATAAATGTATATATATATATATATATATATATATATATATATATATATATATATATATATATATATATATTTAAATATATTTTAATACAAAATTATATCAAAAGAGATTATCAAAACATTTATATATATATATATATAAATATATATAAACAAAGCTTAGACTTAGAGGGAACATTGCATGGTAGGCAAACGATTTCTCTCAATGGACACAATAACCTTTATCAACATTTTGAACATTCACGTCAGTCAATAGTTTAAAACCAAAATGTTCGTTTAAGTGTAATCGTCCGGATATTAGTTTTTATTTATCGGCCGTAATATTTTACTTTTTGACTTCCAGTACATTTATAAGTGTTGGGTCGATTAATCGCTAAAAAAATTTAATCGCTAAAAATATTTAACGATTAACCGAGAAATTAATCGTTAATTTCCGCAGCCCTCATATATATATATATATATATATATATATATATATATATATATTATATATATATATATATATATATATATATATATATATATATATATATATATATATACATTTATTTATTTATTTATTTATTTATTTATATGATTATTGTTACTTCATTTGTTTTTAATGCACTTGACAGTCATTGCTCGAATTCTTTTTTTCAAAAAGTTCAAAGGTTTCTAAAACCCAATACATTGTGTGCTAATGTAAACCGAAAAATCATAACATTTTGTAAACGTTATCCATTTTAAAAGAAAATCATTAATCAAGTTGGATCCAGTTGGAAAAGAATCTGAACCATGCAAGATAAAATGACAGCAGAGAACGAAGAGTCATTGATATATTCTACAGCACAGTCTGGCCTTAGCAAGGAGACCAGAGTTCGTGTTAGGAACACTTCTTATTCTCAGCCTCAATCCAACAATACGCCATACCCTCAGTCTCAGTCCAACAACACAACAGAGCCCCAATTGAACAATACACAAGAGCCTTAATCCAACAATACAACAGAGCACCAATCCAACAATACACCACAGCCTCAATCCAGCAATAAACCACAGCCTCAATCCAACAACACATCAGAGCCTCAATCCGACAATACACCAGATCCACAGTCCAATAATACACCACAGCCTCAATTCAACAATACACCACAGCCTCAATTCAACAATATACCAGAGCATCCACCAACAATATACCAGATCCTCCATCCAGCGACACGCCAGAGCTTCAATCCAAAAACACACAATAGTCAGAATCCAACAACACATCACAGCTATTTGGTATGGGAGACAGGCCACAAACGAGACAGCCACGAGAGCTAATGTCATGCCAGACAATGGAAAATCTTATTTAAACATTGCCCGCAAATGGGAACAAAGAGCCTCGGGATTGGATGATTAAGTCCAAAAATTATTAACGAAAAATAATCACTCTGGCAGTTCTCCGCTCATGCTGTGAGGATGAGATGAGGGTATTCTAAGGTGATGTCGGTTTGTTGCTGTTTAGATTTAATGGGCTGGATAATAATTATAATAATAATAATATAATAATACTAATAATTAAATTATTAATAATTATCCTTAGAGATAAAAAATAAATGAAACTAGTAGAGATTCCAAATTATAAAAAAAAATTCTATTTTTGTAGATCAATTTCTATTTTTGTAGGATCAACTTTTTAAAATTATAAAAGATAAATATTACCATAAAGTTATAGACCAGTATTTTTTTTAAATCTGTCGACAATGTTTTATTGTGTTATTAAGACATTTAGTCTTGGTCTTTAACTAATAACAAACAAACACAAAATTGAAACCCCCGTCAACTTACATGAAACTATCTAAACGAATTTTATTTTGAACTAAATTTGTATTCGGGGACCAATGTCACTTGTTTATCTGTTGAACGTGTCAGTAAAGGGGAAGGGGGCAGAGGTCAACAGAAGAGTTAGTGTTAGAGATCACACATCTAAACCGTTTAAAACAATTGCAGGAAAGTATTTGAAAATAATTATTTTAAACCCGTCTTCATGTAACTGTAATGCAAATAATTATGTGTCGAAACAATATATTTCTAGGAAAAGAGGGGCATGTGGCACTCGCATGGTTGCCATTCACGGAACGGTAGCATGCATATCTTTTATATGGCACGGCGAAGATTGTGTTTTTACAACAAAACAAAAGCCTGGTGGCCAATGGTTACATTTAGCGTATTACAAGATAATAGAAAGAAGTAAAAAGTGTTATCATTTAGATTAATCTAGAATTATGACAACTGCAAAAAATGTGAGCTCATTAGCCTATTATTAATACCAAACATATGATAAGTTTTCATACGACACATTTAACGATCAATCATTTTAAATCCATCATGCATTGGTATACATTTTAGATATATCATATCTACGAAATATGTACGAAATGAAATCAAGTTGATTGCCTGAAAACACTCGATCAGCATACGGCAGGAAACACAAGGCATATCTTTGAGCACTGAAACAAAGTCGAGAAAACACCAAAATAACAGTATTAGTAAATCAAGAACGATGTGAAACGGACCCGGCCACTCGATATTGATTGTACCCCACACTGGCCGCCAAACCGCGTCAGCAGAGTAATGCGGTCACAAACAGGAGGCTCGTTTTGCTTCTCAGATGGTTGGCACATAGACCACAAGTGAAAGGCAAAAAGCGACTTACCGTGTGCGCATTGGCCCAGGATCTGTCGGTCACTTGTTGCTGGCACTCCGGCTTGCTGGGCAGCCTGACGGTGGTGCTGGGGCTGCAGCTGGCGTTGGTGAGGCTCGGGGAACCGGCTGGACTTCCAGTGGTGTCGGCCAAGAGCTGGTTAATTGGTATGCAGATGACGACGTGTTAGAAATCGTGGCAAGATTCACAGAGGGCCGGGGAGTAAGTCCGGCTCGTGAGAGGGGGGAGGGGGTGCTACAGTTGGAAGCTGAAACAGCTGGGGGTCGTGGGTGGAATGGGGTGAGCTGGTAGGGTGTCGACAAGCGGGGGGGGGACGACAGAATAAAGGCAAGGAGTTGCCTAAATGTGGTTAGAGGGGAGGGGAGGGAGAGGGAGCCTCGTGTGTGAGTGACGGGCCCTTATCACGCACACCGCGACGTCCTGTCTCTGGGACTGCATACAGAGAGAAATCAAATGAGATCAGCCAGTTTTTTTCTCACATCACTTTTTTTTTAAGTCTAAGAGACACAAAAAATGGGGGGAAAAGTAGGACCTTAATTTCTCTTGTCTCCATTCGTAGGAGAGTGCGTGTGTCGATATGTAGAGGAAAGCTTAAAGACCAGGGTATTGGCCTGACTTCCGTCTTTGATTAAAACGTTTTCTTTCTACTGAAAATGAAAATAAGGACAGGCTAGGAGAATATAGGTGATTTATTTGATCAACACGGGATTACAGTAGTGCAGTTTAACTAGAAAAAGTATGTCTTTTCAATTTAATAGGACATACATTTCTTTTCATGCTAAACAGTATACGTATTATAAAATATACATTTAAAAAATATGTAAATAAATATTGCATTAAACTTTACACGTATAAATACATTTAATCTGTATGAATGTAATATTTCAATAAGAATGATATTTTTTATCTCCAAAACTATAAAATGGTGAGGGCCCTAAAGAATATTGGATTGAAAGAAACACAGATAAAATATTTAAATATCTTTTTTTTTAAAAAGCACACGCTTTTATTTACATATAGAAAGTGCACTAAAAAGAAGAAAATAAAAAAATTCAATCTGTGAACCTATCGACTGCACATAAAAGCGTGGGGCGCCCATCACAACTCATTTCTTATTGCAACTACTCTTTTGCATATAGATTATAAAAATATTTCTAATTAATATGATAGTAGCCTGTATATGATCAAAGTTGTGAAACTTTAAATGTTTATTAATATTCATATAAATTTGTATTTATGTTTCGCAGCCTTGTACATGATAGCGAGTTGTGGGCAGGGTGACTTCTTACAATTATATCTCTGAGATTTCCTATCTCAGTGAAACATCGGATGGCACAGAAAACAGTGTAACATCAGATGGTAAAGAACACAGAGAAACATCAGATGGTAGAGAACACAGTGAAACATCAGATGGTAGAGAACACAGTGAAACATTAGATGGTAGAGAACACAGTGAAACATCAGATGGTAGAGAACACAGTGAAACATCAGATGGTAGAGAACACAGTGAAACATTAGATGGTAGAGAACACAGTGAAACATCAGATGGTAGAGAACACAGTGAAACATCAGATGGTACAGAACACAGTGAAACATCAGATGGTAGAGAACACAGTGAAACATCAGATGGTACAGAACACAGTGAAACATCAGATGGTAGAGAACACAGTGAAACATCAGATGGTAGAGAACACAGTGAAACATCAGATGGTAGAGCACACAGTGAAACATCAGATGGTAGAGAACACAGTGAAACATCAGATGGTACAGAACACAGTGAAACATCAGATGGTAGAGAACACAGTGAAACATCAGATGATAGAGAACACAGTGAAACATCACATGGTAGAGAACATAGTGAAACATCAGATGGTAGAGAACTAGGGCTGTTATCGATTAATTTAAATTTAATCGTTAACTTTTGAAAAATTATCGATTAATGACAATATGTTGATACTTGATTTGTGCTGAAGGTGGTACGTCAGAGATGTATTTGATCCTTTAAAAGATAATTGTTTATGACAGTGGACACAGTAAACGTTTTCACCATCTTCGACTTTGCCATCCGCAGTTAGCTTAAAAACTATATATTTGCTCAACTTTCTAGTTATGTTTAAATTTAACTGCTGCTGATGCTGTCAGCAGGGCCGTCTTAACGCATAGGCCCGTTGGGCATTTGCCCGGGGGCCCACGAGCATATGGGCCCCATGGGAATATGTTTATTTATATATGTTATGTATATTCCTTTTTTATTCCTGCGGGGGAACGGCCTAACACTATTTCTTTGCCCGGGGGCCCAAAATGTTGTAAAGACGGCTCTGGCTGTCAGACAATTTATAGTTGACGTCTGCCTGTCAACATAGATTAATAAAAAATAAATTTTAATATTACGCGGGAGATGTGTGTACGTAAATATATATATATATATAAATTATGATTAATTATTAATAATTTATTATTTATTACTAAAAAAAATTTAATAATATTATACATATTTTCTTAAATTTTAATCGAATTTTTATCGATTAAAATTATTTTAATCGATATTTCATCGATACAATTTTTAACGTTTAATCGAGAAATTAATCTATAATTTCCGCTGCCCTATAGAGAACACAGTGAAACATCAGATGGTAGAGAACACAGTGAAACATCAGATGGTACAAAATACAGTGAAACATCAGATGGTACAGATAACAGTGAAACATCATATGGTAGTGGACACAGTGAGACCTCAGGTGGTAGAGATCACAGTGAAACATCAGGTGGTAGAGAACACAGTGAAACATTAGATGGTACAGAACACAGTGAAACATCAGATGGTGGAGAACACAGTGAAACATCAGATGGTACAAAATACAGTGAAACATCAGATGGTACAGAACACCGTGAAACATCAGATGGTAGAGAACACAGTGAAACATTAGATGGTAGAGAACACAGTGAAACATCACATGGTAGAGAACGCAGTGAAACATTAGATGGTAGAGAACACAGTGAAACATCAGATGGCACAGGACAAAGTGACGCCCTTTGGCACAGGACAGAGTGAAACATCAGATGGTACAGATAACAGTGAAACATCATATGGTAGAGGACACAGTGAAACATCAGATGGTAGAGAACACAGTCAAACATCAGATGGTAGAGAACATAGTGAAACATCAGATGGCACAGAACACAGTGAAACATCAGATGTCAGAGAACACAGTGACACATCATATGGTAGAGGACACAGTGAAACATCAGATTGCAAAAAACACAGTGAAACATCAGATGGTAGAGAACACAGTGAAACATCAGATGGTAGAGAACGCAGTGAAACATCAGATCGTAGAGTACGCAGTGAAACATCGGATGGTAGAGAACACAGGAAACATCAGATGGTAGAGAACACAGTGAAACGTCATATGGTAGAGAACGCAGTGAAACATCAGCTGGTAGAGAACACAGTGAAACATCAAATGGTAGAGAACGCGGTGAAACATCAGATGGTAGAGAACGCATTGAAACATCAGATGGTAGAGAACACAGTGAAACATTAGATGGTAAAGAACACAATGAAACATCAGATGGTACAGAACATAGTGAAACATCAGATGGTAGAGAACACAGTGAAACATCAGATGGTAGAGAACGCAGTGAAACATTAGATGGTAGAGAACACAGTGAAACATCAGATGGCACAGGACAAAGTGACGCCCTTTGGCACAGGACAGAGTGAAACATCAGATGGAACAGATAACAGTGAAACATCATATGGTAGAGGACACAGTGAAACATCAGATGGTAGAGAACACAGTCAAACATCAGATGGTAGAGAACATAGTGAAACATCAGATGGCACAGAACACAGTGAAACATCAGATGTCAGAGAACACAGTGACACATCATATGGTAGAGGACACAGTGAAACATCAGATTGCAAAAAACACAGTGAAACATCAGATGGTAGAGAACACAGTGAAACATCAGATGGTAGAGAACGCAGTGAAACATCAGATCGTAGAGTACGCAGTGAAACATCGGATGGTAGAGAACACAGGAAACATCAGATGGTAGAGAACACAGTGAAACATCAAATGGTAGAGAACACAGGAAACATCGGATGGTAGAGAACACAGGAAACATCATATGGTAGAGAACGCAGTGAAACATCAGCTGGTAGAGAACACAGTGAAACATCAAATGGTAGAGAACGCGGTGAAACATCAGATGGTAGAGAACGCATTGAAACATCAGATGGTAGAGAACACAGTGAAACATCAGATGGTAGAGAACACAGTGAAAAATCAGATGGCAGAGAACGCAGTGAAACATCAGATGGTAGAGAACGCAGTGAAACATTAGATGGTAGAGAACACAGTGAAACATCAGATGGCACAGGACAAAGTGACGCCCTTTGGCACAGGACAGAGTGAAACATCAGATGGTACAGATAACAGTGAAGCATCATATGGTAGAGGACACAGTGAAACATCAGATGTTAGAGAACACAGTGAAACATCAGATGGTAGAGAACATAGTGAAACATCAGATGGCACAGAACACAGTGAAACATCAGATGTCAGAGAACACAGTGACACATCATATGGTAGAGGACACAGTGAAACATCAGATTGCAAAAAACACAGTGAAACATCAGATGGTAGAGAACACAGTGAAACATCAGATGGTAGAGAACGCAGTGAAACATCAGATCGTAGAGTACGCAGTGAAACATCGGATGGTAGAGAACACAGGAAACATCAGATGGTAGAGAACACAGTGAAACGTCATATGGTAGAGAACGCAGTGAAACATCAGCTGGTAGAGAACACAGTGAAACATCAAATGGTAGAGAACGCGGTGAAACATCAGATGGTAGAGAACGCATTGAAACATCAGATGGTAGAGAACACAGTGAAACATTAGATGGTAAAGAACACAATGAAACATCAGATGGTACAGAACATAGTGAAACATCAGATGGTAGAGAACACAGTGAAACATCAGATGGTAGAGAACGCAGTGAAACATTAGATGGTAGAGAACACAGTGAAACATCAGATGGCACAGGACAAAGTGACGCCCTTTGGCACAGGACAGAGTGAAACATCAGATGGAACAGATAACAGTGAAACATCATATGGTAGAGGACACAGTGAAACATCAGATGGTAGAGAACACAGTCAAACATCAGATGGTAGAGAACATAGTGAAACATCAGATGGCACAGAACACAGTGAAACATCAGATGTCAGAGAACACAGTGACACATCATATGGTAGAGGACACAGTGAAACATCAGATTGCAAAAAACACAGTGAAACATCAGATGGTAGAGAACACAGTGAAACATCAGATGGTAGAGAACGCAGTGAAACATCAGATGGTAGAGAACACAGTGAAACATCAGATGGTAGAGAACACAGTGAAACGTCATATGGTAGAGAACGCAGTGAAACATCAGCTGGTAGAGAACACAGTGAAACATCAAATGGTAGAGAACGCGGTGAAACATCAGATGGTAGAGAACGCATTGAAACATCAGATGGTAGAGAACACAGTGAAACATCAGATGGTAGAGAACACAGTGAAACATCAGATGGCAGAGAACGCAGTGAAACATCAGATGGTAGAGAACGCAGTGAAACATTAGATGGTAGAGAACACAGTGAAACATCAGATGGCACAGGACAAAGTGACGCCCTTTGGCACAGGACAGAGTGAAACATCAGATGGTACAGATAACAGTGAAGCATCATATGGTAGAGGACACAGTGAAACATCAGATGTTAGAGAACACAGTGAAACATCAGATGGTAGAGAACATAGTGAAACATCAGATGGCACAGAACACAGTGAAATATCAGATGGCAGAGAACACAGTGAAACATCATATGGTAGAGGACACAGTGAAACATCAGATTGCACAAAATACAGTGAAACATCAGATGGTAGAGAACGCGGTGAAACATCAGATGGTAGAGAACGCAGTGAAACATCAGATGGTAGAGTACGCAGTGAAACATCAGATGGTAGAGAACACAGTGAAACATCAGATGGTAGAGAACACAGTGAAACATCAGATGGTAGAGAACACAGTGAAACATCAGATGGTAGAGAACACAGTGAAACATCAGATGGCAGAGAACGCAGTGAAACATCAGATGGTAGAGAACGCAGTGAAACATCAGATGGCAGAGAACGCAGTGAAACATCAGATGGTAGAGAACGCAGTGAAACATCAGATGGTACAAAACACAACGAAACACACACACACACAAAACTACCGAACATAGGCCAATTTCCAGACGTCTAGACAAATATAAAACTACTTCATCTCACATTATGGCCAGCCTTTATGACACAGAAATATATGCTAGAAAAATGAAGTCAAGACTACTACATACTGGTCTAGTTTTAGTAGTTATATCTACTGAAACTGGTCTAGTTTCAATCGTCTCATAAATTAATACTGATCTAGTTGCAGTTGCTTTGTCTACTGATTACTGGTCTAGTGCCCTTTGAGAGGTAGGATATATCGAACTGGTTACGGGGATAGGATCTCTGAGCCTGGGTACCTTTGTTACGATGAAGTCTGCCTTGAATTGTTTCTGTGCCTTGGTAACTCTGTTTACATAAAGTCTGCCTTGAATTGTTTATGTGCCTTGGAAACTCTGTTTACATAAAGTCTGCCTTGAATTGTTTCTGTGTCTGGGAAACTCTGTTTACATAAAGTCTAGCTTGAATTGTTTCTGTGTCTGAGATAGTCTGTTTACATAAAGTCTTCCTTGAATTGTTCTGTACCATCTGATGTTTCCCTGTGTTTTGTACCATCTGATGTTTCACTGTGTTCTCTAACATATGATGTTTCACTGTGTTCTGTACCTTCTGATGTTTCCCTGTGTTTTGTACCATCTGATGTTTCACTGTGTTCTCTACCATCTCATGGTTCACTATGTTCTCTACCATCTGATGTTTCACTGTGTTTTGTACCATCTGATGGTTTCACTGTGTTTTGTACCATCTGATGTTTCACTGTGTTCTCTACCATCTGATGTTTCCCTGTGTTCTGTACCATCTGATGTTTCACTGTGTTCTCTACCATCTGATGTTTCAGTATGTTCTCTACCATCTGATGTTTCACTGTGTTCTCTACCATCTGATGATTTCACTGTGTTCTCTACCATCTGATGTTTCAGTATGTTCTCTACCATCTGATGTTTCACTGTGTTCTGTACCATCTGATGTTTCACTATGTTCTCTACCATCTGATGTTTCACTGTGTTTTGTACCATATGATGTTTCACTGTGTTCTCTACCATCTGATGTTTCACTGTGTTTTGTACCATATGATGTTTCACTGTGTTTTCTACCATCTGATGCTTCACTGTGTTTTGTACCATATGATGTTTCACTGTGTTCTCTACCATCTGATGTTTCACTATGTTCTGTTCCATCTGATGTTTCCCAGTGTTCTGTACCATCTCATGTTTCCCTGTGTTCTCCACCATCTGATGTTTCACTGTGTTCTCTACCATCTGATGTTTCCCTGTGTTCTGTACCATCTGATGTTTCACTGTGTTCTCTACCATCTGATGTTTCACTGAGTTCTCCAACATCTCATGGTTCACTGTGTTCTTCACCATCTCATGTTTCACTGTGTTCTCTACCATCTAATGTTTCACTGTGTTCTGTACCATCTGATGTTTCACTGTGTTCTCTACCATCTGATGTTTCACTGTGTTCTGTACCATCTGATGTTTCACTGTGTTCTGTACCATATGATGTTTCACTGTGTTCTGTACCATCTGATGTTTCACTGTGTTCTCTACCATCTGATGTTTCACTGTGTTCTCTACCATCTGATGTTTCACTGTATTTTTTACCATCTGATGTTTCACTGTGTTCTCTACCATCTGATGTTTCACTGTGTTCTCTACCATCTGATGTTTCACTGTGTTCTCCACCATCTGATGTTTCACTATGTTCTCTACCATCTGATGTTTCACTGTGTTCTCCACCATCTGATGTTTCACTGTGTTCTCTACCATCTGATGTTTCACTGTGTTCTCTACCATCTGATGTTTCACTGTGTTCTGTACCATCTGATGTTTCACTGTGTTCTCTACCATCTGATGTTTCACTGTGTTCTCTACCATCTGATGTTTCACTGTGTTCTCCACCATCTGATGTTTCACTATGTTCTCTACCATCTGATGTTTCACTGTGTTCTCCACCATCTGATGTTTCACTGTGTTCTCTACCATCTGATGTTTCACTGTGTTCTCTACCATCTGATGTTTCACTGTGTTCTGTACCATCTGATGTTTCACTATGTTCTCTACCATCTGATGTTTCACTGTGTTTTGTACCATATGATGTTTCACTGTGTTCTCTACCATCTGATGTTTCACTGTGTTCTCCACCATCTGATGTTTCACTGTGTTCTCTACCATCTGATGTTTCACTGTGTTCTCTACCATCTGATGTTTCACTGTGTTCTGTACCATCTGATGTTTCACTGTGTTCTCTACCATCTGATGTTTCACTGTGTTCTCTACCATCTGATGTTTCACTGTGTTCTGTACCATCTAATGTTTCACTGTGTTCTCTACCATCTGATGTTTACTGTGTTCTCTACCATCTGATGTTTCACTATGTTCTGTACCATATGATGTTTCACTGTGTTCTCTACCATCTGATGTTTCACTGTGTTCTGTACCATATGATGTTTCACTGTGTTCTGTACCATCTGATGTTTCACTGTGTTCTCTACCATCTGATGTTTCACTGTGTTCTCTACCATCTGATGTTTCACTGTATTTTTTACCATCTGATGTTTCACTGTGTTCTCTACCATCTGATGTTTCACTGTGTTCTCTACCATCTGATGTTTCACTGTGTTCTCTACCATCTGATGTTTCACTATGTTCTCTACCATCTGATGTTTCACTGTGTTCTCCACCATCTCATGTTTCACTGTGTTCTGTACCATCTGATGTTTCACTGTGTTCTGTACCATCTGATGTTTCACTGTGTTCTCTACCATCTGATGTTTTACTGTGTTCTCTACCATCTGATGTTTCACTATGTTCTGTACCATATGATGTTTCACTGTGTTCTCTACCATCTGATGGTTTCACTGTGTTCTCCACCATCTCATGTTTCACTGTGTTCTCTACCATCTGATGGTTTCACTATGTTCTCCACCATCTTATGTTTCACTGTGTTCTCTACCATCTGAAGTTTCACTGTTTTCCGTGTAATACAGTAAAATCGAATGGGTCAGAACTCTTTCCGTTCATTCCATTTGATCCCCCTTGTTGTGGGCCATTAGTTTACTTGTTGCCCAGAGATCAATCAAAAAGGGCCTCAGATTCCACAGGCTTTACACCAGGATACTCGTGTTTCATACATTACCTTATTCTTTCATTTCTTTCTACTTTTTGTATAAATTAAATATCCCTTCTGAGAATGGTGCTTATTTCTGTAGTGTGTACGACACTTTGGTTTCCGAATAATTTAGTTGTTTTAATCGCTAGTTTTAAATACCTATAATAATAATATCCTATTTTATTCAGCTTAATGAAACAATGCAGCTTGGGTTATGTTAGTAAATATTAGAAAATCTTAAATCTACACACAGACGCATACACACAGACACATACATACAGACACATACACATACACACAGACACAGAATATTTTTAAATATTTAAAACATTTCTGTTTTATATTTTTTAAAAATTAAAAAAGAGCCACATTTTTGTTATCTTTATATAAAACATGTAACTGATCAATATACTTATAAAAGACGATGATTGTCTCGGTCTGGTTATGGCAGATATATTGGAATCAGATGTTTCATTTAACTCTTATTTTCAAGTCTATCTCGAAAGAGAACAATTTATTTTTGCTATTACATTTTTTTTAACGCAGCAGAAAATTACTCACAGAATAAACTTTTTAAATCCCTAATAGTAACTTCAAAATCGTGTCTGTCTGTCGTCCTCTCTGTCGTTTGACGTCGGGCGGGCGTAAAAATAAAAGTAAAAAATGACCACACTTCCCGAGATGCGATCGAGCTGAAATGTGCACATAACCTCGCGTCACCTAACAATGCATCGTATCAAAATTTCAGATCGATTGCATGTACCATAATTAAATGAATTCATTTTTAGTTTATCTCTATATAACTCAATCCAGCGTCTGTTGTTTACAATCACGTGTCCCTTGCTTGAGTTCACGCCAGCCATGGATGACCACGACCCCCCCCCGCCCGCCCCATTTTACAGCAAAGGGGAGTTACGTCAGTTTCAGTCTGTAAATGTTTATCACGTTTGAACATAATCAATACTTTTAGTTATGTCTCATATATAAGGGATTTATAGTCAAAAACTTTGTTTTTACGGGGTTGTTTATTTTTCTTTCTTTAGAACGGTCGATCTGAATGCATCAACAAACACAGAGGTCTTTGCACGCCAAACAGCAGAAATTGATTGGCCCAAATAGCTGCGTACGTCAAGGACGTCAGAGAGAACACAGTGGATCACGTCATATACGAACTTTTCTATTCAACTTCCTTGAGATGCATGTTAGCACACGACTCTTGCGAACCTTGAGTGTCACTGACAGATAGCTGACTAGCGTTTAGGACAGGGCTCGGGAGACTTTTTGTCTGAGAGAGCTATAAACTCCACATATTTTGAAAAGTAATTCTGTGAGAGCCATACATAATGTTTAAAACTAAAAATTCAAGTGAGTGTGTGAATTTTGTGTAATTTCAACACTTAAAATACCATAATTATGTCTCTGAATTCTTTTTAATAATATTGCTATGCTGTTTTTTTTATATGCAATTAATATGTAGATCAAATGAGTCTGAATAAACTTTTTTTTTAAATATAAAAATGAACACTTTGTCTGAGAGCCCGATGCAGTCATCAATACAGCCACACCTGTTTCGCGAGCCATGGTTTCCCGGGCCCCTGGTTTTGGAAATAAAAGAAACAGTCCAGCTGCTTCTCAAGCCACAGATCAGAACAGCGCAACGGACTAGTAAAGTAGCGGGCTCTTTGTGCGCCGTTTGATTGTCTCAACGGAAATCTTTTCAAGAGTTCACACTGAGAGGTCACGTAACATGAAAACGTCAAGGACGCGTTTGTCTCAATGTGTACTTGGGTGTTCAAGGAAAACTCTCCAGGCGGATCGTCAAATAAAAATAAATTTGACAAAACAGCAGACAGATTCCAGACTCAGGGGTAAATAGTGTAGAAGACTTCAGGCCATGAAATCAGAACACTACCTGAATGTGTTTGTTGCTAAGTTTTTACAATATGGACAGAAATTGATATCTTCTCTCAGGCCATAAATTTATTTACAAGGAAAAATAACGATTTAATGCATCATGAAACGAAAGTACAAGACATGATACGTACTGAGCCAACAAACTGTCTCCTGTGTAAGTGCGGATGTACGGAGCCAATTGTATGCTTCTTGCACAAGTGCAAATGCACTAAGCCAAAAGTCTACTTCCTGTGTCAGTGAAGATTTTCTGTATTCACTGATTCAGTTACTGTGTTCGACGTAATTATAATCAACTGTAATAAAAATAGAAAAGTATGATAATTAAATTATAAAATACTAAGTTAGTCTAAAATTAGTGTTGGTATGGTTTAACGCTAATTTGTGAGTCTTTTTAATGTCGAAGGCATTTTTTCGGCTCTATATAATACATAACCTGGCCACAATATGTCTATTTTGTTTACTTATCGAAGTGCTTGCCAGATGTGTTTTACCTGGCTCGACCCATGCTAAAATAAATTTACTGACTGAATATTTTTTTTTAAACTACTATTTATCTATTTTAATGTTCTTAGAAGATAAATAAATATTTTAAAGATAATTTCATTTTTTATTTCATTACTATATGTTTGATTCTTATTTTGTTTGTTTGTAAGTGAGCAAATTTCATTTGGCATCTTAGTGTGACAACCCGGCAAGTAGGGTGATAAATAAGTAAAAATGGTTGCATCACGTTGAAACTATTTATTGTTGAGAGCCGAAAAAATGCCTAAGAAAATAATAAGACTTACAAATTAGCACTGTTATAGCTGAAATACAACATAAAACAATGCATTTAATTAATTAAAAAAGTAGTTCTAAAAGAAAATTTAATTTCGCTGTGAAATAATATACATGTAGAAACTGCAGGATTACCGCGCAGTAATAGCTGAAATACAACAAATAATAATGCATTTAATACATTAAAAACGTAAGTCCACACGAAAAAATTAAATTTCGCTGTGAAATAATATACGTGTAGAAACTGCAGGATTACCAAAGACCCGTATAGTTTTATTTATAGATTTCCGCCATATTATCACAAGACCTATTCAAGGTGATTATTCGTGCAGAGAATGTATAACTTCTGGTGTTTCCAGTTCAGATAAGCTGAAGTTGGTGTTGGTATGTCTTAACTATTCAAGGTGATTACTTAGTCGGCGAATTTATAACTTCTGAAGTTTCCAGTTGCTGAGCCGTCTCGTCCGTGAGGGGCATCCACCGATCATCGTCGGCGTCTGCGATTCCTCCAAGGCATAGGTCACCTACGAGAGACCTCCAGTCATCCCTATCCTGGGCCAGCTTCTCCAGGATCTTCCAGTCATGGCCAATTCTCTTGATGTGTGCCTCCAATTCTCGGCGCCAAGTGTTTCTTGGGCGGCCTCTTTTTCGCTTTCCCGGGGGGTTCAATTTCAGGGCTTGCCTTGTTGTATTAGAAGCAGATTTTCTTAATGTATGACCAATCCGCCTCCACCGCTTCTGAAGAATCTCTTCCTCAATTGGCTTCTGTTTTCTCCGCTGCCACAGTTCCCGGTTGCTGATTTTGTCCAGCCAGTGAACTCTGAGAATCCTTCTTAGACAATTGTTGATAAAGGACTGGATTCTGGTCAGGTTTACGGCCGTTGTTCTCCATGTCTCGGCTCCATATAGTAGCACAGGTTTCACCATCTATATATATATAATTATCTTCATGGTGGGACCATGCGAGGCAAGCTGCAAGTATGTGCAACCGAGCATGACGAATGACCCTCGCTGGGGTCAACTAATCACTGTTGGCAAGCGTGGTGGGATGAAAAGTAAGAAAAAAAGGGGAGGGGGTTGGAGCGGTGGCAACAAAGCTATTGCCGTTCACTTGCCGTTAACGTGCATTGTTCCTTCACAAAAAACGTGAGATTCGTAGTGTACTGGTTATCACGTCCGCCTCATACAGGGAAGGTCCTGGGTTCAAGCCCTAGCGGAAACTTAGTTTGCCAACACTAGATGATCCGCAGCGTAGCATACGCCGCTAATGATTTAGTGACGGGTGAAGACTTCCTGAAAGACACAGTTGTCAAAATGGGGGGGTTTGGGATAAACGACTGTGAGTGAATGAAAAGAAGGAACTCTGGAGAGACCCGCGGCGTAGCATACGCCGCAGATTTGCTCATCATGGTCATTGCGAAGAACGGTTGGGGGGTGAGAGTACAGACACAAAAAGCAGCACTAAGTACAAAGTAAATAAAAAAAATTGCGAGTAAACGTAAAGACATGCACACTGAGGTTGTTGTTACCCGCCTCCAATTTAATTTTAATACTACCATCCCTTAAACATAAACTGTGATTGGTCGACCCGTAGCGAGTGTTAGTCATATTTATGGTTGTTAATTGCGTGTTGTTTTCTTTTTTTCTTTTTTTTTGGAAACTGATTATCGATTATGTAACTCCGATTTTAAACCGATTGTCGTTTTATAGCTGACTTCATAGACGTTGGGGGGGGGGTGTACCGAATTTCACCAGCAAATGTCTCGAAACCAACAATGAGTTGGCAGTTCCCAAACCGACATTCACTCACGTTGTTTTGATTTCTTCGTGATGTAGTTTGTGTCCGTTCTTTCTTCACTTTCTTTGCACTCTCCATGGGCAAGTCTGCGGCGTATGCTACGCCACGGGGCGTCTAGTAGCGCTAAAAATCCTTACTTTTAACTTGCTGCATAAGTTCTTGGAGACCCAAACATTCTTGAGTTTTTGGAATGCTGCTCCTGCTTTTTTTATCCTTATTTTGACATCAGCGTCTGTACCACACGTTAAGATAGGCTAAAATTAGTGTTGGTATGGTTTAACTATTCAAGGAGATTACTTGTACACAGAATGTAACCAATCTACTTTAAAATTACCTGGGTGTTTTGTTGTCGCAGAAGAGTTGAAATTCGGGTAAAAAAAATTAAGAAGAAATGTCGTTCAATGCATCTTGATGATTATTTATTTACGCTTCTTTAAATTCTCTTAAAGTCTGAGAAAATAAGTTTAAAAATTGAAGTGCTCCGGATTGATAGGTTAGCGCTAAAAATAATTCCATCTCCACTATGGAATTCTGAGTCGACACTGAGATGAACAGTACAGCCCCTTTAAAGACGTGCTTGCAGATTTTAAAAACAGGACATCCGTGTCCTTGCCACATGCCTGTAAAGTGATTCAATCATTAATTTGTAACGATACCCTCATAGAGTGTTGACGTTCAATTCTCTTATAAATGACAGTTAGAGCTCAAATGAACAAGTGCTGACAATGAACACTCTGATATATGACATTAAGTTCTTGCGGATGTAAAAAAAAACAGGGCCTGCCGTCGCTCCCAATGGTTTACGTCATCGAGGCGACCACTCGCGGCCATTAAATGGATGGGCTCGACAGTAAACAACCAAGCCGCTAACCATCACCCTCCCGGGGGGCAAACACAATCTACGTCCCACCACTTCGCGACTCAGCAGTAAAATACATCACCGTTTGGTTGAAACTTCAAGGACGGTAGCTTAGTTCAACGGTCCAATTCTTTTAGCATGAAACATTCAGAAGGGATAATCAAATGCAAATTAAAGTCTGCACATCATTGACATTTAAATGACAGCTCGTATCTTTATCGGTTTTATGTAACTTCACAACTGTCAGTATGTCATGCTGAAATCTTGTCATTGATCTTTTATCAAATTCTTGTCACTCATAATGAAAAGCTATGCAATTGAATGATTTATTTTTTGAGTCAACTTTAAAAGGGTTTGAATCGCTTATCTTTATCTTTGACTGATAACACGATCGGAGCTCACTAAAATTGGGTTAATAATATTTTGGAAAATAAGAAAGATGTCTGCTCTCAGATCGGTAGTCAGGATTCTGTCCAGAATGTTCTGGACTGCAGACATGTTGGTGCTGTGGCGTATTGTAACTTTCTGTAGTCTGGGCCACAGTAGCAACATATCTTTCGCATCGTTGTTAAATTTACCCATTGTTTGGTATAAATTCATTTCGTAAATAAATTAGATTGATTTTAAATGATTGACGCTTATGTTTTAGGACAGTCCTTCTCAAACGTTTTAGTATGGCGGACCGGCAGGAATTTTTCCGTCGCAGCAGGGACTAGTGCGCTATTTTCCCTGTACTGACATTGTAGCGAATTGTAATTCATTTTATTTTATTTGTTACAGTATATGTGCTCATTGCCGACTAATTGGCATATTCTATAGAGTTAGTATAATTAATGGTTGCAAATTGAGAATCATATTTAGATTTTTCAATTCTTTCTTGATAACCCTGCGAACCGGCGGCGGATGGCCCACGGACCCCCGGTCCGCGGGCCAACAATTTATGTAACACTATTTTAGGAAACTTTGATTGCACTGTATATTTCACAAATTTGTTTAACCGCCAACAGAGGTATTTAAAAGTATATCGACTATGAAAATGTTTCAATTTGGGTTTTTACAAATATTTTGATATCACAGAGCACTGTACAATAAAACGATTGATCTTAAACTTAAAACGTTTTGAAACTTAATCATATGTATCATACGTAGAAAAATAATGTACATTATTTCTATTAGCATTAGCGCTGAAATGAATGTTCAGTAAACTAACAATGACAGCCATTTATTTTTGCAGGCGTTTTATGTAGGTATATTATTAAAACGTCCATAATATTTTTAAAAAATTTATTTGAAATTAAATTGAGCATAATGATGTGAGAAGATCAGCAGCCCCAGGAACAATCCACCCAATTAGATTTGACGTCACACATAAGACCAAAGTCACAAAGTAACCCAATTACTCAGTAATGATAATTCAATGGAGCTAAATCAGTTGAACGAACTTGTGTTACTTCTTAAATAGCGCCATCTCCCTTCACATTACGTAAAAATAATCACGTTGCAGATTACAATGGTAGACCGGATACTTCCCGCAGGCAGCGGACTTTGTTCCTCGGCATGATGCTCCAACGTGTCTTCACTCTGTGGATGACACGCAGCCCCTAGGAAACCACTCATGTCGCTGGTAATTGTTTTTCATGGACTGAGTGAGAGTTATGTCACACTGTCTTGAGTTTCAAGCTTAAAAATGAATTGAAAAGTGGCCGAGGCGTGTTGAAACGCTGCGGGAATCTACTCACACCTGTCCACTCAGTACTAGGTTTACTTGGTAAATAATTGGTAAGATAGTCACTGGATAAGATTATACATCATAAGAGGTTTGTAAAAGACCCTTATTGGATCAAAAAGGAAAGATGTTGAAAGCCTAATAGTAAATAGATATGGCATGCAAACTAAAATTTTGGATTTTTGGATTGTCGTGAACATAATTTTAGTAATGTCTCGTAAATAAAGGATTTATTGTCAGAAAGTTTGTTTTTTGCGGGTTTTTTATTTAAAATGAAGACTTTCAGACTTAACGTGTATTGGTTCACTAGTAATGCCAAACATACTATTTAAGGGACCACATTGAGATTCTCCATCACAATCCCTGGCATAAATCATTTCTACATACGGACGTATTTATTTAAGCTTGTTTTGAATCAATTATTACATAAGACAAATCAACAACATCCTTATTCGTCTAAACAATTTCCGCTCACCTCCCACCTCCCTGAATCTGTAAGTCTGATATTAAGAATCTACAAAACCTTGGGATATGTGGAGATTACCTTAATGGAAATTCTTCTCCCCAAACGACATTTCTTGCCAAATGCGAGTATTGTGTCCCCGTTGCGTGGATTAAATAAGCTTGAGGTCTGAGTGGCAAAACATGTAAAGTGAATTATATGGAGAGGCCAGGGGAGAAGGGAGGAAATCTGTTTTGGGCCGTGCTACACTGGAGGACACGTGACCTAATATCGAGTGAAAGAAGTCAACAAAAGAACTTGATAACTTGAGGGGTCAGTTTTAGCTCTACATTCCTGGAGTCAAAATATTTGCGTTGATGCTTTCTGTTTTCATCACTTTTATCAAATTTAAATTGTTGGCAATTCATCCACTATCTCGAGCCTGAATACTTCATTAAATGGGTTACTAAAAAAAAGTAACTACGGCCAAGGCAGTTTCCATTACACTTAAACGCAATCAAATATTGATTGGATTAACCAGAGTCTTCACGCCTGACTGTTGTGACACAGTTGCCAGTTTTATTGCATCGATATGTTAAATGAAGCTAATAATTTTGCCACTTTGGCGTTTCTGTTACATTAGGCGCCATCGATTTTATGGGAGACGGACTAAGTGGTGCGATCGTGGGACGCAGTTGTCAATAGTGGATCTAAAGCTCCTTCTTTGGATTATCTGGACGTACAGGATATGACCTGAATCCAAATGTGTAGCCCATGAATGGTGAGTATTTCAGAGACCTAACGACATACCATCAGATGCCAGATAGGTCAGATGACAGCGCTATGGTCTAATCTGAATCATTGCACTTGCAAGCCCCAACAAGAAATATTGATAGAGAACTTTCTCAAGGGTCAATTTGTCAACAATTTTTCGTTACTTCGATTTTTTATTACCACTTTTCATGTCATGCTAATTCGATAAGAGTCAAGGGATCAAATTCGACAAATAGTCTCAAACTAAGGGATTTAAGTTTGTTGCGATCAAACACAGCAAATTATTTCGGCTCAGAATATCATGATCCCTAAAAAGCAAATTATAAGCTATTTTTCCATTATATGATGAATAATATCTTGAAACATAACTATACTAATAACTAATAATTAGTGGCTAACAAAGAACATAAAATATTTTTAGTAGAATTCAGATCTGAAAAACAATATTTATCATAAGTTTAAGTCAGGACACCGTTCCAAAATGTAAAGATCAGATAGTAATACCTAACATTAAGTTTCAGTGCGGTGTGTTTGGATAATTCATATCAGTGTGGTGTATTTCGGTAATTCATATCAGGGTTGTGTATTTCTTTAATTCATAACAGTGCGGTGTGTTTGGGTAATTCATAACAGTGTGGTGTGTTTGGGTACTTCATAACAGTGTGGTGTGTTTGGGTACTTCATAACAGTGTGGTGTGTTTGGGTACTTCATAAAAGAGCGGTGTGTTTGGGTACTTCATAACAGTGTGGTGTGTTTGGGTACTTCATAACAGTGTGGTGTGTTTGGCTACTTCATAACAGTGCGTGGTGTTTGGGTACTTCATAACAGTGTGGTGTGTTTGGTACTTCATAACAGTGCGGTGTGTTTGGGTACTTCATAACAGTGTGGTGTGTTTGGTAATTCATAACAGTGCGGTGTGTTTGGTAGTTAATGTCAGTGCGGTGTGTTTGGTAGTTAATGTCAGTGCGGTGTGTTTGGTTACTTCATAACAGTGTGGTGTGGAGTTCAATGACATCGTGATTACCATTCAATAAAGTAAGTCGTACATCATGTTAATGAACATTCGGCCCAAGTGTCGTTATTTAAATGTTTGAAATCGTGCATTAACCAAAAAACAAATATAGAACAATACTTGATGTTTTGGAACAAATTCTTAGAAACAATGCATTAAACCAAAACAGAACAATATTTGGTGCGTTGGAAAAAAACATTTTCTGAGAATAACAGAGGTAATCATCAGAAATCGTCGATGGCGCGGGAAATAATTCAACGAGTTACCACCCATGGATTCATCCCATGAATGATATAATCGTGAGAAAATTGTCAAGTTGTTGAAGTTAATTATATAATAGCAGTGTTTAGTGTCGCGGACCCACTGCTAGAAATTATCTCAGAAGATTGCATTAATAAAAAAAACATTCGGAGTGAGGTGGAGCAATTTTTTATTTTTCCATAACAAAACAAAATCCGAATGTGGAATCTCGTGTATAACATATCCCCCGTTATATTTTACATCTGAGGCAGGTTCTTTGGGTGGTCTACACACTTTAGAATCGCATCATGTCTTCGACTTATAGTAGACAACAAGGGTAAGAGGTACCGGCTGTTACTGATAAGCCAATGTTAAAATAAAGTCTAAACATTTACTGTTTTTTTTTAGAGACAGAACAGGACTTGGTTAGAAATAGAAAAGTAAGGAAGCGTGAGCAAGCAAAGTCTGCGAGTCGATGTTTAAAGACCACATCCTGGAAGACTGAGGTGAACATACGAATTAAGTGATGCAGGACTTTCACCAGAAGAAGAAAGTGTTTGCATCATGAAAGGCGTATTTGATTGACATCATCCGATGTTAACACATTTTTCCCATTTTTCCCACTAAAAGACATGTAATAATAATAATAATAAATTGATTATTTATATAGCGCTGTATCCCAGAAAGGAACTGGGCTCACAGCGCTTTACATGAAAGAAATAACATACCTATAAGTATTAAATTAACTTTAATATCATAACAAACACAAAAATTACAGTACATTATACATATAAATAAATTTGTAATTTCAGGTGGATGTTAAAATCATCTATCAGATACAGATGTGAGATATATAATATAATACAAATTTGTATTGAAATTTTAAAAACTTTACCTTACGTAATGTTATAGAAAATAGAAAAGTGGGATTATACGAGGTGGGGAACAAATTATTTGTCCCTTAAGTAAAATACACTAGATACGCCTCTGCTTATGACAACCTATTTTGAATCTCAATCGTTTCTACTTCTATATATAAAAATATATAAACTCTCCGTTTGTTCATCGCCCGCCCATCCATCTATCTCTTTAATTATTTATATGCGTGTCTCTCTATCTGTCGGTCTATATTTGATCTCCCTCTTTTCTCTCTCAATCTTTCCAAAATGTTACCCTTTATATCATGCCCTCTTACATTAGGGACCCACACATCGGTGATGACCCAAAAATATTCAATTTCGAAACTTTTTAAAGATCCCCCCACCCCCTACCCTAACCAACAACAAAAATCTAGAACAGCTGAAAGCTATAGAATACAATTTTATCGATCATCCACCGTGATGAGTTTCTAAATTTAAGGCTTACAAAGATATTTTTGCCAATGTCCAGGACCATGTTTTTTCTTCCTTAGTTCAAATATTCATGATAGTCTGGCTATTCTGTCCGGGTCAGTGTATACATTATCTATATACATTGGCTAACGCTTCGGTTCTGGTCGTTACAGGCTGTTCTGTGACAGGCCAACACTGCCGAAGTAGATGGCAGAGTTTGCTGATGTGGGTTGTAATATGATCCGGAGTGGGTGGACACAGGACCAAGTCCCCTGGCGTGTGAAAACAAAGACAAATTTAAGTAACATTTGAAGACTTTTTTAAAGAGAGTTTTTGAACATCGGAGCGCGACGAGCCGTTGCCAGTTAGTGCCATACAAGAAAGCCATCATCATACTTTAATAACAATAAATATATCATAGAACCGAAATTGATATTCTTGATAATCCAGCCAAAGCTGAACATAAAGAATCAAGAATATTCCAGGATTGTCGATAGCAAGCTATTGAATATGAATTGATAAGTCTTAAATATGGAACCAAAAAGAAATTATTTTATTTTGAAATAAAAAAGAAAGGGACCGTCCGTCAAGTACGTCAAGCGCCAGAGGGGGGGAGGGGTGTTAGAAAGTGTGACAGTTTGTGACAGGGGGAGGGGGTCCGGCCATGTGTGACGTCACGGTGTTTTATATTAAATTTTAATTATTTTGTTAATAAAAACAAACATTTGTGTTCGAAAATTGACGTAATTTAGGGAGGGGGGGTCCGAGATTTGTGAGTTTGTGACAGGGGGGGGGGTAAAAATTGTCAAAAATAACGTACCATATGGACGGCCCCAAACTATTTTCATTGTGAATTATACAAAATGTCCATAGTGTTCTAAATAGAATTCAATATAAAGTTCAAGGTCATTTTATGTTTCTGTTCAGGAACTTAAATTGCCACGGAAAATTTTAAACTTTGTCCAAGTTTCAAAAAGTCAATTCTAGAAAATGGTACAGTGTTTGACGCTTTGTGTTAGCAACGTTCATCGACCTGGCAAGCAAAGACTGGAAACATCTGGAGGCGAGCAATAAAGAACTGGTGTCCTTCGTTTTGTTTTTTTCTAATTTGTCATACCACAGAATTCACCAATCCACTGCATATTCCTCTTATAGTCAGGAATGTATTTTAAAATACGAAAACTAAATGTTTTCGTGTTATACAGGGCTCATTGCTTTAAAGCTTGTTGCGCATTAAATTTTAACAACGATTGTTAAGCCAATGATGTTCTAAAATGTCGTGAAAAATATTACGAGTTACCTTCCTGCAATGCTATGTATTGACTGGAAGCAATGATTGGTATGCATTGACTGGAAGCAATGACTGGTATGCAATGACTGGAAGTGTAGGATTGTTACGTATTAACCTGAAGCAATGATTAGTATGCATTGACTGGAAGCAATGATTGTTATGTATTGACTTGAAGCAATTATGGGTATGTATTGACTGCAAGCAATAATGGGTATGTATTGACTGGAAGCAATTATGGGTATGTATTGACTGGAAGCATGATTGATATGTAGTGACAGGCGACAGGTAGCAAGCAATAAATGATATGTATTGACGGGAAGCAATGATTGGTATGCATTGAATTGAAGCTTGATTGGAATGCATTGACAAAAAGCAGTCATTGCTATTTATTGACTGGAAGCAATGATTGTTACGCATGTCCTGTATTCTATAATTGTACGTATTTTTTACACGAAGAAGCTGTTCCTCAATTCCAAAACACAATTACTAATAACATGCACAGTAAAATCTCAAAAAATTGTGAAGCGTGTGGATTACATGGAGCAAAATACCATTTGCTAATATCTTTATAACCATGGAGATAGGGGATTTTGTCAATTATATATTCCATAACTTGTAATAGTAACATTATTTCCAAATCATGCAGTTACTCCACGATCCTTGGTTAAAAGTCACGGCTCACTATTATCAGATGGACCAGATGATCTACTTTTTGCAAGCCATTTCCACATCAATTCAACCTAGAAAGGGGCCTTTCCAATGAGTTAAATTGAGTACATGTCTCAGGCCATCGTTTACCTTCCACTGAGTGAAATTGAGTACATTCCCTGTCTGTTCAATAGACAGACTTTCACCTCCACGAAATCTCCAGCAATGACGCGTGCCTGATCATCGTTTACAATTCCAATTACGTCTGGTATCACATCCGTCCATAAGCGTCACTACCGGCTCTGTTCCTAGCAATGTCTGCGGCCATCAATGGGCGAGACGGGAAGTGGCTCCATCATGTCGGACCGGGAGAAGGGGAGGCGACGGAGACTGGCAAAGCTTGTATCGGAGAGAAATCTTGAGGGCATAACGAGTTTTCCAAAAATCAAACGAAGAAGCTACGCGTTTCAAGGAAAACTATATAGCACAAATCAATGCGGTTGAGAGTTTCAAAGAAATTGAACAACGCCCTTGGAAATTTCGACTGCAAACAACCAATTTCAAAAAAATTCCAAGAGGGACTATACATACGCTTTGTCACAAGCGCCTCACGGGGTTACAATAATTGGGGTCATTTGTTGAGTCCAGCGGGTTGGGATGAACATAGGCTGAAACACTTCCTGATCTAAACAACGCGAACACCTTGTGTTACTACCCAAACTTCAATCGAAATAAACATCATTACTTTCTCAAATATAGTAACTCTAATCATATTAAGTATTATTCACGATATTTCATACATTTTTAAAAAACTTTTTAAAGTAAGAAAAATAAACTCTTTTTAAAGTGTTTATCTTATATAAGGATATGACCAGGGTCGGATTTAGACTTGATGGGCCCTAAGCTATTTAATGTATGGGGGGCCCTTTTGAAGTACATATATTAGATGTCAGTGCCAAACATGAGAAAAAAATTCCGGGGGCCCCCCAGAAGGCGGGAGCCCTAAGCTATAACTTGTTTATCAAATAGGTAAATCCAGCACTGCATATGACGCTAATCTTTTTTTAAAGAATACACATTAGCCTATAGAGTGACGTAAATATTGATCCCAAAAATGACACACGTCATCTTTAATAGCTATTCGATTTCGCTTTTCACTCTTCTTTTGTTGACTGCTGCAATAATTTAATTTCATGTCTTTTATGGCTCCTCATCTATACATGTGATTAGCTGGCTCGTCATTTGACGCCACAGTGCCAAAAGTTAAAGGCTAATGTTATGTATTAGATCTTAAAGTTTCTTTAAAAAAAATTAATTTATTTATTGATTAAAACTCTAAAAGGCTTGGCTTTGACCTTTATAAAACCGACAAAGCACCACCACCCCACACCCCCTTTTCAGCCTCTTTCTCTGTGTGGCTTCCTTCGGTTTAGAGCTAATTACAGCGCCGCTGGCTCTAATCGTTGCGTACGAGTAATTGCCCCTAAACTGTTCAAAATTACGCCGACGTTACGGAAGAGAAAGATAAAATTTATTGAAATATTCTAGCCCATTTCAGTCTCAAACAATCTATACAACACATCGAATTGGAACTACTGGGAATCTGGGAACATATTAATCAGGCGTGAAGATAGCGCCGGAAGCGAGGCTTTCTCGTTCTTGATTTTTTAAAAATTAATCTGTAATGATTTTTTTTGCATGAAGTTCATTCTTGGTGACGATGTTGCTACAGGTCCTTTGACGTTAAAGTGTTATAGTTATAGTCTAGAGCCCAGGGGATATGTTCATTTATATACACTTGATTCGAGCTTCTTGATGGATTTTAAAAGTAATTTAATTATTGAACTTTGAGCTGTGTGTGGATTTGTGATTGCGTTTTATGAACTAATAAACAGGATTGCATGTTCAAATAAAGCTATGAAGTTCATAGACACATTCAAAGACAGAGTTATAATTGATCCGATCTCGCTACCGATTCACATGCTTGTGCTTCAACGTTCTTTCTGACATATTGTAAAATAACAACAATAATAAAATGAATCTGTGGCCAGATCTATTTTCTGTAAAATGTTAACTTTGATTGACGGTAGTCAAAATAGGTCTTATGTCTATGTTAACTTTGAATGACGATAGTCAAGAGAGGTCTTATGTCTATTTCGACTTTGATTGACGGTAGTCAAGAGAGGTCCTTATGTCTATGTTAAATTTGATTGACGGTAGTCAAGAGAGGTCCTTATGTCTATGTTAACTTTGATTGACGGTAGTCAAGAGAGGTCCTTATGTCTATGTTGACTTTGATTGACGGTAGTCAAGAGAGGTCCTTATGTCTATGTTAAATTTGATTGACGGTAGTCAAGAGAGGTCCTTATGTCTATGTTGACTTTGATTGACGGTAGTCAAGAGAGGTCCTTATGTCTATGTTAACTTTGATTGACGGTAGTCAAGAGAGGTCCTTATGTCTATGTTTACTTTGATTGAAGGTAGTCAAGAGAGGTCCTTATGTCTATGTTAACTTTGATTGACGGTAGTCAAGAGAGGTCCTTATGTCAATGTTAACTTTGATTGACGGTAGTCAAGAGACAGGGTGTCCACCCAAATCTGGTCCAAAAAAATCCTACCAGCCACCAAAAAATCCTACCATCCAACCGACAAGTAAAAGTTATTATTCGGACAAGTAAAAGTATATATTCGACAAGTAAAAATTTAACTTGCAGTATTGTATGTTTTTTTGTTAACATATTTTGTAAAAAATAACCTAAAAACTGACAAGAACACAACTACATACCTTCATTCTACTTCAGCAATGTATTCATTTAGACTAGAGGATCACATCTGTACTACGTACTTGATATCCGTATAGTCAAATTATTCATCCTTAAAGAACTTATCATTGTACTTAAATTGTTCATTGGTAAAGTTGATTTATAAAACAAATAATTTCAAATTATTTACACTATATATACAGTTTATAAACAATTTACAATAGACAGCTGCCTTTTAAAGCTTCAGCTCAGCCTCCCTCTCATTGATGAGAGCAGCTAGAGCCTTTACCTCCTCTTTCTTCTTTGTGGCATCACTCTTAAAAGTTAAGCTTTTTACAATTGAAGCATGTACATCTTTTCCTGTTTCCTTCACTGCCTTTTCTATAATTTCATCAGCAGATTTGATTAAAAGATCAATATCAAGCTCTATCTTCCTCTTCTTTGCTTTCAAGTCTGTGATTTCTTCTGCCTTTCTCTTCCTTTTCCCAGTCTGCTCACTTTCTTCTTTATCTTTCTTCTTCTTATCTATAGCATCAATGTAGGTTTTGTGGGCCTTACTAGAGTAGTCTAACATTTTTTTGTTGATAGGAATCTCAGCCAAAGGCCCGTTGTCCTTGACATACTGACATATCAGTCTCTTAGCTACTAAACTTTCTTCCAACAGGTTCTCTACAGTTGCTTCTTTGTTGGTTGAGAAACCCCTCTCAACATCAGCATTGCCATGGCTTAGCAGCAGGACCATCTGGATTACCTTTTTCAATGCAGGTGAACTATCCAACTGACCATGTTCAATGAAGAACTCATCTAGGCGCTCACCATTGTACCTCACTGTTGATTGAGACAGCCTATCTACCAGGGTCTCAAAGTCATATAACACCTGATCCACCTCATCACCCTGGATCCATTTCGTAAGGCTGAGATGCTCTGTCACTTTCTTGAACAGTTTCTTGGCTTTGATGGGTTCAAGTGTGATAACAGTTGGGTCCAAACACTGTATGAAACTGACAATGTCATACTTAAGGGGTGACTTGCTAAGAATCTTGTTAACCATGCCCTTTATAAATTTGAGGAAGTTTTGTCTGAAATCTTTCAACTTAAGCTCTGAAACCTTCCCTGCTTCTTTCAGTTCTTTCAGAATGACTTCTGCCTGGTGACCTAAGCTGAAGTCTGCCTCCCGTTTGAAAGCATTGGATGGCAGGTCTTTGGGTATTTTAAGGTGTGAAGCTTTAGTCACTGTCATCACATATTCAGGAGTTAAGATAAGGCTGTAGAGTCTTTTGGTCATGGCGAAGAGGTCTGCACCAAGAAAGGGTGACAGTGGAGCATCGGCCTGAAACTTCTCAAGAAAGGGTTTTGCAATCTTGGCTACAAATATGAAGGTGTGAAGCTTAGCTTTGAACAGATAGTCCCCTTCCTTGTCTACCAGTGTTAAAAAACTCTTACACCCAGGCTTGTTGACTGTTCCCTTTTTTACTGCAGACAGGTAGCGTAAAATGGCTGGCCAGATTTGCAGTGCTCGTTCAGCAGCTGGAACATTCTCCAACCAACGATGTCCACAGAACTTGAGAGGAAGTTTGGAGGCCTCTGTTACTTTAAAAAAGTCCTCCCTCCTGGCTGGTGATTCCTTAAAGAGGTAATAAAGAGACTTTAAAACATCTTCCACACCCCAACCTGAATCCTCAACACCCTTTTTAAAGCTGTTGTGCACCATGTGCAGGCCACAAGAGCCAATATTAATCAAACTCATTCCATTATCATCCTCCATTTCTTTGCACAATGTTTTAAACACTTTCCAGTTAACATTTGGTCCATCCATAGATAGCTGCAAAATCTTTTGACTTCCTGCTTTCTCAATGAAAGACCTCAAGTGAATCATGATATCATTTGCAGAAGCATGTCCAAGGAAATAGGAGTCTATATACTTTGATCTCACCATACCTTCAGAATCAATAAATCTCACGTGAACATCGAGCTGCTTTTTACCAAGGTCAGCGTTATGGCTCTCATCAAACATTATCACATAAGTAACACTGTCTCTCAAACTGTCTAGAATGGCATCTCTGATAGCAGGGGCTATGCCAAACGTAGCTAAGTAACCTACTTTGGTACGTCCACAGGTAAACTGTTTGGCTATATCCGAGTCAGGAAACATCTGTTGAAAAATGCTGCCTATGTCGTCTGAGCTTCGAGCACTGGAGTGGCTAGAAACTAGGTGCATTGTCCACCTAACCTCTGCTTTTAGAGTATCTGCAACTTTAAGAGTTGGCTGTTTAGTTGTAGTTGAAGTTGGATTAGTGTAGTTGAAGTGGCAGTCTGATTCAGAGATGATGGAGGTGTTGATTTTGTTGCAAAACTAAGCATTGAACTGCTACCACGATGACTTGCACTGGCCCGCATGTGCTTTTGTGAAGACATATGGGTGTTCAAGGCTTTTATGCCTGACGATCCTATAAGGTAAGCTTGACCACAGTACTTGCACTTGAACTTTTCACGATTTTCACTTAGTTGTTCAAGCCACTCAGAGTAAGAAGTGTCTTTTAACCAGTCTGAATTAAAATAACATTTCCCCATGTTGATGGGATTGATAGTGTTTTTTGTAATAGTATACAAATTGTCAATATCTGGATAGTGAAGTAAGGAACAAATTTAAACTGACAAAAAGTAAACTAGTCTTAAGACTTTAGTCAAGAATTTGCCTACTGCAGCCTACCCTAAAAACTGTTAGTTAACACACTTTAAATTGTAACCATTTAACTAGACTAGAATCTAGATTTCTATATGTTTAGCACATAATTTTCAACACTGAACAGGACTGATTTTTAATCAATTTAATCATAAAAAATAAGCTTTGATTTGAAACAGAATCTAGATCTAAACCTATTTAAATAGTTGCTTTAATAGTTGTGACTTTGGCATACCGTGACTGTTTAAATATTTTAAAAGAAATTAACTGAACTAGATCTAGATTTTAGACGTGGCTAGGCTAAGCCTAAGGTTTTTTTCGTTTTTAATTTTCACAAAATACTAGATTAGAGAGATCTATTGACTTCAAGCAGACAAAATGGCGACTGCTGCTAAAGTAAAGCAGCTAAACAATAAGCACAAAAATCGTAGTTAACACTGCTCCCATAAATTTTTTGGAGATATAACAAAATTAAATAGATATCTATTATTTACTCAGATCATGATATATTTTTAACCAAAATCCTAATATGAATATCTAGATCTAGTATATCACACTAATTACTATTACGCGGTTACTAGATCTATACTATGGGCACTATGGCTAAGCGTAAGCAATTTCACAATTTCTATCTGTTTCAATCACAGTGCACTTTATGTTTACAATGCCATCTTTAACGAGAATTATTTTGTTTAATATCTGTAATTTGTTTGTATAAGTTTAGTTTTCGACTTTTGTTTTAAAACACACATTTAAAAAAAAATAAAACTATAGATATATACGATATGATATCGATATGGACAGGGGACTCTGTCATAGGTAAACAACAGTTTTTATACTGCTGCGAACTATTGGTATTTCCAAACCAAAACAATGTGCAACGTGAGCTTCGTCATTCATTTATTTCTATCTTTTATCCGACCGAGGAACGTTTATCCTACCGAGATTTTGTTTATCCGACCGAGGATCGTTTATCCGACCAAAATCCGACTTATCCGACCACAAAATTTTTATCCGACTAAAATCCGACTTATCCGACCACAAAATTTTTATCCGACTAAAATCCGACTTTCCGACTTCGGTGGACACCCTGAGAGAGGTCCTTATGTCTATGTTAACTTTGATTGACGGTAGTCAAGAGAGGTCCTTATGTCTATGTTGACTTTGATTGACGGTAGTCAAGAGAGGTCCTTATGTCTATGTTAAATTTGATTGACGGTAGTCAAGAGAGGTCGTTATGTCTATGTTTACTTTGATTGACGGTAGTCAAGAGAGGTCCTTATGTCTATGTTAACTTTGATTGACGGTAGTCAAGAGAGGTCCTTATGTCAATGTTAACTTTGATTGACGGTAGTCAAGAGAGGTCCTTATGTCTATGTTAACTTTGATTGACGGTAGTCAAGAGAGGTCCTTATGTCTATGTTTACTTTGATTGACGGTAGTCAAGAGAGGTCCTTATGTCTATGTTAACTTTGATTGACGGTAGTCAAGAGAGGTCCTTATGTCTATGTTAAATTTGATTGACGGTAGTCAAGAGAGGTCCTTATGTCTATGTTTACTTTGATTGACGGTAGTCAAGAGAGGTCCTTATGTCTATGTTAACTTTGATTGACGGTAGTCAAGAGAGGTCCTTATGTCTATGTTGACTTTGATTGACGGTAGTCAAGAGAGGTCCTTATGTCTATGTTAAATTTGATTGACGGTAGTCAAGAGAGGTCCTTATGTCTATGTTTACTTTGATTGACGATAGTCAAGAGAGGTCCTTATGTCTATGTTAACTTTGATTGACGGTAGTCAAGAGGTCCTATGTCTATGTAACTTTGATTGACGGTAGTCAAGAGAGGTCCTTATGTCTATGTTGACTTTGATTGACGGTAGTCAAGAGAGGTCCTTATGTCTATGTTAAATTTGATTGACGGTAGTCAAGAGAGGTCCTTATGTCTATGTTTACTTTGATTGACGATAGTCAAGAGAGGTCCTTATGTCTATGTTTACTTTGATTGACGATAGTCAAGAGAGGTCCTTATGTCTATGTTTACTTTGATTGACGGTAAACAAGAGTGATCCTTATGTTTGTTAACACTAACACACGACGGCACTAATTCCATGAGGCGATATTTATTGACAGTTCTCTCCCTTTGTGACAGTTTTCACATGCGTCACATTTCATTAAAGAACGGGCGTTTAGAGAAACATGACGTAACGTATTTTGATCGACAATGAAAGTCTCTGGGGCAACGGTTCTAGAACTCTGACCTCCGAGCCTCCCACTGCAGAAGCAACATGGCTGGTTAAAGGTTATTTCAAACGATTACTGAGACCAGGGCTCTTCACATTTAACATACACGACTATGATGGCCTGTGTGAAGATATCTCAATGTAGAGTTAATGTGAAGAAAACAGTGCATAAAATCAACAAATTTTAGAGCATCTCGCTGTTTTATGCGACTGTGGGTTTATTTTACATCGCCATCCCTGATTATCCGCCAACCTAGTTGGCAAACAGTGACATGTAATGACAATCAAGTAATACACAGTGGTCTATCGTAGAAAGAAGAGTCGGACAATCTAGTATTACACAGTGGTCTATCGTAGAAAGAAGAGTCGGACAATCTAGTATTACACAGTGGTCTATCGTAGAAAAAAGAGTCGGACAATCAAGCAATACACGGTTGTCTAGCTAGCGTATGTAATAGTATTTATGGTCAAGTAACAAGACTTAAACACACTGTGTTCTGGTTAACAACTGTCTTTAATCAATCTATACAATCCACTGCAATTGACAACGGTTACCTCTTGAACCGTCTATATATAATCATCCATCCTCCCAGTCCACGACCACGCACGCTCACAGTTCACATCACAAACCCCGTGTTTCATACGAGTCAACTCGCACGCTCATACAATGTCAATACAACAACACATCACTTCTCTCACAGCGTAGAAAGAAGAGTCGGCTTACAAGGGCTCAAAGCACATTAGACATGATGTTGATGCTAATGATGATGATGGAGAGAAAACAAACATTAATATCTCCCGGCGGAGGCAAACAACAAAGCGGGTGCATTTGATTGGCTCTAGTTCCTTTTGGCATAGCCGTAGTGCACGCACGCTACTGGCTCGTCTCTCATTCTTTTCATCTTTACACACCTCTATGTTTCTCTCTCTACCTCTATCCTAGTCTCTACCTCTCCCTATTTCCCCATCTCCCTATTTCTCTATCTCTCTTGTTATATCTCTCACTCCTCTCTTTCACTCTTTACGCCCTTCCCTCTCTCTTTCTCTCTCTCTCTCTCCCTCTCTGTCTCTCTCTCTCTCTCTCTCCATCTCCTTCAATATTTTCCGCCCTGTCATTCTATTCTCTCACGTTCTCTGTTAATCCATAAGTATATCCAGGAGTAATATTATGTTATTTAATCTATCTCTCCTTCAATAAGTAGATCGATTGTTTCCTTTTTTCTCTTTATTTCAATAATGTTAATGTGGCTATTAACAAATGATTAACTTCATGGGGTATTTCTACATTAAGCAATAAAGGTTAACTAATCACGCAGAACCAGCAGGGGAAAAAACAACAAATTGATTTATTTCTAATATGATTATTTGCTCTAATTCTAGAACTTCAATTAAATTTGTTTGTAGTTTGTTGTTTTTTTCATTTGTTTATTTTTTATTTAATATAAAAATATTTTTGAGTAAGTCCAGATTTTTCACAGAAACAACCTCGGCCCTGGCTTATGGCGTAGCACTCAAGGGCTTATATGATGACGAAATAATCATGTGATAATATTAAGAGATCAAGCACAATAAAGTAGGATTAGCATAAATTTTAAGGAATTTTTCAGAGAGTATATAGAGATGGTCGTTTGATGCCACAAAAATAAAGATTCGGCTTTGTAAATATTGAAATCTTAATCACGAGAGTCACGAAAATTCTTAAAAACCAAACACAGTTTTAATTATGGCAGAAATTCATGAGCTAGACTTTCTGTAAATATTTTGTAGTCATGATGTCAGACAAATCAAGTAGGAAAGGCCTGGCATTAGACAGGTCAAGCATGGAGATAAACATAAAAATAACTTATCTCTCTTAGTTTAATTGCATTTTTATTTCCCCATTCAGCCGCCAATGCTCTCAGAGGCGGGTTAGACTTCAACATTATATGCAGCACGCAGCGTTCGACGAGATTAAGTGTCGTCCCGGCTAATGGTGGTAACGCCATCGGCACCGATCGAATTTCTGAGTTTGCCGTAAACAGATTGGTTATTGGCGTGACAGAGCCTGCTACCTAAAGGTATTGATCCGTGCAAGCCCGTCGGCCATCAAGCCGTTTCGGAGCAATAAGCAAGCCACCTTTAGAGCACAGAGCGTCATCCAGGAGAAACATGTGACTACAAGGTCGACCAATGAGCGACATCCAAGAGGAGCACGTGACTACATGGTCGACCAATGAGCTAACGACTAACCTCGTTAATATAAAAATGGTTTGTTTTTGTTTGCGCGCGTCCGTGTGTGTCCGTACGATCAGTGGGGAATTCAGGCAAGGGCATTAAGTCGTGCCACCCATTCCCCGATAGTTCTGATCCAAAGTGGTATTATTGAAATATCTTATCTTATCTATACAGACGCTCCTTCTATGCAGAAGATAGTTGCGTCCACAGACCATGACAGATGATCTGTTGGCAAGTGATGCAGCATTCACAGGCCACGGCTTTGTGGGTTCCACGCATTACCCAGCCGCCTAACTACATGTAGTGTTAGGTACCCATTCGGAGCGGGGTGACTCAGAGACGCCCTAGGCTCCGGGAACAAACCCTTGCCTTCACACGGATTCGAACCCATGACCATCGGTACGACAGTCCAGTGCGCTGCCACTCGACCACCGCGTCTTGTCAGTTCCAAGAAGTGTCAGTTCCAAGAAAGGCGACGAAATCCTTGCACTTTAAAAATAAATGATGCTGCTTTTTCCAATTTTTAGCCTGTTCTTGCCTCGTGTCCTAGTAACAGTAACGCTAAATGCCTCCTCAATTTTAATGTTGACGACTGAAATGTAGAAACAATTTGGTTAACCCTACTCTGTTGATCCCCGTATCTTATGAATAATTGGGAAATCTCAGAAATAGGCCCTACTTCCTGGTAATAATGGAGCGCCTGCTACCCTAAGCCATATGACCTGAAAATATGGGAGTGTCTTCATCATTGACCTCTTACTTCCTGGAAATATTGGATTGTTTACATCACTAGCCCCTATTTCCTGGACATTTTGGAGCGCCTTCATTACTAGCCCCTTATTTCTTGGAAATATTTGGGTGCCTTCTACACTAAGCCATATTGCCTGGATCTAATTCAACACCCGTATGCCTCAGATAGCGCAACCATTCTACATTCAGCAAAAGAATTACTTCACTGGGGAAAAAAAATCTTAAAATACATATAGAAATATTTTATTATGTTGAATAAACATAAAACAGTGAATATCCGTTGCCATTTCAGAAGATCATATTTCCACATGTCGTATTCATTATTAAAAGAGTTTCTTTGTTCAAAGTATTATTGTATGAGGACAAAAAAGCACGAGAGAACAATTTACTAAATGCTTGTCATTTGTAGAATAGAAAAGAATATTTAAGTAAACAAAATATATCTTATGCTCGCGTCGAATAAAATTACTATTGACAAGTCGAAAAGCCACATGGTGCCTCTATCAATAATTTCTAGGCATTAAGTGACAAATAATGAAATGCAATAGAAACGATCCGCCCCTGACAAGACTTTTTCATTAAATGGTGAGGCGGCGATTTCAGTTATCAACAGGAAGGGAGCGGCTAAATTCTGGGTCCACCCCGAGCAGCCCTGACACAAGATACACCAATGAATGGGTCTAAAGACATGAGAAACTGGTGTAAAGTAAACGCACAGAGTGCTGGGAATCCGTCTAGCAATGGGATCACCGATGTTAATTGATTTTGGCGTTGCTATTGGTTACTGTTGGGGCGAGGGAAGTTTACGTTGATATCTTTGTAACATGCGGTCGGTGCCACGGCAGAATCGCACGGACAGATGCATTACTGTTGGGGCGAGGGAGGTTTACGTTGGTATATTTGTAACATGCGGTCGGTGCCACGGCAGAATCGCACGGACATATGTATTTTATTGTACAAGTCTAGTGTGGCACAGAGAGTTAGAAAAAAAAACTCTCGCCTTGCCCCATGCATTTAGGTTACGATAACGAGAGTTGCGCCGTTAATCAAGGAAAGACTTCAGCTAAAAATTTAAAATGCTAAAAACTGTTAAATGCTAAAAACTGTATCATTCTTTTGCTGAGCTGAAAGTACGATTTATCAACAACGTAATTTTATATATTGACTGGATAACTGAATGAATCTCTAAGTATGATCCTGCGCTGTTTAATCGTGACGCGAGAAACTGAGAGGTCGTTTAAAATAGTGTTTCAAGTTTAATTTTCACCCATGAACATAAATTTTAAAATCGAAACATTTCAAATTAACCAGAGATTCCTCTGCATGCCTCCCTGATTGCAGATGTTAAACTTTGACTGACAAGAAGCGTGGTCAGTTGTCCCCCTTGATGTAGGAGTTGACCACCAGAAAGTGTCTATAATTCCCAGCCCCCCCCCCTAACTAGTGATGACGTGTTAGAACTTATCCCAAATGCTTACAGTCTAGAGTCTAGATTGACGTGCTTTGTATTCGTCCAGTATTGTGATACATATAAAATGTAATATCTTCGCTCAAGGAGATAAAAGGATGCAGCCGTGGACACACAAAGGTGTCCACAAATTTAATAACAGAATTTAAAAGCCTATCTGTGTCAGTTTCCTTTGAAATGTGAAACTAAAGGAAATTTCAAGTTGCACTAGATCAGCTATTAGCTGAAGATTGTGTTTAAAGGAAGATGTTACAACTTCTGTCCATTTTTTACACGGTTCTGTCTTTGAAAGCCATGTTAGATGTTTGAGCAGCTAATCCCTGAAGATTGTGTTTAAAGGAAGATGTTACAACTTCTGCCCATCTTTTACACGGTTCTGTCAAGAAAGCCATGTTAGATGTTTGAGCAGCTAATCACTGAAGATTAGGTTTAAAGGAAGATGTTACAACTTTCGTCAAATTGCTTCATGCCTTTTTCTTTGAAGGCCGTGTTAGATGTAAGGAAAAATATTTTTTTCTTATTCATCATCAAAGAAGACAAGTTAAGTCACAGCAGAGCCCAAATGTCTCGCTAAAACTGATGTACATGAACACAAACGTTAAAGAGCAGTGAAAATAGGGAGAACATTATTTATGTCCTCAGAGGAAGGGGTCTTTGTTACGTAATGGGCGGGCCAATGTTCACATGATGCCTTTGATCGTCAATAACAGCCAAATGAACGTCAATTAGAGCCTATTTGATCGTCAATAACAGCCTAAATGAACGTCAATAACAGAATAACAGCCTTGGGGTCGTCCATAAAGTGCGTCACGCTATTTTTGACCATTTTAACTCCCCCCTCCCCCTGTCACAAATCGTGGAACTAAAGTACGTCACACTTTCAAACAAACATTTTGCTTTTTATTAACAAAATAATTAAAATATAATATAAAACACCGTGACGTTACACATGGGCGGACCCCCCCCCGTCACAAACTGTCACACTTTCTTACACCCCCCCCCCGGAACGTGACGTACTTTATGGACGGCCCCGTGTTTGGACGTCAATAACAGCCTGTTTGAACGTAAATAACAGCTTACATGAACGTCAATAACAGCCTAAATGAACGTCGATAACAGCCTGTATGAACGTCAATAACTGCCTAAATGAACGTCGATAACAGCTTATATGAACGTCAGTAACAGCCTGTTTGAACGTAAATAACAGCTTATATGAACGTCAATAACAGCCTATATGAACGTCCATAACAGCCTAAATGAACGTCGATAACAGCCTATATGAAGGTCGATAACAGCCTATATGAACGTCAATAACAGCCTATTTGAACGGCCTCTCCCGGACGTAAGCCCTTCTGATGGCCACTAAGGAGATTACGCCAGCTAATATTCGTTGCACAGAAATATCCCTCAAACAAAAAACTTCATCAAGAGAAAAAAAATCACTTCCTTAAAAAAACAATTATTTGTGTGTTTCTTCACTTCGTTTTCTTCTCATTTTCAACCGTTTAGTACAACTTTTCCCCTACAATAATATTCTAATATGCATTTCCACATACGAAATCAGTTGTTTTTTTTATTATTTTATTTTGTAATTTTAAAAGAAAGATACAGAGTGGATAACAGTAAAGGATTATACCAAGTCCATTAAACAATATGCCATTCTGACCAAAGCTTTATAAACAGTAAATGTGTTTGTTAAGTTTAATATGATATCACGGATGCTTTAAATAATGTTTACACGTTATTCACTAGAAATGTAAGGTTATCTGGATATATAAAAATGAAAGTATGTCTGTGTGTTTGTGTGCTTGTCCTTTATAGCTGACTAAACCATTCTTCCAGTCGACATGAAAATGCTTGAGACTGTTGAGTATGCTCCCGGAATGGTAAATGGCAACTTTTGTTTTCTCAATTTAATACTCATGGGGGGGGGCCGGGGGCCCATATTGTCATTTGTTGCTTATATGGAAAAAAAAATTGTTTATGCGTTAGCTACTGAGTAATTAATTAGATCTTAACAAAACTTTGTATACAAAAACTTGGTAGCCCATATTAAAATACTATAGGGCACTTAACTCCTAATGGCCACTCCTTCGGGGCTGGGGGCCCAAAATACCTTTTTTCTTAAACGTTTAAAATTTTATTCCCAAATTCAACTATTAAAGAACTTGACAAATAATGATAAATGTATTCATTATTATCCATATTGAAATGAACAGCTGTTTTTAACTTTATATCTTGCCCTGAATGGGCCCTGGGGCCCTTAATGTCGTTTTTTGCTTATATGAGCAATATAAAAATTAGTTTATGCGTTAGCTACTGAGTAAATGAATAGATCTTAACCAAACTTTGTATACAAAAACTTGGTAGCCCATATTTAAATATGTAAGGGCACTGAACTTCTAATGTCAATATCTTCGGGGCCCCAAATGTCTTTTTTTCGTGTATGTTTAAGATATTTTTCCTATTCACTTTTTAAAGATCTTGAGAAATATATCCACGATGAAACTGAATTAAAATGAACAGGTTTTTGAAATCTTGCACCGAATGGGCCCGGGGGCCCTTTAATGTCATTTCCCCCTGTATTAGCTATATAAAAAGTAGTTTAAGTGATTGATAATGAGCAAATAACTGGATCTTGACCAAACTTAGTAAATAAAAACTAAAGAGCATATAATAAATTACTATATGGCACTGAACTCCTAATGTCCATTCCCTCGGAGCAGAGGGCCCCAAACGTCTTTTTTACTGAACGTTAATCATTGTATTCCCTATTCAATTTGACACGATATTGAGAAATATAGCTTGAGTACAATGGCAATAAAAAAAACTAAAATTATCACTCATTTTTTGGGCCGGGGCCCTTAATATCGCTTCTTATTTTGAAAGCTATTTAGTTATTAATTTATTTATCCATTTGCTATGAAACTTGGACTTTTTTTTTGCACACTTCCGCGAAGGTTTCTGGGATAATTGTTTTTAACATACCACTCATTGGTTTCTTTAAATTTATTCATTTTTACTGAGATCGTTGAAACGCTCTCCGGGTCTGCTAGTTTATATTTTCGTAAGAGTTATGGTTTACAAACCTGGATTGCTGACACTGTGGTGCACAAGTCATTTAGGTTTCAGGCGGACATTGACAAATAAGTCGTAGACTGTTAAATTAGGATACCATTGTTAAAGATAAAAGTCTTAGTATCTTCACTACTCTCGTCTCTATGTATTACAACTAAGTAGAAAATGGTTAACTCATCAATTCTCTTAGTAATTTTTAGATTTAATCACAAGCCATTTTAGTTTTTAAACTTTTAAATAATTTTTTAGGCGTGCAAACCACAGATTATTTTACCAATATTTATTACACGTATATGTCCGTGTGTGGGTATTCAATTATTTTATTGTAATTAAAAAGTTTTAAATAAAGAATGTGTGTAGAGTGTAAAGACTGCTAAAGTATTATTCAGAGTTCGTCTTGCATCGTCGTTTGGATACTTTTGTGTTGTCGCATCACTAAATAGAAACTCTTATAGTCTTATACATTTCTGAAATCTTTATTTTTTTCCACTACATTCTACATCAGAAAAAAATAATAAAAATAATAAAATAATAAATTATTTTTTTTAAACAACGCCATCTCAATGTTCTTTAACGAAATAATGAAATTGCCACTGGCATTTATTAATCCATTATTAGAAAGTTTAATTTGAAAAAAAATCAAGTTTGGAAGAATATCTTCACAGATGAAAACTTTTAATAAGCATAAAAGTCTTAGAAATACTTCATAATATGACGTTAGACAGCCTGACTGGAGGAAATTTGCATTGCTGAAAGTATTTACCCGAGCCTTTTTTTTTCTTTCATATTAAAAATCTAGATAAAACTGAAACTGAAAGGGGATTATCAATTAAGTGCTTTAAGTATATTTCTATGACACAACGCTTTGATACCAACAGCTAATTAATGTGAAACATTCGGAAAGTGTGGCTATTAGTAGATTTACTTGAAATCTTCATCCCCCCCCCCACCTTTTTTTTCTTCTTCATTTCACAGCTGACGCCATGGAAGTTATGGTTGATATTTAGAAAGACAACCTAATATATGGGAAAGTAAACGAGGATTTATGGAGTTGGTGACTTAACTATTTAATAATTTAGTTGTTTTTGTTTTTCACCATAGAGTTTATTTTTCAGCCAGGTTTTCATTTTCCCGTTTGCATAACTTTCACTTTAATGAGTTGTTAACTAATGTACTGAGTTCATCTTACCGTAAACAGTAAGACTAATCCAGCAAGACTAATCACGTACTATACTAGCTTACGTTTTGTGGCATCTTCAATTAGCAAGGGCTTATAGATTCTTTACACAAGGCAGACATACAGAGAATGAATATATCTCAAAGCTGAAGATCTGTGTTGTTATTGAAAACACAGTTTCTGAGTTGGCGCCTTCAGAAAGCGATGGACATCTTGCTTGTGTCAACAGCCATTATTGTGTTTGCTTTCACACAAAAAATATATGGGACCGCAGACAGGCCAAGTATGCTGAACATTGAACAAAGAGGGGGATAGTAGATCAGGTAAACTGAACATTGGAAGGAGGTGGAGAGAGTGGGGCAGACAGGGCAGAAATACTGAAAATTGTAAAGAGATTGAGAGAGTGAGGCAGACAGGCCAGGTATACTTATAAAACAAACCCGTAAAAACAATTTTTTGACTATAAATCCCTTATATGTGAGACATAACTAAAAGTATTGATTATGTTCAAACGAGACAAACATTTACAGACTGAATCAGTCTTAACTTCCCTTTGCTTTATAAACCCTGGGGGCGGGTGGGAGAGGGGAAAGGTCTGGTCACCGATCGCTGGACCGAGCTTGGCGTGACACGTAAAATGTAAACAAAAGTACGCCGGTACATCGACGACGTAGCGTCAACGCGCGAACTGAACTGTCACGTGAAAAAACAATAACAAACTGTGAAATTGAATTAAATACGTTGTATAGAGATAAACTAAAAATGCATTAATTTAGTTACGGTAAGTTCGATCGATCTGAAATTTTGATACGATGCATTGTTAGGTGATACTGGTCTATGTGCAAAATTTCAGCTCGATGACTTCACGGGAAGTGGGTCATTTTTTACTTTTGTTTTTCCGCCCGCCCCACGACGAACGACAGACAGAGAGACAGAGAGAGACGGCGGTGAAGTTAATATAAGGGATTTAATAAAACAAACCCGTAAAAACAAATTTTTTGACTATAAATCCCGTATATATGAGACATAACTAAAAGTATTGATTATGTTCAAACGCGACAAATATTTACAGACTGAATATGTCTTAACTCCCATTTGCTTTTAACCCGGGGGTGGGAGAGGGGAAAGGTCTTGTCACCGATCGCTGGACCGAGCTCAGCGTGACACGCAAAATGTAAACAAAAGCAAGCCGGTACACCTGGTTAAAACACGAGATTTGTTCACCTATGGCTGGGGTGAAGTCAAGTGACCCGTAAAATGTAAACGATACCGACCGCTACATATAGTTTATATAGATAAACTAAAAATGCATTAATTTAATAACTGTACGTTCGATCGATCTGAATTTTTTATACGATGCATTGTTAGGTGACACAGGTCCGTGTACCAAATTTCAGCTCGATAGCATGACGGGAAGTGGGTCATTTTTTACTTCTGTTTTTCCGCGGTGCCCGCCCAAGACAGAGAGACAGAGACGGCGGTGAAGTTAATATAAGGGATTTAAAAATTGGAGAGAGATTGAGAGAGTGAGGCAGACAGGCCAAGTATACTAAAAATTGGAAAGAGATTGAGAGAGTGAAGCAGACAGGCCAAGTATACTAAAAATTGGAAAGAGATTGAGAGAGTGAAGCAGACAGGGCAAGTATGCTGAAAATTGGAAAGAGATTGAGAGAGTGAGGCAGACAGGGCAAGTATGCTGAACATTGGAAAGAGATTGAGAGAGTGAAGCAGACAGGGCAAGTATGCTGAACATTGGAAAGAGATTGAGAGAGTGAAGCAGACAGGGCAAGTATGCTGAACATTGGAAAGAGATTGAGAGAGTGAAGCAGACAGGGCAAGTATGCTGAACATTGGAAAGAGATTGAGAGAGTGAAGCAGACAGGGCAAGTATGCTGAACATTGGAAAGAGATTGAGAGAGTGAAGCAGACAGGGCAAGTATGCTGAACATTGGAAAGAGATTGAGAGAGTGAAGCAGACAGGGCAAGTATGCTGAACATTGGAAAAAGATTGAGAGAGTGAAGCAGACAGGGCAAGTATGCTGAACATTGGAAAGAGATTGAGAGAGTGAGGCAGACACGGCAAGTATGCTGAACATTGGAAAGAGATTGAGAGAGTGAAGCAGACAGGGCAAGTATGCTGAACATTGGAAAGAGATTGAGAGAGTGAAGCAGACAGGGCAAGTATGCTGAACATTGGAAAGAGATTGAGAGAGTGAAGCAGACAGGGCAAGTATGCTGAACATTGGAAAGAGATTGAGAGAGTGAAGCAGACAGGGCAAGTATGCTGAACATTGGAAAGAGATTGAGAGAGTGAAGCAGACAGGGCAAGTATGCTGAACATTGGAAAGAGATTGAGAGAGTGAAGCAGACAGGGCAAGTATGCTGAACATTGGAAAGAGATTGAGAGAGTGAAGCAGACAGGGCAAGTATGCTGAACATTGGAAAGAGATTGAGAGAGTGAAGCAGACAGGGCAAGTATGCTGAACATTGGAAAGAGATAGAGAGAGTGAAGCAGACAGGGCAAGTATGCTGAACATTGGAAAGAGATTGAGAGAGTGAAGCAGACAGGGCAAGTATGCTGAACATTGGAAAGAGATTGAGAGAGTGAAGCAGACAGGGCAAGTATGCTGAACATTGGAAAGAGATTGAGAGAGTGAAGCAGACAGGGACAAGTATGCTGAACATTGGAAAGAGATTGAGAGAGTGAAGCAGACAGGGCAAGTATGCTGAACATTGGAAAGAGATTGAGAGAGTGAAGCAGACAGGGCAAGTATGCTGAACATTGGAAAGAGATTGAGAGAGTGAAGCAGACAGGGCAAGTATGCTGAACATTGGAAAGATATTGAGAGAGTGAAGCAGACAGGGCAAGTATGCTGAACATTGGAAAGAGATTGAGAGAGTGAAGCAGACAGGGCAAGTATGCTGAACATTGGAAAGAGATTGAGAGAGTGAGGCAGACAGGGCAAGTATGCTGAACATTGGAAAGAGATTGAGAGAGTGAGGCAGACAGGGCAAGTATGCTGAACATTGGAAAGAGATTGAGAGAGTGAAGCAGACAGGGCAAGTATGCTGAACATTGGAAAGAGATTGAGAGAGTGAAGCAGACAGGGCAAGTATGCTGAACATTGGAAAGAGATTGAGAGAGTGAAGCAGACAGGGCAAGTATGCTGAACATTGGAAAGAGATTGAGAGAGTGAAGCAGACAGGGCAAGTATGCTGAACATTGGAAAGAGATTGAGAGAGTGAAGCAGACAGGGCAAGTATGCTGAACATTGGAAAGAGATTGAGAGAGTGAAGCAGACAGGGCAAGTATGCTGAACATTGGAAAGAGATTGAGAGAGTGAAGCAGACAGGGCAAGTATGCTGAACATTGGAAAGAGATTGAGAGAGTGAAGCAGACAGGGCAAGTATGCTGAACATTGGAAAGAGATTGAGAGAGTGAAGCAGACAGGGCAAGTATGCTGAACATTGGAAAGAGATTGAGAGAGTGAAGCAGACAGGGCAAGTATGCTGAACATTGGAAAGAGATTGAGAGAGTGAAGCAGACAGGGCAAGTATGCTGAACATTGGAAAGAGATTGAGAGAGTGAAGCAGACAGGGCAAGTATGCTGAACATTGGAAAGAGATTGAGAGAGTGAAGCAGACAGGGCAAGTATGCTGAACATTGGAAAGAGATTGAGAGAGTGAAGCAGACAGGGCAAGTATGCTGAACATTGGAAAGAGATTGAGAGAGTGAAGCAGACAGGGCAAGTATGCTGAACATTGGAAAGAGATTGAGAGAGTGAAGCAGACAGGGCAAGTATGCTGAACATTGGAAAGAGATTGAGAGAGTGAAGCAGACAGGGCAAGTATGCTGAACATTGGAAAGAGATTGAGAGAGTGAAGCAGACAGGGCAAGTATGCTGAACATTGGAAAGAGATTGAGAGAGTGAAGCAGACAGGGCAAGTATGCTGAACATTGGAAAGAGATTGAGAGAGTGAAGCAGACAGGGCAAGTATGCTGAACATTGGAAAGAGATTGAGAGAGTGAAGCAGACAGGGCAAGTATGCTGAACATTGGAAAGAGATTGAGAGAGTGAAGCAGACAGGGCAAGTATGCTGAACATTGGAAAGAGATTGAGAGAGTGAAGCAGACAGGGCAAGTATGCTGAACATTGGAAAGAGATTGAGAGAGTGAAGCAGACAGGGCAAGTATGCTGAACATTGGAAAGAGATTGAGAGAGTGAAGCAGACAGGGCAAGTATGCTGAACATTGGAAAGAGATTGAGAGAGTGAAGCAGACAGGGCAAGTATGCTGAACATTGGAAAGAGATTGAGAGAGTGAAGCAGACAGGGCAAGTATGCTGAACATTGGAAAGAGATTGAGAGAGTGAAGCAGACAGGGCAAGTATGCTGAACATTGGAAAGAGATTGAGAGAGTGAAGCAGACAGGGCAAGTATGCTGAACATTGGAAAGAGATTGAGAGAGTGAAGCAGACAGGGCAAGTATGCTGAACATTGGAAAGAGATTGAGAGAGTGAAGCAGACAGGGCAAGTATGCTGAACATTGGAAAGAGATTGAGAGAGTGAAGCAGACAGGGCAAGTATGCTGAACATTGGAAAGAGATTGAGAGAGTGAAGCAGACAGGGCAAGTATGCTGAACATTGGAAAGAGATTGAGAGAGTGAAGCAGACAGGGCAAGTATGCTGAACATTGGAAAGAGATTGAGAGAGTGAAGCAGACAGGGCAAGTATGCTGAACATTGGAAAGAGATTGAGAGAGTGAAGCAGACAGGGCAAGTATGCTGAACATTGGAAAGAGATTGAGAGAGTGAAGCAGACAGGGCAAGTATGCTGAACATTGGAAAGAGATTGAGAGAGTGAAGCAGACAGGGCAAGTATGCTGAACATTGGAAAGAGATTGAGAGAGTGAAGCAGACAGGGCAAGTATGCTGAACATTGGAAAGAGATTGAGAGAGTGAAGCAGACAGGGCAAGTATGCTGAACATTGGAAAGAGATTGAGAGAGTGAAGCAGACAGGGCAAGTATGCTGAACATTGGAAAGAGATTGAGAGAGTGAAGCAGACAGGGCAAGTATGCTGAACATTGGAAAGAGATTGAGAGAGTGAAGCAGACAGGGCAAGTATGCTGAACATTGGAAAGAGATTGAGAGAGTGAAGCAGACAGGGCAAGTATGCTGAACATTGGAAAGAGATTGAGAGAGTGAAGCAGACAGGGCAAGTATGCTGAACATTGGAAAGAGATTGAGAGAGTGAGGCAGACAGGGCAAGTATGCTGAACATTGGAAAGAGATTGAGAGAGTGAAGCAGACAGGGCAAGTATGCTGAACATTGGAAAGAGATTGAGAGAGTGAAGCAGACAGGGCAAGTATGCTGAACATTGGAAAGAGATTGAGAGAGTGAAGCAGACAGGGCAAGTATGCTGAACATTGGAAAGAGATTGAGAGAGTGAAGCAGACAGGGCAAGTATGCTGAACATTGGAAAGAGATTGAGAGAGTGAAGCAGACAGGGCAAGTATGCTGAACATTGGAAAGAGATTGAGAGAGTGAAGCAGACAGGGCAAGTATGCTGAACATTGGAAAGAGATTGAGAGAGAGGGATAGGTAAGGAATACGAGATCTAAATAAATTAACATATATTGTCATACACAAAACGTGCTGAAGTTAACGTTAAAACAGACATCATAAATGAAGAGTTTTTAAAAGAGCTGACACTCGTCCACTCTCAAATCGCAAATTGTATTGTAGTTCGATGTGTAACAATGGTGAGAATTTTGTTATTGTTTTTTTTTCTAAAGTAAGAACGGAATGGGTAGAGATAGTTTGTAGAAATTATTGATCGGCTTAGTGCGAGGCACACAATACCAGACGACATAGCGCAACCAATAAGCAAATTTATTCCATAGAAGATCAAAACAGATTAGCCGGGGCTCAGACAAGGGCATATCTGTCAGCCGAGCCCACATGCGTCAATACCAGATCTTTTGTTTATAACGTTCGTGAGCCAAACATGGCCGAGTGTACATGAACACGGTCACGTGACAATTGTTAACAACAAAACGGGACAATATCTTCTAATATATAAAGCTCAGTTGGTGTTTGTGTGTTTGTCTGTTTCACTTTTCGACTGTAAGTTCGGTAACCACGGAAAACCCAAACGACAGACGGGGACCAAATTTGGCAGGAGGGTTCCTTTTAACCTGCAGATGGTTTTAGTATAGTTTTTGTAATTGTCCCCTTTGTCTGAAAGCCGTAAATTAAAAAATCAGAAAATGTAGAGACAAAGAGAGACAAATTAAATTTCATTTCCATTTAACAACTTTATGCCGACGTTAAAAAAGAGTTACTTTTGGTGCAGTCATTTTTTCCACTACTTTATTTTGAGCGGCGCGCTTTCAAAAATCTTTTATTGTCTAATTACGGTGCGCACATTTTCATGTACTCTTCTGAAATTGAGCTGTGTCATTTTATTATAACATTTATATTTGGTTTGGCTTTTACATAAACAATATACACTTATAAAATATACACTTATACAATTTACACTTATACAATATACACTTATACAATATACACTTACACAATTTACACTTATACAATATACACTTATACAATATACACTTACACAATTTAAACTTTGACTACCGGACTTATTAACAGAGGTAGATTAAACTAAATAAAGTAAACCTGAAAACGCTTCATTATTTTGTATTGCGAAATGAATATGTTATGTTAATTTATGTCTGTTTTCTATACTAATGACAACATAATTCCTCAGTCAATTATCACAAAGTTTCAAAATTCTCACATGAAAAGAAGGCTTTACTTGCGCTGACTGATACCTTATACATTATTTACCAAAATATAGCACAGCTTAAATTAAATTAATATACAGTAATATCACTTTCTCTTATATTAGTTTAATAAGTATAATTTTAATCATTGGCTACCGGACTAATGGATAGACCAAGACCAAACATAGTACATATAATCCTGATAATTTAAAGCCTTTTGAAATTCTAAATCGAATTTAACTCCTTCGTGTCCATGGTACCAAAACATATTTTTTTCTTAAAATGGCATAATTATCTCTGTTTCACATAAGATTTCAACTAATAGATAAATCTGATAAATGACTTGGCAAATAAAAAATGTAATAACCAGCAACTAATACATGTACTGGGGAAAAGGGTCAGCACACTACCGCTACAAAGTGCGGGTATATTTCTTGTATAATATATTTATGAAATAATGCTTTTCTACCAATTATAATCTGTTTTTACTTAAATAATTTTAATTAATAATGCCACTTAAGTTAATAAGGGGATTGTTTCATGCATAATTTGTGCATAATTTTTTCAAATAGAAAATATAGCTTGCTTTTATGTGGGGGGGGGGCTAAAGCTGTGTGTTATATTTGAGGCAAGTCTAAGTTTTTGTGACGACGCGTGACGAGAGGGGAGGGGGAGTGAAAATTGACCAAAATCGCGTGACGTCATTTATGGACGGCCCCCTACCAGCACTGTCACTTTTTGGTAGGTGTGTACCGGATTTCGGCTCCAGCAAATCCGGAATCCGGCCATTTTTCAAATCCGGCCATTTTTACAAAATCTTTAATCCGGTACAGCCCTACTTTTTGGGGACTTGAAGATTGAAAGAAAGCGTTCGTAAATCGCAACACAGACTTGCTGCCCTTCCCCCAACACATCCTAGACCGCATCAGACTACCCGGCAGTAGAGTCGACTCCAGCGGATGTTTGCTGCAAGTCAAACTCTTGCCCTCCATACCCCGTGCCATTAGCATGCTTCCAGAGACCCGTGCATTAATTCCCTTTCACGATTATTTTAATGGCATCCATTAAGTTGCCAACTTTAAACTCGTGATAAAGGATTTCTACCTTTAAGTTACTCATTTCCTACAGAATTAATCGCTACTTTCTGCACCAAGGAAAGCGTTATAAAGCCTTTTGTTTAGAAGCAGTGCTTTTACCTGGAGCTAGAATTCGTTAAGTTAAATAGTTCGGCTAAACTGCGATAACAGGTCATCACTCCCTGGAGAATAACTATTGAGTATTCTTTGAAAACCCATGAGGTTCAATTGTTTAACGTTGGCGTAGCCACCGGTATGCTAAATCCCGCCCGGGGCGTGAAAAAGAATCGTACTCGCCCTGACCAAAGAATCGCCAACATTGGGCCGAAATTTAATCCTCATCTTCATAAAAAAAACAATGTAAAGGGTGGGGTGGGTGGAGTAATGCTCTCTCCGCACTCCCAATACAATGTCTCGTGATGCTTACTAGTTTAGGTATGTATGGCATCTGTCCGTCTACGAAAGACGATAGATTTATCTTTATTTTCTGCAGCTCTTGGTGTGGCTGATGAGACCAATCCTTGAGTGGCAGTCTCTTCTGCATGACACACACACGAAAGCAGTGGGGCAGTGTTTCCTGGCCTTTCTCCTCGCTCTTTTCCCGACTGCTTCTGCCCTAGTTTGCTCCTCTGCTCTTAGTGATCCTCCTTTCACTATAGCCCGCCACATGGACCTATCCTCTGCCAGGTTTTCCCAGTTTTGTATATCAATGTTGGCTACTTTCATGTCTCTCTTGCATATGTCCACGTATCTGAGACATGGCCGACCAACCGACCTTTTCCCTGTCGCCAGCTCGCTGTAGAGCACATCCTTGGGTATGCGACCACTTTGCATCCTCTTGACGTGTCCAAGCCAACGGAGGCGTCTTTGGCTTAATATTGCTGCAATACTACTCATGCTTGCTTGAGCCAGGACCTCTGTGTTGGGGACTTTCTCTTGCCATTTGATGTCTAGGATGCGGCGCAGGCATCTGAGGTGGAAGCTATTGAGCCTTCTTTCATGCCTGGTATAGGTGGTCCAAGACTCGCATCCATAGAGGAGTGTGCTCAGTACGCAGGCCTGGTATACCTGCAGCTTAGTCCTTGCTGTGAGTTTGGCATTGGACCAGACTCTTTTGTACAGTCTAGCCATAACAGTTGCTGCCTTCCCTATCCTGCTACTTATCTCATCTTCCAGTGAGAGGGTGCTCGAGAAGTTCGATCCCAGATAAGTAAAACTGTCAACAGCATCCAGGTTGCAGTCATCAATGGTGATAGTCGGGAGAGAGGCAGCATCCTGTGCCATAATGTTGGTTTTCTTTATACTTATGGTCAGGCCAAACTCTTTGCAGGCAGCGGAGAAGCTGGATACAAGGTTCTGCAGGCCGTCTGCTGTGTGGGATATTAAGGCGGCATCGTCTGCAAATAAGAGCTCGCGCAGCAAAATCTTCCTTATTTTGGTCTTGGCTTTAAGTCGGGCAATATTGAATAATCTCCCGTCAGCTCTGGTGTGTATGTATATCCCCTCGCTGTTGTTCTTGAAGGCATACTGGAGTAAGATGGGAAAGAATATTGCGAATAGAGTAGGTGCCAACACGCAGCCTTGCTTTACTCCACTACTTACTGGGAAAGCCTCGGAGGTGGCACCGTTATAGCACATTGTGCCCTGCATGTTTTCGTGGAATTGCTTGATGATGTTAAGCAGATGTGTAGGGCAGCCTATTTTTACTAAGATCTGAAAAAGGCCGCTTCTGCTGACAAGATCAAAAGCTTTAGTTAGCTCGACGAACGCGATGTATAGAGGCATATGTTGCTCCCTGCATTTCTCCTGCAGCTGGCGCAGAGAGAAGATCATGTCTATGGTTGATCTTTCGGCTCGAAAGCCGCACTGCGATTCTGGGAGTACACGCGATGCTAGGGTCTGTAGGCGTGTCAATGCAACTCGGGCGAAGGCCTTTCCAACTATACTGAGGAGAGAGATTCCACGATAGTTGTTGCAGTCACTCTTGTCTCCTTTATTTTTATACAGTGTAACGATGTTGGCATCTTTCAGCTCCTGTGGTATCTGCCCCTGTTCCCAGCACAGAGTGAGGAGGTCATGCAAAGGCTGTAAAAGTATTTCTTTTCCACATTTGAGAACTTCTGGTGGAATTCCATCATTACCAGGAGCTTTCCCGCAAGCTAGGCAATCTATGGCTCTACTTAGCTCGACCATTGTGGGTAGGCTACCGAGCTCTTCCATGACCGGCAGGTCTGGGATATCGTCCAGGGCAGCAGTTGAGACATGGTTTATAGTTGCGTACAATTCCAGGTAGTGCTCGATCCACCGTTTGAGTTGCTTGTCCCGATCAGTGATAATTTCCCCTGCTTTTGACATTAAGGGTGCTGTCTTGGAGGTCAGAGGGCCTGTTGCTTGTTTTATATTCTCGTACATAGCCTTTGTATCGCCTCTATCAGCAGCTGACTGTATGCTGGAACTTAGATTGAGCCAGTACGTGTTAGCGTAGTGGCGAGCTGCCTGCTGGGCATTTTTCTTGGCGCTCTTAAGGGAATGTAGAGTTTCTGCAAGTTTAGGTAGGTCATCCTTAATTCTGCATATATTATACGTACCACTTTCAACAGGCATTTCAGGATTCTGTACCTCTGTCCTGGAGGCATAGGAGTTGGGAACAATGATGGTCAGGACAACAATGGTGGGGCAAAGGTGGTGGGGAAGAGAGTGGTGGAAACAAGGATGGATGGGGACGAAGGTGGTCGGTACAAGGATGGTGGTGAAAAGGAAGGTGGTGGCGACAAGGATAGAGGGGGGCAAAGGTGGTGGGGAGCAGGGTGGTGGGGGAAAGGATAGTGGAGTTAAGGGGTGAAGACTGCTTGTCAACTAAAGTTTGACATGCAGACCAACGACTTACTTTCACTTTCACGATCATGACTGAGAACCAAAAGACATTAGATATAAATCATGGCTCCCTCAATGCAACTTACTATATGCGAACGATGCCAGAGAGGATCCATAAAAAAAAACTGACAGCCCAAAAAATATTTCCATTATTATACAGAGCGGACTATGATACCACAAAATGTCCGAGGGAATCGATAAAAAGCTGGCCACCTTCCAAGTTCATTTTGCTGTTTTCGTGGTGGATCGTGGGGAAAAGGCGTGTAACTTGCGGTCGTTGGTGTAAAAATTCAGATAAATGTTATTAATTTACATGGTCATTTAACATCTTATTAGGTAATAAGTTTGGTAAAATATCAGCAGTAACTTAATGACATTAAAACCTTCTCAACTAAAACAACTGGAAGTTGACACATTTTTTAACGTAACTCAAACTCTGTAACTCTTTTGTTGGTCTTTTGTGGAACCCTCACTCCACCTCCACTCCCCTCTTACATACACAGACACACACACATATTCCCCCCCCTCTCTCTCTCTCTGTTATCCTTGTATCTACTGTAAAATCGGATAAACCCTGAGTTTCTCTTGTTGGGTTTCCCAAAGGGGTGTGATAAGACAGTTGAGAGTTTAATAGAGATCAGGGAGAGAAATTACTTATGGGAGGCGTTATACGGAGATTTCTCCAAATAACTCCCGGCGTTATACGGAGATTTCTTTTTTTAAAAACAAACAAAATTTCCGTTCTAATTTAGTATATATGTACCTATCATAGCTTAAAATTTATTTCAAAAAGATTTATGATTTTAAAATTAATTTGGTAAAAGCAAAGAGAACGGTGCGCTCGATAAATCGTATTTTTGGTTGCTATATTACTTGTTGTTTTTTCTATTTTAATTTTTTTTAAAGACAACTAAACCTAACCCAGACCCTAAAACTGAAACTACAACCTTAAAAAAAAGACTCAAACGAAACTCTTTTTCTATTTTAATTTTAAAAATAGACAACTAAACCTAACCCAGACCCTAAAACTGAAACTACAACCTTAAAAAAAAGACTCAAACGAAACTCGAACCTCCACTTGACACTTAGAGTTCAAGAATCTAATGCCCTAACCGTGAGACCGCAGAAATCGTATGATTTTTTAACCCTAGAACTGTCCTAACGGCCGATGGTCGGCCGTTATCCCCCGTTCTGTGGTGTCCCGGCCGATATAAACGGCCGTTAGTAAAATCGTCATTAAAAATGCGAATTATTTTATTTACGTTTAGTAAGGGGACATCACTGTTAATAAATGAATTTCCTTCCTGTTTCCTTATGTTGTTTTTTTTACAACGTGTGCTTATCGAGTGTTATTTTGTGAGTAAAGGCGAGTGAAAATTTTCTGAATTTTTTTTGGACTGCCAAAATGTCTGGCGCTGGAGAGGGTCCATCTGGATCGGGAAATTAACATTGAATATCTTTATTTAATTTATTTTAATTGGAGACCATTTAAAATAATAATTTCATGGACTTTCCACAACTAAGTGATGATAGTGCTAGTAGCAGTGAGGACGACATAGAGTCTAACATTGACGAAATTAGCACTGCATCTCCCTGTCATAGTGATGTGATTTTACTGACAAATTTGTTTGGGAGTGCATTGATATAGAGCAGAACAGACTCAGAATAGATCCTAATTTTACTATCAGAATATAAATTTTGAAATGTGTTCAGAGTAATCAGAGCCTATTAATTTTTAAAATTTAATTTCTGATGATGAACTATTAACAGTCTCAAAGTTGAATGTCGGTGAAAGTGAAAGCAAATTCTGACATAAAGGTTCAACAACCTGGGATTCAATGTGTCTTGCTATACACAGATACCTCTGTGCATCAGCTGTTATAATTGAAAGCAAGAAGGACTGCTTTGTTTGTAGTGACAGAAGAAAAGACAAAAAAACTTGATAGGGCAGAGGACAGAAATGACACTTGTGTCCTGGTTGCAAAGCTGGGTGCCACGAGCTTTGCGAGCCTCACTTCATTCATCAGACCGACCAGGGTCTTAGTCGGAAAAGAAAAATAATCAAAGACATTCATGTTTGTGGTCTTTGTTTTCACAAATATTGTAATAAAACATTGTTTGATTTAATAGAAAAGGAATTTGTTAAGTCAGTTAAATGATCAAAGTGATATAATGTCCCTTTTCTTTTTTTTTGGAGTGACCGAAATTTGAAGGTTATGAAAGAAAATAATTCACCAAAATTACATTTGTCAAACAAATGACATATAACTATACATTTTCTGAAAGAGTATTGCTTCTAGTATCTGAAAATCTTGGTTTTATGACAGTTAGAACAAGTTATAGAGTGTGAGGGTGGTTTGAATGCAGAAGATGAGTAGTAAAATTTTACTCACTCTGTGAAGGTCAAGGTCAATGTCAACATACATAATATAAAAACAAATTATTTATATACCATAAGAAACCTCATCCAATGTACTTTCAGAAAATGTATACATGTTAGGGTCTCAGAGTTCATTTAGTATGGGATTTTGCCATTTTTAATAAGCCTATGAAAAAAGCTAAAATGGCAGGACGCTACAGAAAAATTGACTGGACAGTTCTAGGGTTAAAATCTTATATCAAAACGGCAAGTAGTCACATGACCAGCCAAAAAAATTTGCGTATGACGCTAAAAATCATGGGAAATATCTGTCTATAATGCCCAGCGTTATACGGAGATATCTCCGAATAATCACTTCGATTACTTATTTCCTATTTATTTTGCCTGCTCTGTAAGTTTCTAACATCACCACAGTTATTTCTCACTGCATACGATAATAAGTAAAAGGGCCGGCCCTAGAGTGTGCGGGGCCCAAGGCAGCAAACGATGTGCGGGGCCCAAGGCAGCAAACGATGTGCGGGGCCCAAGGCAGCAAACGATGAGCGGGGCCCCAAGGCTGCAGATAAGGAAAGAGACCCATGCAATTTTTTTTTCATTTTTACATATATTAAAATAATGGGGAATGCAAAATTAAATTACTTAGATTTTTACTCTATAACATAACAGCATTGAAATAACTACAGTTTTATTCATTTTATTATTTTAATTGAAGATCATAAAACTAAAAAAATATGCTAATAATTAAAATGTTTTGTGTGGTATGCTAACTGACGGTTTATATATATATATATATATATATATATATATATATATATATATATATATATATATAATCAATATGCATAATTTGCAATATCTGTAACGTCTGTAGTGTCTGTCCGTGACGCTACTAATTTTAGAAAGCAGCGAACCAAATTACTGCACCAATGCATCAAAAGGTGTGCAAATTAAAGATGCGCTGTAAACAATATTATATGACGTCATTGTTTTAGCTCATATTTTAATTTTGGAAAAGGAAACTAAGTAAAAAGAGGATTTGATGATGGTTAATTTTAAAATCCAAAAAAACAAAGGGGGCGCCGTAGGCGCCCTACAACTCCTATTATAAAAAACTTTGGGTGCATTTCAGAAATTTTAATATTTTATCAAACAAGGACAAGTTAGTTAGGCTTTTGAAAAAGGTGGGCGCCGTAGGCGCTCTAAAAAATTGCATTTTTTTTCAAAATAAATAAGATTTCAGCTGAAAATTTTCGTCATTTTTGACGGGTAATACACTAGAATATATATATATATATATATAACATTAAAACTACTTAAACTAGCGTTGGTTTGGTGCAGTGGCGTAGCTAGAACTTTTGCCGCCCGGGGCGGTCTCCAATGTGCCGCCCTTTTTAGGGACCGTCCATAAATGACGTCACGCACCTGGGGTGGGGAGGGGAGTCATAAACTTGTGACGAGGGGGGTGTGTTTGAGAAATGTGACGTCACGTCAAAACGCACAACTTTAAATAAAATTTCCACTTAAATATTGATTACTGACACTTTATACAATGACGTTTACGTAAAACGTGTGTCACGATATTAGAGTGCAGCCTTGCACTAAAAACATACTTAAATGACTAAAATTTTATTTGAAACATGCTTATTTTCAAATAGAAAATACAGCTTTCATGGTGTGGGTGGTCAAAACTTTATGGCGTCATATTGAAGAAAAGGTCTAAGTTTTTGTGATGACGTGTGACGATGGCGGAGGGGGTGAAAAATCAGCCAAAATCACGTGAAGCCATTTATGGACGGCAAATTAGTCGATTATATGATGGTTTTTATAAATTAATAAAGTTGAACATGTTTACTATTGAATGCCAAATTTATGTAAGCAGTAATTAAAGAGGCCGCAAAGATGACATACCTATAAATACACAATTATAAAAATACACTATACATTTTTAAAGGCCACAAGAAAGTCGCAGGTCCACATACCCCCCCCCCAATGAGACAAAACATATTCCAAATTTACACACAAAAAAACATTATCAATTACTATTCTTTTATTTTATATTTATAAATAAATGTTTTTTTACAAACAAAGAAAGTGTACACATTAGCATGTAATCATATTTATACATTTACTTTTCTAACTTTCATAATAGAAAAACGTGAATTATGCTATCAAAATTTTATTTATTTGTAATATCTTGTTCTATGGACAATATTGCAAGATTTTTTTGTCTTAAATCGCTCATTGTGGAACGAAGATAATTTTTAACAACTTCACTTTGGAGAAGCTCCTTTCACAACTAGCGACACTGATAGCAATTGTTGAAAACATTATTGGCAAAATTACAATGTTGGGTACAGAATTTTCCAATCTTACTTATGAATAAATTTTAATAGATCAAGGGGGCCTTTCCCCCCGTTTTTTCTAACATACCGGTAATGCTTCTTCTTGTAGTGTAGATACAGCCATAAAAACCTGGACCCTTTTTCTTTCAATATTGAACTGTTCTTTATCAATGTCAATAAAGTAATTTATTTCATTTTCAAATGCTTCATTTAGTAGGTTACATGGTATTAAATACGAATATTTTCATGCAAGGACTTGCAACTCATCAAAGCGTTCTTTTATTTTCTGTTATAATTCCATCCATGGATAATAACATTTCCCGTCGTACTTCTCATTCTAAAGAGAGAACCACGTCTTCTTAATTTTCCCCACTCATATTTTTTCTCCTTCTAACTCAGCGTTCAGTTGATATCCCCAACTCTTCACAAATTGTTTGACTGATATAACAGCGTTTTGTATTAGCACATCTCTTTGTTTCGTGCAATGGGTTTGCATTAATATAAAAAATGACGGTTTCCCATAAATTGAGATAACAAAGAAAAGAAAAAGATTGCATTTAATGAGTAAAATTTAAGCATCTTATTTCTTATCTAATTTTACTAGTTACTTCTTCAGATGTTAATTTTTTCCAAGACGCTTGAAATTTTAAAGTATGTCTTTTTCGAAATTATTTATGCCTATTGTGGTGTTTATTAACAGAAATTTGAATATGTTCATGTTCTTGCAATAAACCTTAATAATTTTCCATAAAATAGACGAATTCAAATTATTTACACATTACTTTAATTGAATAGGCGTAACATTTTTAATGAATAACAGTATTTTAATGAAAAACACAAATTATTTGTGCTACTTTAAAGCAATAAAAACAAAACATATTTAATTTTTAATAATGTACCTTACAATAATTTTCTGAAAACTCAAACAGTAATATACATTACCCATATTTTATATAAATTACTGCTTGCAAGTTAAACACTTTATTTGAACCACCGTGAGTTGTAGGTACTTGTTCGCGCATCATTCTGCGAATGTCGAAATGCCACGCAAAAACCATCGTGGCGATATTAATAGTACATTATTGGGCCCAGCGGTGATGTGTTTTTTGTGTAGTTTTCTTATAAAAGCGTCATCTGGTCGTATCGTATACCGCTTAATTTTCCAAATAAATCAATACCTTTTTTGAGTGATTTTAAATTTTTGAACGGTTTTGCGTTACTATTACATCCACACATCTACTATGTAATCAAACAAATGTTGTGGGAATCCGTTAATTAGGACCAGAAATTACGAATATTTTTGTTTCACCTTGGTTTTCCCCCTTCAAAAGAAAAAGAATGGTTGCCGGAATAGGTTGCACTTTTCAAATGCCCACAAATGCCGCCCCTAAATTCCGCCCCTAAATGCGTGCCACCCGGGGCGGACCGCCCCCCACCGCCCCCTCTAGCTACGCCACTGGTTTGGTGTTATCTCATACTTATACTTCTACCTTGTTTTTACAACTTACAAGAAAACTTGCGAGCTTTGGCGGCTGCAAAATCCGGAAATTAGTTCATTGTTGTCAAGATCCTTAGCTACGTCATTCTCAATGGACAAAATAGCTAAGTTACTGAGCCGATCTTGAATAATTTTTTATCGCATATAGGTTTTAATAAGTTTTATAGAACGGCTTCTTTCTCCGAAAGCCACAGTGACAGAAATAGTTGTGTGTTTATAGGAAAGTCACTATACCACTTGTTTACTGAAAGAAACTGCAAAATCTTAACAGGATCGTTGTAGGTGACTGCAGTAATTATGGAACTCAATGACTGCAACTCTTCAGGTTCCTTACTTTCGCAGGCTGTGAGATTTTTCTCCTGCTTTTTCTCCAGGTTTATATTGCAGTTCAGTATATCACTTTTTTGATGGTGTAATTAATGAAATGTTTGATGAAATCCAAACGAGTCATGATGCCTTCGTAGTTATTCAAAGTTACTGTCCATCGACATGATTGCCATTTCAACAACCAGGTCTAGAAAGTATATGCGAAATTTTCGTCGTGCATCTACAAATCCTTCATCTTATCGTTCATATGTAACTTTTTGGGGGGTTCATTTTCGCACTCTCGTCTCTTTGAAAATGGGTTCAACTGCTGTTGTTTCAAAACCGATATTTCTGTAAAATTTCAACCATTTGCAAGTATGTTCCATGCGGTCAACTGCAGCTGCTAGATCGAAAGAAATATTTTGTATTTCTTTGCTAATGTGTATTTCTTTGCTAATGTAATTAAATTGGGACAATTTGTCGAACTAAAAAGCAATTAAAAGAATGGAATTGAAGTTCTTAAAATGTTTGCACAATTACTCGACTTCCATTCGAGCTTTTCGATCACTACTTTGCTCTGCAAATTCGAAAATTTTATCATAGATTTCGCCTGTTAGATATCGCACTGCCTTTAGACTTTCCACGCAGTTTCCCCATCTGGGCCATCTTGTTTCAAAAAGTGTTTTCATGAAATATTTCCAACATACTCGGAAAGGATAGCCCATCGCTTTGTTGTGCAAATTGAAGTACAGTAACATTATAGTTAGATAATAAATAAGAGGTAAAACGGTAAGACATGTCATAATATAAAATATACACCTAGCCCCATATAAAGGACCATAGCAATTTAAAGCCTAAAAATAGCGTTTCCGTATTTTAAAAAATGCTTTCTAAAATTAAAATGATTTAGGAAAAGACAGTGTTAATTAGGATATAGGGTGATTATAATATTTTATTATATTAGTATGCTATTTATCTAATTTTTTATCCCGAAAAAAAAATTAATATTAAATTTTATTGATCCCGTTGTTAAAAAAAACAAGTATTACTTAATAGTAGTAAAATTGTAAATTAAAAAAAATAGTAAAATATTTAGTTTTAGTCAAAGCGCGGGGCCCTGTAAAGCGAGGGGCCCTGTAAAGCGAGGGGCCCAAGGTGGTTGTCTAGTTCACCGTGCCTTAAGGCCGGCCCTGACAAGTAATAACTAAATTACACACTGCAGACAGCATTTCTAACAAAATAGCCTATGTTATTCTCATTTGTGATAGGAGGCAAAGTTTTTATGACACGACAATGATTTCGTTTAGATCAACTCTTGCAAAAAAATGTCATTGGCCAAGGATATGTAAACCTTGACGCTGGTGAAAGTAAATGAGTGGGCAATAAGTTTCAAAAAGTAATAAATGACAGGAAATAACAATCAGGGTGTAAAGTAATAACAGGATGTGTAAATAAAGTACAATAAAAGAAGTAAATAAGGTATTTTTTATTCAACTAACTCAAGCAGTTACATATAAATAAATCAGTTAGAGTTTTAGAGTGTTAACATATATATTTAACTTATTAGTAAGTAACAAGTATTTTTAACAGCTCCAAATGGCAAAGCCTATGAATGATATTTTCGTATTGTTGTGTTTCCTTCTATATGTCACATTTTGTAAAGCTATAATTTGTGAAAATTTAGAAAAGATGCACATAATTAAAAGGGGGGGGGGAGATTAAAGCAAAATTACATCATATCACAAAAACATGAGCATTATTTGTTATATGTAATGAATATCACCAAATTAAAGATGTTTTTTACCTTAATCTGTTAAGCAAAAATATAATTATTTTAATTTTTAAACCATATATCATATATGTTTATATGTTTTAATTTATATTTGTTTAATCTTTTTACAATGTAATTTTTTATATTCTAAAAAAATGAAATATTTAAGAATATATTACCTGCTATTAAGTAATTAACTTTTAATTTTTTTTAAATTAGTTTTCCTGCTGGTATATTGCCATATTAAACATTGATAAACAATATACCAACATAAACTTAACTCTTACTGGAAAAAGAATTAGAATAATAAATTGTAGAATTTAACATCTTGGCCTAATCATTACATAATAGCAACAATTTAAAAGCAACCTGTATTTTAAAGTAAAATTTGCTTTCCATACCATGATGGCTTATGGGGACAATTGAAGCAGCATTCATAAGATTGTTTAGTCACCACATACGAGGGGATTGTGTGGCTAGCACAATGCCCAGCTGCCTTTACTTTACCCCAACTAATGTCAGGTACCTATTCTGAGCTGGTTGAAAATCAGAGACACCCACTATACACAGGAACAAGCCCTTGACTTCACGGAGACTCAAACCTGTGACTCTCTGTATGCCAGCCCAGCGCGCTGTTACTTGACCAACGCGCCCCATATTAGTATTAGTATTCCTGCATTTATCATTTAATTATGATAATGATTCATCATGCATGAATGCATTATACATAGTATTTTTTTAATGATATACCAAATACTTTTAGCCGAAGGCTAACACTATTTACTTTTAACTAGGGCTGCGGAAATTAACTATTAATTTCTCAATTAATCGTTTAAAAATTTTAACGATTAAAATATTTTTTAACGATTAATCGACCCATCACTTACAAATTATTGGAAGTCAAAAATTACCAAAAAAACTCAACGACAGAAAATGACGACAGCTCTTCTGATGAATTACTGCGTTACAAAATGGAGATGAAAGTTCCTGAATCCTTTAACCCTATACAATGATGGAAACTTAATGAACACCGATATCCGATAATGTCATTCCTTGCCAAGACCGTTTTGTACATACCAGTTACCTCAGTTCCATGTGAATAATTGTTCAGCTCCGCTGGTTATATTGTCAATTTGACACGCTCATCACTTTAACCACATAATGTCAACACACTTGTCTTTTTTGCGTAGTTGGTTAAAGGATGACATATAAAGGAGACATTCCAGTTTTATTTAGATTTTCAACAAGAATGTTTAATTTTAATAAGTGTTATGACATCATACATTTTAATTTTTGGCTTTAATCGCAATTAACGAATAATTAATCGTTAATTTTTCAAAATTTAACTATTAAATTTAAATTAATTGTTAACAGCCCTACTTTTAACTATAGTAAAGGATCTAATAATTATACAGTATAGTCAGTTAAGTAATAAGTGGTAATAGTACAGCTAGTATTAGGCTTAAATAGTATAAACCCCACTCTAATTTTCATCATTAAATGGATAATTGATAGTAATTAATAGTAATTAATTATTAATAATGTTAGTTCAGTTAAAACTTAAATCTCTTATTAGTATTAGAATTATATTATTTGACCGACGCCAAGCAGGAATTTAGAATCACCGCACAGCAAATTTTGTAAAATATTGCACAAAAAATGGACTTTGTGCAACTTTGCACACGAGTTGTTGTTTTTTACCTTTGCACACGGACCAATGAAGCTTAGACTTAGACTACTTAGAGGGAACATTGCATGGTAGGCTAGGCAAACAATTTCTCTAAATGGAAACAATAATCGTTATCAACATTTTGAACATTCATGTCAGTTAATAGTTTAAAACCAAAATGTTCATGTAATGGTCCGGAAATTACTTTATATTTATCGGCCGAAATATTTTATTTTTTGACTTCCAGTACATTTATAAGTGGTGGGTCGATTAATCGTTAAAAAAATTTAATCATTAAAAATCCTTAACCATTAATTAAGAAATTAATCATTTATTTCCGCAGCCCTAATTTAAATTTTTTAATTAATACACACATAACACATAAATAAGCCCAGATCTATTAATATAGTATTACAGTATATATGATATAAAATATGAAGAGTTTGTTAAAATATTATAGCGACTTAGTTTTTTTCAAAGTGTTTACTGTTAAGAGCACTAAGGCTAGTGGTAGCAAGTGTTATGACTTGTCGTAGCACTAGCAACATCCCGATGAATTCTCTGCTGCCACGACTAGTCGTAGCAGAAGTTTCCTGGCTAGAGTTATGACTAGTCCTAAAAATCTGGTATGTGATTACAGTTACGACAAAAGCTGTATTTTAATTATGCTAATACTAATACTATTTTTTTTTATTCTCAAGTTATCGGCATCACACACAAGAGAGGTAAACACGACGTCACCAACGGATGATGCATGAGTTTTTAAAACTAAAGAAAAATACCTCGCTAACTTTAACTAACGGTTTAACCAGTCCTCTTATTTAGAACGGTTAATCACGAGTCCTCTAATTTAAAGTTGACTATAAACCATCAATGTTTACTTAATTGTTCCTAAGCTTATTTTTTTTAAAAATTCTCTGAATTGAAGGCATCTCGAAAAAATAGCTGAACGCAAGCAAGCTTTGATGTCATAATCAGACGACACGAGGCGAAAATTTTATGCATCCTCTCGTTGGTTCTCAAAATATAGGAAAATACGGACCGGCGGTTAACCGATATTGTTTTGAACGGCTAACCGGTTCTTAAAAAACTAGCAGTCTTAACAACCTTAGTTCAAATCCTGATGCCGGCGAATTTTTAAAAAAAGCATTTTAATTTTTTTTAATGATTTTTTATATAATACTGTAATATATTTATTTTAACCGCATAATAAGGGTGTTGGCAAACCTGGTGATTGTAATTTTTGTACTGCTTATAAGTTAATAGTTATTCTGTAAAGCGGATGGCGGATACATTGATTAAATATATTTAAATAAATTGAGATTTTAGAATTAATACACACATAAATTTAAATAAACCCATATGCCATATTCCATATCTTTTAATAACCTATTACTATTACTATTATTTACTATTATATTATATATATGTGTATAATGTATAATTATAAAATATTATGAAGAGTCTGGTTTATTAAGATAGTCTTACTGAGTCTTAGATAGCCTACCCTATTATAGCTACTTAGATTTTTCAAAGTGGCTAATGGTCAACTAGTCATAGCACTTGCCACGAAAAGGAAACTTCTGCTACGACATGTCGTAACGCTAGCAACATCCTAACATGATACTGACTAATAATATGAATATTATTTTATTATTTATTATTTAAAATTTATTTAAAATGTTCAAACTAAAAGTTTTTAAAAATACTCATACAGATAGAATAATGAAAATTTACCTTGCTATTTTGATGACTTTTAAAACTATATAATACTGCTAAGTCCACTAATCTTGTTTGCTTTCATTTCACTTGATTTTTAAAATGTACACTGAACACGATTTTTTTTATTTCCATCACATCAACATAAAATAATCACCATGGCCATATTGTTTACAAATAACCTCCCCTGTCAACCAGGTTTCCAAATATTGTTTCGATCTAAACATATTTGTGAAAGATTTCTTTTAATGCTTAAGCATACATTTAGAATTACTATGCTGTAGCTTGACAAATTTAAAATCAATTACATTCTTTTTTATATTTAATTAAAATTCGTGAAGAAACTAAGTTACTTTTTTTATTATTATTATTTCTTTTAAGGTCGAAATATTTCAGAAATTAATTTGGCTTTTTGGCTTTTCTTAATTTATAGCCTTAGTGATCTAAAAGCTTAATAAAAGCCATTAAACTATTATGGGATGTAAAATTACTTGATTGTTTTTAATTGAAATAATTTTTAAGATAATTTTGAGAATTGTATTTGAATAATGGTGTTTTAGGTATGAAAATATTTTTGCCATGGCATCTTCCTTGAATCTGGCATATACACAAACTAAGAGGTCATAGTCTATAGTCATCACAATAAACTAATTGTACATGGATGAGGCGGAAGCCTTTGGGAATTATGGCAAACTTAACCTTTTCTAGGCCTGTGTTACTAGCCCTGAAGGCGTTAAAGAACAATTTTATAACTTTTGAAAACCGGTATTTTAAGGCTAAAGCTTTAGAATTTTTCTTTGAAAATTATCCTTATTAGTCCTTATCTTCTAGAATAAAATGATAAGTTTTTCATATTCATTGGCATTGGTCATTGATACATTTCATTGTCATTATTTTGACATTATTGTTATTATTATCTTTTAAAATCTATCTTACACTTAAAAGCCTTAGTCTATGTACTAGGGGTCGTCCATAAATGACGTCACGCACCTGGGAGGGGGGTCACGCATTGTGATGAGGGAGAGTTTAAGAAATGTCATGTCACATCAAAACCGCAACTTTAAATAAAGTAAATTTAGTAAAAGTGGTAATCCTGCAGATTTTACACGTATATTATTTCACAGCGAAATTTTATTTTCTCGTGAGAACTTACGTTTTTAATTTATTAAATGCATTAATATATGTCATTATATGTTGTATTTCAGCTATTTCAACGCTAATTTGTGAGTCTTTTTAATTTCTAAGGCATTTTTTCGGCTCTCAACAGTAAATAGTCCGATCGTGATGCAATCATTTTGTTTACGAAACACTCTGCTTGCCGGATTGTCCCATTAAGAAGCCAAATTGAAATTTCTCACTTACAAACAAACAAAATAAGAATCAAATATGTAGTAACGAAACAAAATATTAAATTTTCTGTAAAGTATTTATTGATCTTGTAAGGGCAATAAAATAGATGAATTAATGAATGAAACAAATGATTATAATTTAGAAAAACATCATGACATTGAAGAATTTTCAAAAAGATTGTTTATAGAGAAACATTATATTTATATTGCCTGTCGTTGTACACAATTCAATAGTGAAAACCAAAAAAATTAAAAGAAGTAATTAAACAGCACTTCACTTTGATATTATAATTCTGATAGATTAGTCAGACAATATAACTATAAAATAGTTAACTACATTAAAATGCTGAGGGTATATTAAGAAAAAATATATTTGACATTAAACTGAACATTGATACTAACAATAAACTGTTTAGACATTACTTTTATTCTTTAAAAAATCTTGCATTAAATATACATTATATTTCAACAAAAGCATTCACAGATCTTTAAATGAATTGAAGTATAATCAATAAAAATTAAGTTTTCAATACAAAGACTAGTGAAGTTATTCTAAATAAGTATTTTTGAATTATTTTCAAGAGTTTCAGTTATAAAACATTAACCAACATATTTAATTTTTAATGCAGTAATTATTTAATAACAATCTAAAATCTGTAATTTTCAGAGATAATTTTTAAAAATGTAGAAAACATGTCCTCATCACGAAACTTATTTCTAAAGACAAATTCGTGCAAGTATGACGTAAATAAATCGCTGGACGTTCCGAATTGCCGTCTCAGTTTGCGTTTAGCTCGCATCCACATGTTTTCTACATTTTCTGTATGAATCTCCCTGTCTACCGGATCAACAAAATTTCTCTGATGGATTATTACATCATGCATATAAATGCCATTGCCTATTTGGTCTATATGAGCATAGGCTGGCCAGCCATCTGAAATTATATGGGTTCCTGGGAGAATGTATCTTCTAATTAATGGTTCTAATGTTGTGGCCCTTCGATCGGGTACCTCTATCAAAAAACATTTACCCGAACCCCGCTCAATCCCCCCAAATACCCAGTGGCCATCTCGCCACTGCCCCCGGTGATACTTCCTATGGAAATACTTGGATTCATCAATTTCTACAATTATGGGAACCCCATTGTCGTCGAGTCCCCCAATTTCATCAGCATTATTTTCTAGCCACACTGCACATTCGTCCCTCATAAAATTACACCAATCTACAACTGTATGGTCAGTTGTAACTCCTGCCTCATGTTTAATGAAAGTTTGTGGCAGGTCATAACACCAACAGTATATCATTATAAGCAACTGTTTCAGGGACAGGTGGCTGCCTTCAAAAAACGAACCCTCTCTCAGCGGTCTTCTGATCTTACATGTTGCACAGTACCAGCTCTTCCCATCACTACATCTGGCATTTGCATTTAATCGACATGCTTGCCCACATCTAACACACACAAAGCTGTTGCGTAACAGGGCACGTTCAGCCAACCATCTAATGGACGCGTCTGTGTCAGTCAGCTCCGGCAATAATGACGCAAGGTTAAACCTTTCATTTCTTGTTGCCATTGGTACTATTGTGTTATTAGGCACAATCTCCGTGGACGCTCGAGGTCTACCGGCCATGCTGTCACTAACCTGGTTATGATTTATATAAAGTAACGATGAAATAAACAATTCAACATAAAGACTAAAGAAGATTACAAAGGCAAACTTCCAAAATTTCAAAATCTATATTTATACAACATAGATTGATTAAGAATTTAAAAGTAAATGGCCCGAACGTATGTACAAAGATTGTCAATTAATATTGGTAAACTCATCCCTTTCCCGTCTAGACAAAGATGGGGTCATGATAAGCAGTTCAAGCTATTAAGTGAAAGAACACAAAACAGGAGCTGCTCATTCCAACCAAGGACAATTAGGGATTGGAACAAGATTGGATTAGTTGAGACAACAACAATATCACAGTGTCTATTGCCTCCTGCTCTACAACATCAAGTCACCGAATAGCAGCCCTGCCAAAGTATCATCTTCACATATTTTCATGTATTGAACATTGTCAACTATATGATTATTATTTTATCTTCACCAAATTAAAATAGACATGGGTCTTATCTTGATTTATTAAATTAAGCATCTAATTATAAATGTTCAATTTACGCGGAGTTACATTTATCATTTACTTACATATGAAAATTTAAAAAACAAAGTTTGTACTTACAAAGTCCAAATGGCAGAAAGTGCAGGCTCAATGAGATTATTGAAATAATTTAATCAACTTAGAAAATTGTGGTAGGCGTAAACAATACGACTAACTATTTGCGAGGAAGAGCGAGTGTGTCTGCGTATGGGTCAGTGACCTCAGGATAAAAATAACACCGGAAAGAACCACACGAGTAATTTACCGCGTAAAAAATTAAATTCTGTTAGAATTAGATGTGAGTTTTTGAATATAATTATTAAATAATTCGAGAATAGGGGCCATCCATATATTACGTACGCAAGGAGGGGGAGGGAGTCTTAAATTTACGGCATTTTGCGTATGCATGCGTACGGAGGGGGGAGGGGGGTATCGACTGAATGTGTACGTACTCACAACAAATTTAATTTGCATAATACTAAGCATAGTAACGTAAACCGCTCTGGCTGCAAACGGCATTCGAGACCGACTGAGTCAAGACTGATATGCAATAATGTTATATAATTTATTGCAAACGAAATTGTGAACTTTTAATTGCTTTGAAGTAATTAACATTTGATTCAGACCAAACGTTTACACATCATTAAAATATATCCGTCGGATTTATATTTACATTTCTTGAAATTAGTTGAAGTTTCTCTTTCGCCCACCGGTGCCTTAGCCGTTATAAACACACAACGGACGGCGATTTCACGCACCTAGGGGAACACATGCTTTGCAGAAATGTCTCTCGTCTTTCATTTATCATTAGAAATAGTAATACAACTTAGTAAATATCCCCCTCCCCAGCAGTAGAAATGTTTAGATCTTTTACGATAGTTCCTTTATTAATTTTCTCAATTTCCAATTTTGTTTCGCATTTACACCCCCCCCCCTTTTTGTGTGTGTGTGTGTGACTGCCAATGTCTTTCTATAATGTAAATAAATTCTGACACCCCGAAACCAAAACATTTAATAACATAGTTACCGAATTTAAAGGAACATAGCTATACTATTTAAATCGTTTATTCATTATAAATACAATGTTTTACACGAATATTTAATTTATCATGACATGAGCATGCGAGATTCGAGCCTCCGATTTATTTATCATCAATATATATATATATATATATATATATATATATATATATATATATATATATATATATATAATTCACCATAAGGGGCCGTCCATAAAGTACTTCACGCTATTTTGACCATTTTTGACCCCCCTCCCCCCTGTCAAAACCTGTCACAAATTTAGCACGCCCCAAATAATGAATGAATGACTCCATGAAATGTTATATACTAAAATTTATTGTTTCGTCAATTTAAAAAAAAACTTTTTAAAAAACATTTTCAGTCAGTAAATTTATTTTAGCATGGGTCGAGCCAGGTAAAAAACATCTGGCATGCAGTTTCCTAGATAAACAAAATGGCTTATCGTGACCAGACTATGTATTATATAGAGCCGAAAAAATGCCTTAGAAATTAAAAAAGACTCACAAATAGCGCTGAAATAGCTGAAATACAACATATAATGACATATATTAATGCATTTAATAAATTAAAAACGTAAGTTCTCACGAGAAAATAAAATTTCGCTGTGAAATAATATACGTGTAAAATCTGCAGGATTACCGTAAAAGTTCCACTTCAATACTTAAACCGTGCGGATAATGCCCAGCGTTATTTGCACTGCCGCACGGTTTTGACCGTGAGAATGATGCCAAACGATATCTAAAGGCCTTGGACTTGGGTAATGCATATAAAAATGATAATAAAAATTAACAAATAATACTGACAGTCACTGTTACAGACTCTCACTTTAAAATTTTGACCGTAAGAATAATGTCGAACTAATTCAATTGTCATTTTAACCGTCTTTCGAGTGTCTGGATTCTTATACAGTGGGGCCCGCTTAAGTGGACGGCCTCGGGGTATGAAAAATGTCGCCGAGATTAGGGCTGTCAATATCTTTGAAAAATGCTGCCCGGGTACCCGTCCAAATTTCGAACAGGGTACCCGGGTTACCCGATCGAAACATCGCATAATATTCACCGTCATGACCGCTATACAATGCTACCTAGCCACCTTCAATGCACCTCATTTCACACAGTAGCCTCATGGCCGACGTCTTAGGGGCCGTACATAAATGACGTCAAGCGATTTTGGCAGATTTTTACTTTCCGTCACAAGTTGTCAAAAAAATTTAGAGCCCCCTCCAATATGACGTCACAAAGCTTTGCGGGCGCCCCCATTAAAGTCATACTTCCTTTTTGAAAATGAGCAGTTGTCCAAATAACTTTATTGTCATTTAAAATTTTTTATTTAATGTGAAGTTAAACTCTAAAAATCGCAACACGCTTAAATCCACGTCAAAAGTTATTAAATAAATTGTAAGCAATCAAATATTTCAGTGGAACTGTTATTTGAAGTTGCGCATTTTGATGTGACGTCACATTTATTCTTAAACACATCCCTCCCCCTCGTCACAAATGTGTGACCCCCTCCTCCCCTCGGTGCGTAGCTGCGTAACGTCATTTATGGATGGCCCCTTATCCATCTTACACTGTTAGTAACTAATTTATTGACTTTAAAAACTTACAAATTTTGGTGTATTATTAAAATCAGTTTTTGGGCAAGGCACACCCTGTAATGAACACACGAAACACAATCGAATGGAGGGAGGAGGAGGGGGGTAGATAAACAACATCGACAATCGTAAACCCAATGTCGGCGTATTGCAAAGATCAAAGTTATTGTCAAAGCAGGGGTGTTTATATTAACAAAATCAAACACGGCCTCTTTCATCTCTATGCCGACGTCTTGCCCATCTCACACTGTTAGTAACTATTTAATTTATTAACCTTAAAAACTGACAACATTGTACGCATTATTAATATCAGTTTTTCTAGGCCAACACATGTTAACAAACACAAGAAACAAATGCGAAAGGAAAGGTTGCGGTTATAGTATAGGAGTGGATGAGGGAGATGGGGTAGATAATTAGTATCAATCGGTAGCCTAATGTCGGCATATTTCAAAGCAAGGGTGTTTTTATGAACAACAACAAACACGGCCTCTTTCATCTCTATACAGTCCATCCTTATTTTCGGCAGAGGGGTTTTGTTTTCTTTATATGATTCATTCAAAGAACCAAAATCTTCTTGTGTTTGCGATTTCTGTTTCCTTTTCAGAGAAAAAAGATATATCAAATACATTGTGGTCTGTCGAGACCGTATTGTATTTCCCGTTGACCGATAGTTCTCCTTAGATGTATTTCACAGCATATATTTGAAACAAAAATTTTCATTTGATAAATTGTTTCATGAGCATAAAATTTAACACAAAAAAGCTGCATGCGAGCCGAAGTTTGCTTAATAAAGACATTGAAGGCCACATTTTCACGGGTACCTGGGCGGTATTTTATTACCCGGGTAAAGCAGACGGCAACGGGTACCCGGGTCCCGGGTACCCGTTGACAGGCCTAGCTGAGATAACCGATCACCGAGTTAAACAAAAACCAATATGGCGGCAAAATATTAACATGCGCTTGAAATTTCTTTATAATTATATACATGATGTGCGTTAATTAGTGATGGGACGATTAATCGGAATCATATCGGGACCCTATTTCTTCCCTCTTTCCTAAGGTTATTAAGACCGTTCATTTTTAAGGACCGTTAGCGCAGTTTATTTTTCCCTAGTACATAACTACATGTATAAGGAATTCATCTAGACCTGCCCGACACACCTCGTCCGCGCACGCGTGCGCTCGCAGGGTCCACTGGTGACTTTCCTTACAAGCTACACAAATACATAACCCACCCCATCCCCTCAGCTTACAATGGACTCGGAATTCCTTCTGTAACTTGAGTGCTAATCGGACTAACCAACAACAATGGTGTGGGAGCTTGAGAGTGGGGGTGGGTAAACTGTCTGTAGTCTGTTATATTATATATTTTAAAATCTGGGGAGCCTTGTTTACAGTAAGCACCCTATGATTTTTCGTCCCATCACGTTGCCGTTATTTGTTTATCATGACCTATATATGACTCATAACAAAGCGAACTCTTCTCTATAAAAGTGTACAAAAATAAATTAGGAACTCCTTTTGAACTTTCAACTTTGATACATTTTAATTAATTCTAACCAATAGTTAAATGGCTTTTGCACAAGGCCACTTCTTATGAATGAAACAATGAGAATAAAGCAGTAGTAATAGAGTCAAAATGAGGTTGAAGGATGAATGGTTGCCAATGACAACAAGTCTGCACACGGTACATTTTGTTATTCCATACAAAACGAAATGTTTTAGACATGCGATTCTGCGTGCATCTTTGCTATTGGAGCAATTACGTAATACTCGGCATCACTTACGCGGCGATTGTCGAGTATCTTCGAGTATACGATATTGTCCGATGCCGAGTAGCCGAACTGATCGGTTCAGCCCTATCGATAAGAACATTTTCAAAAGCTGGCGATTTAAGTTAGTAACACAGCGCTGTGAGCAAGCGGGCTGTGACGTCAGGAGCGAGGCAGAAATTTTATGCCTTCACTTGGTTATAAAAAATCACATCTAACATTTTCAAAAGCTAACGATTGGTCATGGGGATCGAGATAACCAACACTGAGTGGCAAATTTGGCACTCTTTTGTGCTCGAAATATTAGGGCTCAGCGACTTAAAAAATCGAATTAACCGCTGAAAAAATGCAAAGATAAAGAGAGAATTTGGCTGTTCCAAAAAAAAACGTCGAGTCAATAGAGCTGGTGAGTTAACCGGGCTCGAGTTAAGTGGGCCCCACTGTATTTGTATCCATTTTAGCAATAATCTGAGCGGACCTGCGTATCGTTTGTTAATGATTAATAATTAATTATTAATACTACTGATTTAGCTGATATAAAACTATACTATTATTAACTGTTCCAGTGCAATCAACTTTGTATTTTTATTCTTTATATTTTGAAGTAACTTTTTATTAACTTTCATACATATTTAATTGGATGAGACTCTGTAATGAAAAAGAATAATTATTATTCTCCCCAAAACTAGCATTGTACCTGTGGTCAACATAAATCCAATAATTTAATTTAATTTAAAGCATGAAAAAAATAATAGACGATACAATGGTATAGAGAGTGTAGCATAAAATTTTTAAAGTGAGAGTCTGTAACAGTGACTGTTAGTAACAGAATAGATAAGACAGGCATGGGTGGGGGGAATAATAAAATGTTTCTGGGAAAGAGCCTGCTTGAGTGTTTGCAAACATCCTCACTGTGGTTATAAAACACACACACACCCCACCTCCCCAAAAAAAAAGTAAGACTGTCCTAGGATTTGATCCGCGTACCATAATTAATCCGTAATATCACTATTAAGGCACTCCTATCAGCTCGGAACTTTCCTGGCCGTTAAATTCAACTTCCATTTAGCAACGCGATGTTTGCGCTCCAGGGGCAAAACGAAGAGAGTGAGCCTTCATAATTCGCAGGCTTATTGCATCACCTGCTGTGTCCACTTAATAAATAATTCCATATGCTTATCTAATAATTATATATATAATTATTATATATAATCCCACCCCTTCTTTTCTTATATTCATTTTTTGGGGGGAGGGTAAACCCACCCCTTTTTTAATATTTTTTATTAAGGCGTATGAAATTAATAATTAGTGAGGGGATAAACCGTGGACCAGTCATCATAAGGGTATGTAACTAATCATAGCAACTGTAATGTCCTGAGGCCACCACCATCTTGGTCCGCCATCTTTGATCCATCAAACGATAAACATCCAAGGCAGCCATCATATTAACGGTCTTGAAGTTTTAGGTAATGAATGAGGATTCCCACACATGGTGCAGAAAGTTAAAAGATAGGAAACAGTGTGGGGAGGGGGTTTATCAGATCCATGCTAGAAAAAAATTACAAATCTAATGTGATGTAATTTCTAACATATGCCCCTAGCTAAGACTACTCTTGTAAAATATCACAAATAGTAAAATGGTAGATAATACTGGATCCTCTGTAAAACTCAGCAATATATCAATCAAATCCATAGCCACGGGTTTTGGCCTGCGCAAACCACGGCTGTGTACCAAACAAAACTATGGGCTTTGGCCTGGGACCAAAGAAATAAGGATTCTTCATAAACACAATATTTCAAAGTGCAGTCTGGCTAGGAAATGATAGCACAACATGCTCATTTCTTTTTTTAAATCCCTTATTAACTTCACCGTCTTGTCTTTCTGTCTTTCATGGTCCCACCAGCCTGCGGAAAAACAATAGAAAAAAATGACACACTTCCCGTGATCCTATCGTCTGAAAATTTGCACATAGACTTTTGTCACCTAACAATGCATTCTATCACAATTTCAGATCGATCAAATGTACAGTAATTACATTAATGAATTTTTAGATTATCTCTATGTAGCATGTAAATGTTTGTGCTAGACTGTCGCCGGTGCGTATTATATTGAACATACTTTTATAATATTTTCCCTATCTGTAAATGTTTATGCTAGTCTGTCGCACGGTGCGTATTATAATGAACATAATCAATACTTTTAGTTATGTCTCATATATAAGGGATTTATAGTCAAAAACTTTGTTTTTACGAGTTCTTTAATTATCATCCAATCTTTGTTATTTCAAAGAACGATAATAACATTTATTTGAAGATATTTAATTCAATCAAATTAAGCAAATTATTTTTTTTAACACTTCAAACTTATAATTTTTTTAGTTGTTTCTTTTTTTTTCCAAAGATTTTTAAAACTAAATTAAAATAAAGTTATGATAAATAAAACAGTTTGTTTTGGATCTATGTGTTTATACTGCACTAAAAATGTCTCAATGAAATTGGGGTAAACATCACTTACAATAAAAATGTAATGGCCAAAATATAAGGCTGTTTTAAGCCAAGTAGATCTTAAGACTTAGGATTTTGTAGTTAAAATTTAAATACAGAGACAAGTGGTTAAAAAAAAATTTAATGAACAGATTAATAAGTCCATTTCTATAAAATCTTGACTGATCAAATTAATTTAAATGAGGAATCTCTTATGACACAGAGCAACATTTATATATTATAATTAAACAACACAGCCAGTTTTAGCTAATTTTTTTCATCATGCATCTATCATTTTAGATTAGTTGCCTATTGACTTTAATTATTTCTGTATTTCATCTACAGATGCTTGTACACTATGTCCACAAATGGTAGAAAGGATTATTTTCTGAAACTGAATCATCACCAAAACTCTCCTTTACAATATCATGATAATCAGTTACAGTCTAAAAGAAATTTTTTTAAACTACCAAACTTAAACCCACTATCAAATTCTTCGAAGCGCAAGGCCTATTCTGAGAGGAGACTTCTGGGGTGAGGAACAAAATCTTGTTAGTTTCTTTTTTTTTACTATCTACAAAAAAACATTTAATATTATTTTTTGAGTAGTTGTTACTTATTAAAATTTATATTTGTAATGATATTGACTCTAAATCTTCAATTTACTCTACTTATTTACCAAATATTCAAGTTTAACATTATCAGTCTATAGTTATTGACCTAGAATTAAGTTAAAATTAGGATTCCTCAGCTCAATTGATGATATTTTTTTTCCAGCTACTCCATGGAACAGATGTATGATATTGTAGCTGATGTGGGTTCATATAAGGAGTTTATTCCATGGTGCACTAACTCACGCGTGTATGATGTGCGTCCAAATGGTTGCAAGGCAAAAATGGAAATAGGCTTCCCTCCCCTGCAAGAGATATATATTTCAACTATCAAATTAGTTCGACCTAATCTTGTACATGTAGGAAATATTTTCATATGTTAGAAACTTTAAGTTCTTTACCTTAATTAATACTCATTTTTATTTAAAACCTTTAAAAAGTGTGATTCATAATTTATCTCAATTTCAGTTCTTGACTTAACCAGAAATACATTTTTTATGAATGATGCTACATGTTTATGTTGTTTGCTTTCCAGTCTGAGTGCACTGATGGTAGGCTGTTTACACAGCTTGTAACTATATGGCAGTTTAGTCCAGGACTGTCTGGAAATCCAAATACTTGCACTCTAGACTTTTCGGTTAGTATACATTATTTAGTTACTTTGCTTATGCTTCTCTGTCAATAAATTTTTATACTTGAGTTTAATGCTTTTGCGCTTGTGAAATGGACATTTCTTATTTTATTATTTTGCCACAGCATTGAGCCACCTGAGCACCCAGTATAATATTCGGAGGTACCTTCTATTTAAAAAAAAAGAACTTAACAAGGAGGTTACGGATTTTCCCAGTTCAATTTCTTATTAAAATATACTATGATTTCCATCCTTTGTAAACATTTAAGTGGATTTAAATTAAAGGAAACGATCCAAAATTTTTGCCAAAACATTTTAGAGCATTTTTGAGTAATTAATTTTAATAGCATGTATTTATTCATTCTTTTCAGTTAGTGTTTGAATTTCGATCTCAGTTACATTCACAGCTGGCCACTGTGTTGTTTGATGAAATAGTAAAAACAATGGTGAACGCTTTTCTCAAGAGAGCAAGAACTCTCCATGGACCAGAATCTATAAAAAGTCAGAAACCTAAAGTTATAGACTATACCACTTAGTTGATATAACAGACATTGGTTGCATCTTAGTAACATTTTTATGTAGATAATGGTGACATTTGTCCTTTAGACATTTTTGTACAATACTTCTTGACATGATGTACACAATGGTCTAATAATTTATACATGTCATGGTTTGATTAGGGTTTCTGTAAGAGTATCTTTTTTGAACTCAATTATGACTACAACCATGTCAAAAATGGTTTGTTTTTATTGTTAGCATTGGTAGATGTATTTTACAGCTGAGTTGTGATATAAGTGGACATAAAATTTTAACATAATTTTGTGTGATTTTAAAACATTACAGGCTAATATGACTTAATTAGAAGATTTATTTATCTGAAGGTAATAATTTTATTTTTTAGAATGAATCTTTAACTTATAATAAGTCCTTTTCCATGTACATTAGTTCCCAGAACTTACTGAAATTCCAAGATGTTCTGGTATTCTCCTGGAATTTGAAGAAAGTTTTTTTTATAATTTATTTCATAAAACATTTTTCCTTAAATGTCCTAAACAATTTTTACTGAATCACTAGTTGTTTTTTTGTGTCTCTCCTCACAGCAAGATATCACTTCTGAGATACTGACTTAAAATCTTTAAAAATTTTCATTCTCTTTGAATTTTATATTTTCTCTTGGAAAACTTGAGGAATTTGATTATAGATTTGGTGCATGAGCCCTGCATATTTACTTACTAAAGACCCAATTACTTGATTTGTAAAAATTCTAACTTCCTGACTGAGGTAAAATAATCCATTCACAATGACATGCGGCAATAGCGAGTTCCGGTAACCTGAATGCTATAGGGGGGAAAAAAGGTATAAACTAAAAAAAAAGTACATAAAAGGATTGGTAGTTTTATAAGCTTAAAAATTGTAGCTACATGGGGTAATTTTTTTAAGTATATCCCCTCACATAATAGATTTTGATTACAACATATGGTCTCAACACCAAACTGTTTTGTCTTTTTATTGAAGTGACACAAACCCTAGATGTATTGTCTTCTCCCTTCCCAGTCTTGTCTCCTTTAGTATCAATGCAGGTGACTGGTGTTTTATATTTATTTATCTCTTTATATAAGTTAAGCAAAGATTTTTTATTCTTATAGTAAGATACATTTGATCCAGAAATATCTAGCCATATTATGGAACATGAGTAACGTTTTTGATAAAAATCCACACTTATTTTTTCATTGGAATGGGTTTGTTGATTTCATTATCTTTAACACAGTAAACGGATTTTGAACAGATTTAAAACTGTAACTTTAATATATCTCAGAAGTGCAAGTTATCCCTTCTCTATTGTGTTAGACTTTGAAGAAATAGGTAACAGATTTTGAAGAAATAGGTAACATAATTCTGGAAAAGACATTGGAAAATGTAAACATTGAAAGCTCTCAACATCTTAATGATTTTACATTTCAAAGAAATATGCTCAAATTTAAATTCACTTAAGGTGTTGTGCATTATTTATAAACACCTCAAAGAACTTCATTGTTGATTGAACTTGCCATAGTCTTAGTAATAAATCCAAGAATGAAAAAAAATAGCTTGTGTGTTTTTATTTTACAAAATATAAGAATTCATTGTTTTACTTAGAGTTAGCAGCCTTGAAACACTTAGTCTTCAGCCTTGAAACACTTAGTCTTTCTATTATTAAACAAATTTAGTTTTTGCTTATGCCTATAACACAAATTGTGAATATGTAGAGAGATTTGTGTCAATATTTTTATTTGAATGTATAGATTTGAACAACAAACATTCAACAACATGAGTTGAACAACAGTTAAAGTATTATGATCAACATTTATGACGATCCTACAACACTCAAACTGAAATTAAAGTAATTTGTTATAGGCTAGTTATACAACTATAAGTACTTCACTGTAAATTCATTCTTTCCCATTAACTAAAAATCTAAGCAGACAAAATTAAAATTTAAGTAACAAGAATATATATTCATGTCATTATCATAGGGAACAAAACACACTCATACCATCTCTTCTCATAACAGATTTATAAACCCATCATTACAATTTTTAAATTAAATACCATCTATCTTTCAAAATTAAATTTAATTTACATATGTCACAATTTCACATAAAAACATTAACTCAAGCATGTAATTATTGTAATGTAAGTGTTGAGAAAATATGTTTGGTTTTCACAGTATTTGATAAGATTGACTATGAATATTATTTTCATACATATAACAATTTTTTTTAAAGCCATCAAATTGTTCACAAGGAAATAGTGTGCATAAATAATTGTCTCAAAAATTGATGGATTCTTAGCACACCAAATATGCTCTGGAATGAAGGTATACATTGTAAGGGAAAAAGAAATAACTTGTTTTTAAAATTAAAATATAATTTTAAGATGTTGATTTAACCAAGAATTATTCATGAATACTATAATTAATACTGCAAGTATATTAATCCACCTTAAACAATTTTAAAGCTTATTAAATATTTTTCCCCTTGAACCTGCTTTCTTACAGACATTCTACTACATTATTTCCCTTGGGAAAGTTCGTTAGAAGCAACAACAACAAAAAATTAAACACTTCAACCCCCCTCAAAAAAAAATGTTCTCAATTCCCATATTTATTGAAAGCAGTTCTCCTATCTGGACTTATAGCTAATATTAAACAGGTTACTTTATAATATGTTCTAAGTACTGTCATTTAGTTTCCATGTGAGATACAAATACATTTCCTCTATAGTAATAATGTAATAAAACATTCAATGTCATGGGCTAGACAACTCGTGTGGCAAAAATATGTTTGTTTTTTTTAATTTTCAAATGAAATAGAACTGGAGCATGAGGTAAAAAAGTTGTTTGGGAAACCCTGTTTTGTTGAAAATTCTATAATATAACCAATCAGATATTTTCTATTATTCAATTTTTAAACTAAGGCTAATGTAACATCACTCATAAATAATTATGTTTTTGATTATATTTATAGTAAAAATAACTATTTTGTTTGGTTAATATTGACATTATCATAAGTATATACAATAAAGGGGGTTTGAACACTTAAAACATAGATTAACATGGGGCTTAGACATGTCATAGTAAATACAAAATTTACACAAGCAAAAAATATCACCAAAGACTCTGTAATATTTTTGTAGCACAATAAATTGATCTACTCAACAAATTCTAAAATCTGATTTTCGGAAGCACACAAATTTTCTCAAGTTCAACTGTATCTATTTTTTTTAAATGATAAATAAATACAATTACAATGTCTTTCAAACTTGTTTGCTGGTAAGCAGTTAGACGCTATCTTAAATTATAGTATATAATTAATAATTCTACTGATATTTTGGGGGAAAAAAGTCTAATTTTCTTTTCCTTTTTTAACCTTTATATATGTTTAAATGTGTATATAGTTCATACATAATTCACTACAAATTAAACATCCGTATTGTCATAACAATATTTGGTCAGTCAATAATAATACAAGCATTTTAAGTAGGGTAACTAATAATAATCGAAAAAATTAAATTATTTGTTAAATAATTTTTTTATTATATTTAGATAAGATCCAAACCATTCTCTTCCATGGGAAATAAATTCTTTCCTAAACATGTTTTGTTCTACCTAGACTTGTCTCTAACAGTTAAACTTACTATTCCACATCATCACCCACTCAATAACCAACCCTCAAATTGAGCCACACACTAACTTGGCATTAAATAATTCATGGATATGTAGCAATGGTGGAATTATTTAATCATTCAAACGTTTGTAGAACTAAATTTAAAGGTATTTTAATTATTCAGAAATTCCTTTTCTTATGTTTCTGATCTTTAACCAGCTTTAAATGTTTCTTTTTTTAAAGTCAATTAACAATTTAATCTCAAATTTAAAAGTGATATAATCTAAATAAATAACATGCTTTTCTTTTTATATATATAGCCATGTTATGGATCTTTTTAAAAATGCTATAATTATCTATACAATTTCTATTCTTCTAGTCATAAGATGGTATACAATAGATAAATTAAATGATATGATGATTGATGTATATACAGATGAAAAAAAATTAAAAACCTTATTCAACAGGAAATCACAGCTCATCAAAAAGTGAATTTTATGACACTTTAAAATGTTTTATGTTTTCAGTTCCAAATATGTTTTGATTTGTGACATTAGAATTGTAAACCATAACTCTCCCAGCAAGATTTTTTTCCTATTGAATTATATTAATAAAGCTAACAAAATTAATAGACAATATTGTTGATCTTGTTTCCCTTTATTGCCTAAGGAAAAATAATTATACTTCAACATTGCCATGCAAAAAATAGAAATTTGAACTAGTCAAATACAGGCTCATTACTTTTTTACCAATTATTGTAACTCTACAATAAAGATATTTTATACTAGTAATGTCTTATATTTCTGAAATATGGAGTACTTATTAAATTTAATCTAAAAATAAAAGATAGCAACTTAGAAAATCTTGGAATTTCTACGCTATGCCGTTTACACAATTCATTAACAGCGCTGAAATACCAAGTATTTAAATGCTGTTAAATAATTATAAATGAAACAAATATCTAATTTTATTAAATAATGGTAAAAATAGAACTTTCTAAGCAAAATTTTTATCAACTAAAGAAAGTTGTTTATAAAAGATCGTATCCTAAAATCCTTGGAGCCAGTGTCGGCTGGGCTCACAGGTATCATTGTTGTCAAGTCAGTGTGGTTATCCTTCATGCAATATTTAGGCTCCTTTCCATGGCTACAGCTTATTCCTTCAACCATGTTAATGATAGCCATGACAAAGCCACAACCAACTATAATAATACCGAAGGCCATTAGCAGCATCGCAGCAATGTTTTTCTTGGAGAAAATGGCGTCTTGTCTTAACCTCATCACACAAGCTGCAGGTATAATAAATGCCAGGGGAGCTGCTGCCAAAATTCCCTGATACAGACAAAATATTTTGATTGATTTTCCTTTCTTTAATTACAACAGGTTTTAGTTTTCAATTATGTTGACATTTTATCTGAGTGTATAATCTTTCCCATTGTACTAAAAATAATTAGTATCACCAGTCACCTCTCTTTATCCTACTTTTTATTATTCTACTTCATTTAAAGATTTAAATTTTTATAATGGATTGTACTAATGAAAAAATGCCATATTAACTGAACATAACTGTTTTGAGTTTTAATAGAAAAATTAATTATTTTCAAGAGAAAATGTAATTATTGTTATCAGTTGGCACGGTTATTCTAACCATATAAAATGTTAGAATGTACACCAGAATTATTTTTTTTCTTAAAATAATATGTTCTGAAATCAGTTTAAAATCATGTGTAAGTAATATAGAAATTATCTACATACATTAAGTTCCAAGACTGTTCCCAGGCAATCAGTCGCCATGGAAATAGCAGCTGTGATGGCAACAATAACAACTGTAACAGTGACATGCCTCCACATAGGAGATTCAGGATTTGAAGGAAATACAGCAGTTTCAACAACCTGTAGATATTGAGACTCTCAGTATAACTTAAATATTAAGCAGATTTTGATATTTATGTCTAATCAAGTTGAAAAATGCAACAAGTTCATGTTAAGAAATAAAAAGGTTATATTTTTTTCTTATAAAATAAAGATTAAAATGAAGACAAAGGTTCAATAATTATTTATATCTTATACCTCTCTAGTTACAAAACATTCTACTGGGTAGGTCAGCATAATTGTGATAGCAAAGAAAAGTCGACAGACATTCATTAAGATATCTTCTCTGCAATAGTTTTCCAAAAGGTCACCTGTAATTAAGACATGGATTCAAGAATAAAATTAGATAGCCAGCTTGATACTTGTAGCCTCAGAAGAATAATAGAAGCTCAAATTTAGTTTCAATTCATATAAAGGGTTACTTTAAGAAAAGTTGTGCAAAATTTTGCTGCAGTAAGATGTCACACTAAAGTTATTAAAAATGTATGTGCAATTGACCTTTATATACTATTGCATAAATGTAAAAAGAAAGAAATTTTGTCTGTATTTGATCTTATTAATTTAATATACAATATAATTTTTTTTTAAATATTGCGTTTATTTTCATTAACACAAATCTTCACTTGAAAATATGTTTTTTAAATATGATTTTAAATAACATAATTTTCAAATCCTATTTAAAAATCATTAAATTATCGTTTAAAAAAACTACTAATAATTATCAGTTTATTACCTTCAGTAAGTCCAGTGAAGGAGGCGTATCCAGTAATACCTAGTATAAGTAACATGACCATAGCAAACAGAACACTGAAGTGTGTCACGAACCCCCAACGTTTCTTCGTAGGGTTTTCCAAAGATGAGTGAATCAAAAAGGTATTATGGTGGCACATGTAAGCTGTAATATTTTTAGAAATAAAACTTGTAAAGAATTTTTTTTTAAAATATAAGCAGATGGCATTAACTTATGTAATTTTCTAAAATAAGGCAATAGTTGAACTTATTGAATAAAATATACATAAATTAAATGAAATTCACTGCTAAGGGTGTAGATTAATATTTCCATTTTAACTTCTTGGGATTGATTTGCCCATTAATAATTACCAAAGGCCATTATGCCAACTGCTTGTGAAACATTGTAGTTTGCAAACTGCCAGGCATCAGGTGTAGGAGAACTGTAAAGAAACAAAACTGAGTTACTAAATATCCTTGAGACATCGGAACCAATTAGTTTGCTACCAATAAAATAAATTTGTTTATGCAAAAATAAACATGATCTGATTAAGGGTTTGTGTTGGTTGTACACTGGGCACATTTGAAGTACATTTGTTGACCCCCTTTCCAGTCCATGACGGACTATTGGGCAAGTGATGTAGCGTTCACAAGTTTTTAGCCACCACTAACGAGCAGGGGAATGTGTGGCCAGCACAATGCCCCAGAGGCCTTGCCAGTACCTGGGCTCGAACCCGCGACTCGGGATCTGCCTCGGTTCGATAGTCCAGTGCGCTACCACTTAGACCATCGCGCCCCCTAAGTACATATGAAGAAAACATTTGAAGTACATTTTTTAGGCATGAAGAAAACATTTGAAAATCGTTTACTTCAGATATACACTAATGATATGTGTTAAATACACTAATGATATGTACTAAATACACTAATGATATGTGCTAAATACACTAATGATATGTGCTAAATACACTATTTATATGTGCTAAATACACTAATGATATGTGCTAAATACACTAATGATATGTGCTAAATAAACTAATGATATATGCTAAATACACTAATGATATTTGCTAAATACACTAATGATATGTGCTAAATATGCTAATGATATGTGCTAAATACACTAATGATATGTGCTAAATGCACTAATGATATGTGCTAAATCTATATTTTTACTGAAGTGGGGTTCGAAACTGCACATTTTTACAAAAATACATGTCACATCTTCAAACCTATAAAGCCATTTGTGCCAACTTGATGGCTTCTGTTAAACCCCACAGTTGCAGTTTTATTTATGTGCAAATCTAAGAACAGTTTTGTCAAAAATTGACTGTCCCTTTCCTAAGAAAAACCCTTAAATGTAATTGGTACAAAAAATATAAAATAATACGTTTTAGCTAGAAATGGCATAACTTGCCTATCGATGGTGGCTTAAAAAAACCTGGTCAACAGGTGTGTAGGGCAACATGAGAATTTTACATCTGCTTTGAAAAATAATTAATTCCTTAAAGTAAAAAAAAATTTTTAAAGACCCATTTATAAAGAAAAGGAATATTTATTTTAACTTTAGATCAAACCCCATTTCAGACTAAATGCTCTACATCTGGAGTGCAATGACTAATGGTTATTGCATGACATCTCTAAATGTTGTTTATTTATAGCCATGTAAGGCTTCCTCTCCTGGGATTTTGCAATGCAGATGTATTGATTAAAAGAGATGATTCTCTTGTCAATGTTGACATGAATTATTTATCAGTTTCTTATTTGCCCAGGGACATTCTGGAGATCCATTGCTTCACCCATAGGGTGACAATTTATTTCCAGGTTTTTTTTTGTTTTGCTTTTTTTTATTCCAACGTTTTACAAAACCAAGTAGAAATAAATGATATTATATTTTATTTCCCTTATATTTGCTTTCAATGAGTATAGACAATTGTTATTTTCATTTATTATTGTAATAATGTAAATGGGATTAAAACTTTAAACAAAATGCTCCTCACATAGTTCCAATGAATGTGCTCAGCCGAATGATGACAGCAACCATGATAAAAATAATGAGCATAATAGACAAGAATGCCCACTGAAATGAGATAAATTTTAGTCAGTTTAAAATATGTAGTAGGAATATATATCACTAAATTAGCACGCGATTTGGAGAAGAATTTTTATTAACTTTGTTTGACCATTAAAAATTATCTGCTGTACAGAAAGAGATCTAGAAAACTAAATCTTTTTCGCTAATAAAATGTTGATAATTTGAAAGCTTTCTAATCTAAAGAAAATGAATTGTTCAGTTTATATATAGACGTTTGTTTTTTGTTGTTGTTTTTTTTTGTTTATTCTTTGTTACTTCTGTTGTTTTGTGTGTTTTTTTCTCTGTATACAAGATTTGATCAATGAAATTGGTTTTGTAGAGTAATTATAAAAAGTTAATTCATAATAAAATCTGGCGTCTTAGAGGCAAATTCATACTAAATTATGATTTATTGAAGGCTAATTCATACTAAAATCTGGTCTATTGGAGGATTATTCACAATATAATATGATCTACTGATGGCTGATTCATACTAAAATCTGGACTTAGACGCTATTCATTTTTTATGAAGCTTACCTTGCCTAACATAGCAATATTTTTATACAAGGACAGTGGCAAAGTCACAATAATTGTTACAACTGTGATTATGAACTGACGATTGCCAAGCACTGAATGGATCAGGGTTGGGTCTGAGAAAAAAAAATAAAATAAATAAGGAATGTAAACAATTATTGTGCGTCATCTATTTACACAATAACTCTTAAGTGAGTAATTAAATGTAAGAACTTATTCTATCATTTGTAAAAGTATATACCATTTCCTTACTCATACCCCATATATATGTGAGAGCTAAAAATTAAGAGAGAGCAGATTTTAAATCTAGCGAAATATACATTTCTCAAACTTATTTGCTTTCGATTATTTAATAACTATTTAAAAATTTCAAAATTTTGATGTAAGGGAACTTCACACAAGCCTTATAAATAAAAGACCCCCCCCCCACCCCCCAAATAATTAATAAAAGACAAAAATTGTTTCTGTACTGTACAAAACAAAAAATGTATCTCTAGTATAAGAAAAGACAAAGCAGTTGATTAACCTGAATATGTGTCAATTGTGTTTAAAATAAATCTATAATTTGTCAGGTCAGTAAAATGCATACACAATCATATTCCATTTATTGATATTTTGTTTCTACATAGCTTAAAATTGTGGAATATTTTCTTGAAAAACGCAAATGTTCTTACCTTCGCCCCCAATCCAGGCTATTATTTTGGTGATTGTGTCTCCAATAACAACATTATAGCTAACCATAGCTGTAAATAAAATAGAGTAAAACATTATTCTTTTAAAAAAATATTTTAATCGTCGATGTTTAATGCTATTTTAATCTCATTAAATGTTTTTTCTCTGAATGTAATTGTAATATATTTCAACACAAGGGTTCATCAATTAAATGACCAAACACAAGCAAAATTCAATTTAAGAAATATGTTATCTCTTCAATCGCACTTTTCCCATACCAATGTTTTATTTTACTCCCACATAGCCTCATGCAAATAAATTGAAATTATATTTGGTTGTCTTACCAATAAAAGGATACAGAAATTGTAGAACTGTTAAAATGTAGAATCCAGGTCTTCCAAAGGCAACCAACACCATATCCTTACATACGATAGAAATAGAGATTATATAACTAAAATGTATCTTAATCACGAGATAAAAACATTTACATTCATTATTTAAGTTTAAATAAAGCTGTAAAAATTTATACTTACCAATTCAAATAATAATCCCATTTCTCTCTCTCTCTCTCATATACTTTTTTTTAAATTCAATAAAAAAGTTGTTACTATATTAATATTTAAAAACCATTCCTGTTACCATTGGCCTGTTTTCCTTTATTTGATTTATTAATAGATAAGTACTCATTTAAAATTATACAACTTTGGCAACTTAAAGATTTTATTAAAACATTGAATGCGCCTTCCTTAAAGCATTCAAACCCTTTAATGCCCTTTCAATCAAAATTTCGTTCAATTCACAATGACACAAAGATTCAAATTTCTATCCTTGTTATGTCATATATGGTTGCTTAGTAATGCAATTACTCTACATCTGATTAAATCGTTCAGGAATTAAAATTCTCAATAAATGTCTAAAAATATAAATAATAATTGCTTCTTCCAAAAAGACAACATGAATTTTATCGATAAAACAACTATTTATTAAATTTAGAAAGGACATGAACACATTAAGAAAAATAAACTTTCTACAGTCTACAGCAGTTAATTTTTTTGCCGCAAAGCCACACTAGCCCCTATGTTTAAGGACACATGTCTGTACTCCTGCAACATCTTGAGCCCTACTGTAGTGCACACTTCAACATTCATGCAATTTTATATTGAAATAGAAAAATTACCAACATCAAATTTTTAACCACAGTATTTTAGAACTAGGTTGCGCTGGGGCGCATACGGAGCCCACTTTTTTTTTAAAAGCCCAACTAACTTATCCTTGTTTGATAAATACGAAATATTTAACTTCCTGAAAAGTACACAAAGTATTTTATAATTAACAATCCTCAAATCCTCTTTTTACATGTTCCCTTTTCCAAAATTAAAATATAAACTAAAACAATGACGTCATATAATATTTTAATATATTTTAATTTATAATTATTTTTGCTCAAACAATGACGTCATAGTGTTCGACATCCAGTGAGCCAGTGAGTGACTTGGACTATTATATTATTGACTAGTGTATCACCCGTCAAAAATGACGGAAGTTTTGAAAATAAATACACATCAGGTTAAAAAATAAAAACAACCCGTAAAAAACCAAGTTTTTGACTATAAATCCTTTATGTACGCAGCGCCAGACCATCCAGAAATACAAAATTGCAGTTGAGTCGTAAAACATGTTTAATATAATGCGCACCGATCAGAAATATGTTTATAAAAAGAGCTGTCAATAAAATACGCACCTTGTTGCGCGACAGAAAGGTTGTTCAATATAATACGCACCGCGACGCTCTATCTCAAAAAATAGCATGATACATAGGAATAAATAAAATAATCTAAAAAATCAATAATTTAATTACGGTACATGCGATCGATCTGAAATTTTGATACATTGTTTTTATCATCGGTACGAAACTGCCTGCAAAATTTCAGCTCGCTATCTTGCGAGCAAGTGGGTTAAAAATCGATCAAAAGTTTTGGCGACAAGCAAGCAAGCAAGCAAGGTCCGCCGCAGACACCACGAGTTAATATAAAGGATTTAATAACGTAATACTGAACTTACATTTATTTTATTTATTTTTATTTAATTCATTTATTTCCTTATTGAACAATTTTATGCGGACGTTTGTATAGAGTTATTTTTTTGGGGCAGTAATTTGGTGCGCTGCTTTCTAAAATTAGTAGCGTCATGGACAGACAGACGGGACAGACAGACGTGACATACATTGCAAATTATGTATATTGATATTTAATGCGCATTGTCGCTTTTTATTGCTCAATAGCCAAAGAATCATTACAATTGTCCATGACTCCAATTGGTTATTTCAAGTTGGCTACAGTTGTAACTGATCTTTGCGGTGTCTGCCTAAAGGTTGGGGTGTCTGCCTCAAGGTTGTGGTGTATGCCTCAAGGTTGCGGTGTCTGCCTCAAGGTTGGGGTGTCTGCCTCAAGGTTGTGGTGTCTGTCTCAAGGTTGTGGTACCTGCCTCAAGGTTGTGGTGTCTGCCTCAAGGTCGCGTTGTCTGCCTCAAGGTCGCGGTGTCTGCCTCAAGGTCGCGGTGTTTGCCTCAAGGTTGGGGTGTCTGCCTCAATGTTGTGGTGTCTGCATCAAGGTTGTTGTGTCTGCCTCAAGGTTGTGGTGTCTGCCTCAAGGTTGTGGTGTCTGCCTCAAGGTTGTGGTGTCTGCCTCAAGGTTGTGGTGTCTGCCTCAAGGTTGTGGTTGCCTCAAGTGTGTGGTGTCTGCCTCAAGGTTGTGGTGTCTGCCTCAAGGTTGGGGTGTCTGCCTCAAGGTTGTGGTGTCTGCCTCAAGGTTGTGGTGTCTGCCTCAAGGTTGTGGTGTCTGCCTCAAGGTTGTGGTGTCTGCCTCAAGGTTGGGGTGTCTGCCTCAAGGTTGTGGTGTCTGCCTCAAGGTTGTGGTGTCTGCCTCAAGGTTGTGGTGTCTGCCTCAAGGTTGGGGAGTCTGCTTTAAGGTTGCGGTGTCTGCCTCAAGGTTGCGGTGTCTGCCTCAAGGTTGCGGTGTCTGCCTCAAGGTCGTGATGCGAGGTATATCTTGGGCAGCCTTTTGTCCCACTTGCCTTGATGGTCCCACTTCAATGTCCGCCTGATGACATTGTTGGATGAGTTGTGTGAGCTGTGCATGATCCCACCTCATCTCCCCATCCTGACATCTTATTTAATAGTAGGTGTGGTCTTCTTCATGCATCGGGATCCTTTGTTGAATTGTTCTTTCCTGGTTGACGGGAGAAAAGTCGGCTTTCGGGCTTCCTTTTTGCTTTCACCACCAATGAATGGACTCCACAAAATCATGTCCCATTAACATGAGTTATTTTTTACTGTAATCATTTGAATTTGATTCTTCGACTCGTTGTTTTAGAATGATGCAGCACCGGAAGTTTCGTTCAATGAGCTAAAAGAGACGAGAAAGGGAGACTACGGCTTCTGACATCTCATGTTTAACTATATGTCTTTCAATTTGTTTAACATGTGTAAGAAATGTTTTAATACACGTCTGCCACCGTGAGTTGATGGTTCCAGCATACGCTTGTTTATATAAATAAACCCTATTTGTTTGCTTTTTATAGAAAATAACGATGAGAACGTTTCTTATATAGTGCTTGTGTCCGTGCTAGCATGCTCAGTGCGCTCCGATGTTCCTAAACATAAATATAAACCTAAATATATTGGATTTAATTTATAAAACAAATCCCAAGATATATTGGTCAAATTCTTGGACAAAAAAATTAAACGCGTATGAAATTAGCTGTTTAATTAATTCACAGCGTACCTGGTATGTATCCGTGTTTGACAAACGACCTGCCTCAATCAACACCATGATGGAATAATCTGTGCAGAAGAAAAAAATATGCTTTTATTTCAGTCAAAAGCTTTATTCGTAAGAGGGAAGTAATAGTCAAATGCAAACACGTGTTTTGTTTTATTATTTATTTTGTTAAACGGGAGAAAAATCATCATTCGTACCGTGACCCGGGCGGGGAGCGCATGGACACATCATCAGACAACAATCTCCACATGCGGCTCTCTTGACCGGCGGCCAGTAATTCATTCAACCTCAGCCGTGTCCAAACAAAATAGACCAGGCATAATACGAAAAGGAAATGGTCTGGGAACAAATCTTTTGTTGGCTGACATTGATTCTCGACGTCCAGTAATGGATTAGCTCCAAACTAACACCACACAAAAAAACAACCAACATCAGCCCCTTTCACTGTCCACAATATAAAGGCCGGCACTTTCTGGGGCACACTTAGTTCTAAGGTTGATGGTCCCATTTTAACATCCATTAACTTTATTATTTGCAGCCTAGGGCTTCATGGAGAAGCCAAACTTCGGGGTCTACATCATTTCATTTATTTGTTTACTTTAGAACCTGCAAACTCAGAAAATGTTAGGTATCTAACGATACACAGTAGGCAAAATCGTTATTTATTTTTAGAAATCTTGCATTAGCTGGAGTCCCAATCATTCCCACACGGCAATGGCCTGTTGTTACATGATTGAATATCCAATTTTGACCTAAACAAAAGAGCTTTTTATTCACTCTAGTCGAACATCTGCATATTGTCAGAGAGAATGGGGATGTTAAATGGAGCTTAGGTTAAAATATGTTAATTGAGTCAGCAATAAATTCACTGATCTTTGTTAATAAACGTTTATAAATTATTATAAATTCATCCTTAAATTCATTAAATCTTTGAACCGGGTCATTGAAATTCGAGCTCAAAATTTTGTTTTTATTTTAGTTACAAATCCTCCAAAGGTTCATAAATTAAAGTACATGTGTAGCCACAAACACCCATCATGGAACTATACTAAAAATCCCCCAGAATTCTGCCTCAACAGTTGAGAAATGGACGGTTGATTTGTTTCAACACCACCATTTAGCTCCCTCCTCCTATGGGCCGAGAAACCCCCTTCTGCCCGTGGCGATCTGACACTTTGAGCTCTGCGTGTAAAGGGAGCGCAAGAAATTGCCAACCAGCGGAATAATGGTTAAGCTCTTAACGCCCCTTTATTTTTAAACCGGATATCCGGCGCCTAGACAGCAAGCGTGATCAATGAGTGACAAATGGACGGACCATTCCTGTCAACTGTAAAACTATGATCTTTTTAAGATCGTTGACTTTTTAAAAATTACGTGTTTAAAAATCTTTATTCACTCTATCAATTATTAACATTAAAACTTATCGCTTCTCCATTAAGCCTAATTATTCGGATGACTTGCTGCTATTTTAAAATGGGATAATTGTCTGAAATAATGATTCTGTAATTTTATGTTTTTGGTTTCTGTCTTCCGTTATTGAGGAGGTATTAAATTACATGGCCCAGGGAAATTTATTTTGTGCTGATATAAGCAGAAGGGAAAATATGGCTATTTCTGGTGAACTGGCACAAATATGGCCCTGGACTTGAGTACCGATATATTTTACTTCCTGCCTCATTTAGATGGCCATTTATATTCGGCTCATAGAACAGTGGGAGGTAGTTACCGCCCTTGTTTGACGGATCTAAATGCCTATGACGCCAATATTTTTATGATTTTTCCTTTGGGCACTTATTATAATTATTTTAATACATCATTATCAGATTATTATTATTATATGTAACACAGTGTACTCCAAAGCTATTTTTTATTTGAAATATTTAGGTAACTTTGTTATAGATACCTTGTTAACAATGAACGATAATATTTAGCCAACAACAGGCCTAGCATCAAAGATTTCGATTACCCTACGACTGGTTCACATGTCGCAGAGATTTCATTTCAAATAAGTTTTCCCATTTGCTTTACAATTTTAAACTCTTTCATCTCGGTCCATTTGAAATTATTTCCACTCAAGTATCGCCAACTAAAATCTCGCGAGAGACTCTAAACTAGATTCAGTCAATCTTTTCCATTAGCATGCGAACTGAATCTCAGCAACTATGTCGTATTTGAAATGAGCCTTCGGTCTTTGAAATGAAAACCGTCGGTATTTGAAATTAACACCGAGAGAAATTCAATAGCTGCATATCATGAATGATTCTCAACTCTTATTTGGTCCATGGTACATGTTTCAACAACTGGTTTGTAACTCGAATGTAAGTTTTGCAACAAGGAAGTCGTCATCAGTTTGCCCAAATCACTTCAGTGTATTTTAAAATTCTTGTGTTAAGCAGGGGAGTGGTTCCCAAAGTGGTCCATACAGACCCCTAGGGGTTCCCGGTACCATTCAGGGGGTTCGTGGAACATTAAAATTGATTTGGGAGTCCCCTGAACAACGTGCTTTTTCTACTAATTAAATAACATCTTAGGTGCTTTCAGTCGTAGAATACAATGTTGTTTTACCTAGAAAAGGAAGTAGAGCTACTACGGTTATTTCCACAGCTATGACCAATAAAAAAATACTTGGTTTATTGAAAGGTCAAGTTTGATGCGTAAAAAATGCGGAATTCCTAAAAGTAGGTCAGAAAAATACAATTTTTAACGCGAATCAGCAAGGGTTACAACTTTGGGTAATTTTCAATGTGTCTGGAAGTTATATTTATCTAAATTGTGTCCTATGATCATATAATGTTATATTTGTCTAAACTGTGTCCTATGATCATATAATTTTTTTCAAAAGGGCTTCACTGCAGCATTTCATTGAAAAAGTTAATAATTATTAACATTGGTTTGTTAACAGTTCAGTTACAACAGATAAGAGAATGAGTGAGCCGAAGAAAAAATGCTGACAATACATTGTTGAATATTTGTAAGACGGTTAAATGTTTGAAAACAGGTATAAAAGGTGAAACGATATTTACTTATTTTTTAAAAAAAATGTCGATATAAAAGCTGTATCCTAGACTATTAAATGTCCTTTCTGTTGCTGCTGACGACGCTGCTGCTCCGGCAATGGTAGGAAAATACTGAAGCTTCCTTGAATACTTAAAACAAGCTGTACCGAATGGATTTCCAGTAGTCTACACTGTGTCATTCATCGACATAATTTATTCGCAAAAAATCTTAGTGAAAGTTTGCATTGATCACTAGATGATGTCATTTGAGCAGATAATAAAATCAAATTGAGTGCCTTAAATGAGAGATATTTGCTCAATATTGGAAAAAGAAGAAGCCTATAATCGTTTACTAATTCACACAGAAGTACGTTGGTTATCAAAAATTGCATGTTTAAATTGATTTAATGCTCGCTTTAATTCATTGTTGAAATTCCTGGAATTTCATTGGACAATGATTTGTGACACAATTTGCTAATAAGTAAAATGTAAAAAATCTTTTTTTTTAAAAGGACACGCTTTTATTTACAAACATTTACAGACTGAAACGCGCGGATCTCCCCTGCCCTTGATGTAAACACGGGAATTTGGTAAACGAGGGCTAGAGTGAAACCAGTGAGCCGTAGAGGTCAACTCTAGCAGACGACTATACATTCTAAATAGTGATAAATAGAGATAAACTAAAAATTGATTAATTTAATTACGGTACATTCGATCGATCTGAAATTTTGATACAACGCATTGTCATCTAAGATCTATCTGTGGTAAAAGTTTGAGATCTCTAGGACCATCAGAAGTGGTTTAATTTTACGTTTCAAGATTTAAAGGAAGGATGGATGGATAGATACAACATACAAACAGTGTGACTTAAATAAAAGCGTGTATAAAAAAAGCGTGTAAATAAAACAAAACCCGTAAAAACAAAGTTTTTGACTATAAATCCCTTATATATGAGACATAACTTAAAGTATTGATTATGTTCAAATGCGACAAATATTTACAGACTGAATCTGTCTTAACTCAACTTTTGCTTTTAACCCGGGGGGGGGAGGGGAAAGGTCTTGTCACCGATCGCAGGACCGATCTCAGCGTGACACGCAAAATGTAAACAAAAGCACGCCGGTACACCTGGTTTAAACACGAGATGTGTTCACCTGTGGCTGGCCTGAAGTCAAGTGACCCGTAAAATGTAAACATAGCGACCGCTACATATAGTTTATATAGATAAACTCAAAATGCATTAGTTTAATTACGGTACGTTCGATCGATCTGAAATTTTGATACGATGCATTTGTTAGGTGACACGGGTCCGTGTGCCAAATTTCAGCTCGATGGCTTCACGGAAAGTGGGTCATTTTTTACTTCTGTTTTTGCGCGGGCGGGTGGGCCCAAGACAAAGACGACAGTGAAGTTAATATAAGGGATTTAAAAATGACATCCTTTATGAATGATTTATTTTACAAATCTAACTTAACTAATTTGAAACTACAAGGTGATCAATTAAATGCAATCAAAACTAAAAGCTTAGTATCTGCGTTTGTTGCAAACCTTTTGTTGTACAAACAAACCATGGGAAGAGGAGAATGTTTTCAGTTTCCAAATTGCAAAATAGATATAAAGATTTGCTGGAACTCTTCACTTCGATATTACTGAGTGGGCGTTGAGCCATTGGACTGACTTGGATCCCAAACAGAGATGAATTTATACTAATATAGGAACCACTTATCGAAATATCCACAGATTAGGAATTAAAAACCAATGTTTAAACAAGGATACCACAAATTCTGGTTACAAAAACAGATCCCAATTTTATATCCTGCATTATGGGTTATTACACAGAAGTTGTTCCCATTTGGTAGACCAAGGATTCAGTTCCGTTATAAACTTCTTTAAAAAATTGAAACCTTCTAGAAATTAGTGCTAGTGGGGTTTTGCGGTTGCTCCCACGGTCATTGAGTCGGACATGAACACACCCATAAAATGGTATCACAATCATCCAATTCATTAATTGTTTAAAATTTTATATTGAACAAAAGATAATTTCAATAAATATTTCATCAATTTTTTTTTCTGTACTATGCATTTATGTAGTTTTTTTTCACTTGGGGGTCCGTGGGCTAGTTTTGACTATAAAAGGACTCCATGGGTCCAAAACGTTTGGGAACCACTGTTCTAAAGTTTATTAGTATGTTTGTGAGAATGAATAAAATTTGCCGATTGATAAAAAGATTGTTGTAAACGCCCAATCCAAGGTTGTCAAATAAGTGTATGTATCTGGTGAACAACAGTAAATGTCACCGCCCACCATTTTGACGTTTTTGAAGGTACTTTGATGGTTATTATATGAACTAAATATATTTAAATATCACAGGAACTTAGAAAACTACTACACGAAAATGGTAATGGTTAAGTGGTGCTGGGACAAATAATAATTGTAGATTTATGCATCACATGTGTGTTGAATGATCACAATGGTGTATGAAATCATGATGACATGTGTGTTGAATGACCACAATGGTGTATGACATCATGATGACATGTGTGTTGAATGACCACAATGGTGTATGACATCATGATGACATGTGTGTTGAATGACCACAATGGTGTATGACACCATGATGACATGTGTGTTGAATGACCACAATGGTGTATGACATCATGATGACATGTGTGTTGAATGACCACAATGGTGGATCACGATCAGTGAGACTCTTGTAGGAAGTCAACGTTTATTAAATGTCCACTTGTCAGCTTGTTTGTCCATCTGCTAATATCGATTGAATGCCAGGAACATAGGAGATGTCTTGATGATGGGAGGTAACACAGGCAACATCGTGACGATATGTTATGGTGGTGGCGGGTGTTATGGTGGTGGTGGGTGTTATGGTGGAGGTTGGTTGGTGCTATGGTGGTGGTTGGTGCTATGCGTTGGTGCATGTTATGGTGTTGGGCGCTATGGTGGTGGTTGGTGCTATGGTGGTGGTTGGTGCTATGGTGGTGGTGGGTGCTATGGTGGTGGTGGGTGGTATGCGTTGGTGCTATGCGTTGGTGCATGTTATGGTGTTGGGTGCTATGGTGGTGGTTGGTGCTATGGTGGTGGTTGGTGGTATGCGTTGGTGCATGTTATGGTGTTGGGTGCTATGGTGGTGGTTGGTGCTATGGTGGTGGTTGGTGCATGTTACGGTGGTGGTTGGTGCTATGGTGGTGGTTGGTGCTATGGTGGTGGTTGGTGCTATGCGTTGGTGCATGCAATGGTGTTGGGTGCTATGGTGGTGGTTGGTGCTATGGTGGTGGTTGGTGGTATGCGTTGGTGCATGTTATGGTGTTGGGTGCTATGGTGGTGGTTGGTGCTATGGTGGTGGTTGGTGCATGTTACGGTGGTGGTTGGTGCTATGGTGGTGGTTGGTGCTATGGTGGTTGTTGGTGCATGTTATGGTGGTGGTTGGTGCTATGGTGGTGGTTGGTGCTATGGTGGTGGTTGGTGCTATGGTGGTGGTGGGTGCTATGGTGGTGGTTGGTGCTATGCGTTGGTGCATGTTATGGTGGTGGTGGGTGCTATGCGTTAGCGCAGGGGTCGGGAACTTTGTCTGAGAGAGCCATAAACACCACATATTGTGAAAAGTAATTCTGTGAGAGCCATACATTATGTTTAAAACTAAAAATTCAAGTAAATGTGTGCATTTTTTTAAATTTTAACACTAAGAGTACAACAATTCTGTCTCTGAATTCTTTTTATTACATTGTTATGTTGTTTTTTAAATATGCAATTAATATGTATATCAAAGGAGTCTGAATAAACTTTTTTTTTAAAAACTATCGAACATTTGTCTGAGAGCCAAATGCAGCCATCAATAGAGCCACGTCTGGCTCGCGAGCCATGGTTTCCCGACCCCTGCGTTAGAGCATTTATTGTGGTGGTGGTTGCTATTTGTTGGTGCATGTTATGGTGGTGGTTGGTGCTATTTGTTGGTGCATGTTATGGTGGTGGTTGGTGCTATTTGTTGGTGCATGTTATGGTGGTGGTGGTTGCTATTTGTTGGTGCATGTTATGGTGGTGGTTGGTGCTATTTGTTGGTGCATGTTATGGTGGTGGTTGGTGCTATTTGTTGGTGCATGTTATGGTGGTGGTGGTTGCTATTTGTTGGTGCATGTTATGGTGGTGGTTGGTGCTATTTGTTGGTGCATGTTATGGTGGTGGTTGGTGCTATTTGTTGGTGCATGTTATGGTGGTGGTGGTTGCTATTTGTTGGTGCATGTTATGGTGGTGGTTGGTGCTATTTGTTGGTGCATGTTATGGTGGTGGTTGGTGCTATTTGTTGGTGCATGTTATGGTGGTGGTGGTTGCTATTTGTTGGTGCATGTTATGGTGGTGGTTGGTGCTATGCGTTGGTGCATGTTATGGTGGTGGTTGGTGCTATTTGTTGGTGCATGTTATGGTGGTGGTTGGTGCTATGCGTTGGTGCATGTTATGGTGGTGGTTGGTGCTATTTGTTGGTGCATGTTATGGTGGTGGTTGGTGCTATGCGTTGGTGTATGTTATGGTTGTTGCTTGTGTTCTAAGTGAGCCGTATGTTATGGTTGTTGCTTGTGTTCTAAGTGAGCCGTATGTTATGCTAGGTTGCACTCTAGATTGGATACATTGGTAGCCTTTAGCATGTTGGAATAATGTGGTTGACATTTATGGCCCAAATGTTTAGCTTGATGGTCTAAGATGGGTAACCCCAAAATTAGACAACTTTACTGTCGAATATAAGGGGCATTTGATATTGTTGGATTGGCGTGCATGTATTCTCAAGTTTTAAGTGAGCAGATAATCTAAATAGCTGTTAGTTCCTGGAACATTTCAATTTGTACATCTGTAAATTCTCCGCTGTAAAATATGAGATCAAAGGCTGACTGGGGACTAGATGTAGATGTTTAGGGCTGGAATAAGTCAACCCCACATTTACGGGCAGACTGAGGTCTTTCCTTACTGTTAACAAACGTTGGATTATTTTAAAAAGATTTAGCTAATATATTATTAGTTAAAATTGCGATGTAAGGAACGATAACCCAAAAATTAACTTTGCATTAGGGGCATCTTTTTTGTTTTTGTTTTTAAAAAAACGTAATTTTGCATCGTTAGCCAAGTTTGAGGAAGGTCATGATCACCTTGGTGAGTAATGTGTGCCAACTGGATGGCGGGGGCGTTGGTGAGATGTGTATTCGAACTGGATGACAGAGGCGTTTACTTACAACATATCAGACTATTCTAACATTAAAAGTCGACTTAAACAGATTTGCAGATCTAAGTATCGTTAAGCAGATGTGACAGTCACAGTTGAGTGTTTAGAAGTGAGTATGATGCTAAGCAGTAGCATTAAACAAGGGAAGCTCACCTGTGACAAATGCCACTAATATGATGAGTATAAGTCCCAGTCCAAAGCCAGCCTGTTTGAGGGCAAATGGCATACCTGAAAAATACACAATAAAGAAACAATCATTTTAAGGAGATAGGGAAAAAATAAACTTTTGCATTCTGAAAATTGTTTACCAAGGTAAAGGTCACTAATTAGGATTTCCTTAAAATACCTTGATTTAAAGGTGATGCATTTAACTTAACATACCTTGATTGAAAGGTGATGCATTTAACTTAACATACCTTTATTGAAAGGTGATGCATTTAACTTAAAATGCCTCGATTGAAAGGTGATGCATTTAACTTAAAATACTTTGATTGAAAGGTGATGCATTTAACTTTTCCCCAATAATTTAACAAATTAAACTTTTAAACCTAATAATTAGAGGAAAAAAATATACATTTTTAAAGACCTCATTATATATTAACTAGGGGTTGTAGGGCGACTACGCGCACACTTTGTTTTGGTAAAAAGCCCAACTAACTTATCCTTGTTTGATAAATACGCAATATTAAACGTCCTGAAATGTACACAAAGTATTTTATAATTATAAATCATCAAATCCTCTTTTTACATCGCTCTCTTTCCCAAAATTAAAACATAAGCTAAAACTATGACGTCATATAAATTATTTTTTTTAGAATCTTTTAGAATTTTTAGCATTTTGCACACCTCCTGATGCGCGCCTTGTATATATCAATATACATAATTCCCGTTGTCTGTATGTATGTATGGATCTAATTATAATGCTGTTAGGTGGCGCTGCGATCGATTTGGTTTTATTCTCTTTGATGGGGTTTTTTCGGGCTTGCCCATTAAATTCCTTTTCGCCTTTATTATAAAAGTTGGATATATATTTTATATTTATTATATTTATATTTATATTTCATATTTTAATACAAGGCGTGCATCGGAAGGCGCGCAAAAAGGTGTGCAAAATAATTATAAATTAAAGACGCGCTGTAAAAAAAAATTATATGACGTCATTGTTTTAGCTTACATTTTAATTTTTGAAAAGTGAACGATGTACAAATAGGATTTGAGGATTTATAATTATGAAATACTTTGTGTACATTTCAGCAAGTTTAATATTGCGTTTATTTATCAAACAAGGATAAGTTACTTATGTTATTGATTCCCGTTGTCTGTATGGATGTAGTGCTGTTAGGTTGCGCTGCGATCGATTTTGTTTTATAGTGATGTTTGAACCAAATTAGATTCCTTCATTTTTGGCGGGTTATCTCTAGTGCTTAAATATAATCGCAAAAATGACGTCATAGCGCTACGGATCCTTCCTTCCAGTGACTTGGGCTATTAAATTGTTTATGATGCACTATAAAGTAGGAGAAAAGAAATAAAATTATTTATAAATACATTAAAAATTATTACTTAATTTATTGTAATTGTATTTAATTGTGTTCAACTTTGTGTGTCCCTGATAGAAAGTCATGCATGTAAACTGAAATGCTTAATTTTGTAAGTTTATTAAGTTTACTTATTTTAAATGTTTTACATTCCTTGGTTTATTTTATCTTCTATTATTTAGAATTTAGAAGTAATTCCCAAGGGGAATGAATATGAAATCTAATCTACACATTCTATCCCCGCCTACAACACTGCCCAACCAAATTTTTGTGGTGATCCTCTATCTCTCATCTGTTAGCTGGCCAATAATTAATGAGAATTCAATAAGATTGTATTGATACTTCCGTCCGTTCGTTGTAAACCCTATCATACAATCCATCAGTAATAGAATATTACAATCCGGATGACACGAGATGATAGGATTATAATAAATTATTATATCTGTGTCAAGAGTATTATCCTTAACGCCCCGGAGCGTAGTTGTAGACGGGAGTGTCCAGTTGGAAGAAAAATATGGCCAAATACGAATTATATATTCAAGTTATAATCAATCCAAAAAGATATGAAATTGAATGCTCATTATTTTATGTAACTAAAAAAATGTTTGGGTTTTTAGTTATTATTATTGTTATTATTATTTACATTACATAGAGATTTTGGGGCTGTAAAATATGCCAGATCACCAAAAACTAAGTTGGAGTATCGGCACTTACATTAGTTACATGTAAATAAACACGCATTCACTGATGCATGAGCGCACGTACGCTCGTACGCATAAGACAAAGCACAAACAAGTATGAGCATAGAATCACATATGCCCGTGACCCACGTAACATAGTAAATGATTGAATGTTTCTTGACAAGTAAGGTATCGAGTAGATCGTCATACAATGTCATGCCCTAGATTCATCAACAAGGCCTTATCAACATGCTCTAATAAGGTATAGTCCATTTCTCAAAAAGATACAAAAAAGGGTGGAGAGAATACAAACCTTAGTCCAGGAAATCTGTCAATAGTCAGAACAATAGTAGCACATTTATCAAAACATTAAACAGAACCATAACTGAAGCAACGCACATAATAAAGGGAACATTTTTGTAGAGTTTTTGCTCTTTTCGTCCCTATTAACTGAATTTGAAGAAGAAATCTTACAGTTACAGCTAAAGATTTGATAATGGAAGAGATGTGGGTGAATATTTAATGTTACATTTTTCCTTGCCACAATTGTTTGCTATCTTTGAATAAAAGCAATGAGAAGATAGTGGCCAGCAATTCTACTTATGAAATCATCCACTAGTTAAATCAAAGAATGGTACATGATTAAGATTCCCATTTCCTAAATGCAGAACCACTTTCGCAATTTGATGATACCCCTCTTTTATCCCGATGCAAAACAATTATGGTAATTTCTTTCTGTCGTCAGCAGATATCAGTCAATGGATTTGTGTGGTGGCCCCCACAGCCAGAACCCGCAGTCTAGTGAATTTATTTCCCGTGGAAACCCATTGAACAAAACGCCAGCCCAGCCGACAATGTGATATCCCCAGCACAACCCTCTACAGAGTAGGCCGCCATGAATTTTTCATCAGTTGACGGGACGCGACTGGTATTAAATACGGTTTAACATCACAATGTCTTCCTCAATAATAATCTTTTTTTTTAAAGAGGACAGAAACAAATGGCTAATTGAACACGGGCCAACGATAATAATTTTCTGCAGAACCTCATTTGAAAAATGTAATTGGCTTCGAAACGAATTTTAAAAAAGTATGGTAATGCAGAACCAAGCAGAAGCCATTTAGATTTTTCTATGCTAAAATAATAGGTGGATTAGTACCTTATTCTCGGAACAGCGGACTTGAAGTTTGACGAGACCACAAACTAGACGCCTGGCTGCCCGCGATAACAATGAGATTTATCTTTGCTTTATAGTTTGACATTTCTTTTCATAATTTTTCACACCTTGGTTTAGACCTATACTCTTCAGTCTCACTGGAACTGATGTCCTAGCCTGACTGGGACTGTTGTCCTAGCCTGACTGGAACCGTTGTCCTAGCCTGACTGAGACTTTTGCACTATGGGATGGCTCAGACCTCCAAATATACACACACGTTTGTTTGTTTGGAGATAATCCTTTTTCTTTGGGCTCTGACCTTGAACTCTTGACACGTGGCCCGAGCAGGCGCCATCGACTGCCACTTGCCCCTTGCGGCCCACGAGAAATGGCAATACTCCAACTGCTCTAATGCTTGCTCAGACCGGCTTGGACAGAGAGGCCCAATCATGACAACACGGGCCCTCGACGGCTGGGAGATATTGATTGGACCAGGAGACTGTTTTGTTGTGGTGGGGAGGGGGGGGGGTCGTGGGTGGAAGGGCCATTAAAAGAGGACTTTAAAATGTGTATTATCTCCTGCAGATGAAAAAAGTAAATAAACGTGCGCACACCACTCTACAAAAGAAATTGGGACTGAAAAATAAAAACAACCCCGTAAAAACAAAGTTTTTCACTATAAATCCCTTATGTATGTAAAAGTATTGATTATGTTCAAACGCGATAAACATTTGCAGACTGACAACGAGTGATATCCCCTGGCTTTAAAACTGGGGGAAGGGACGGGAGGGGGTGTGGACATCGGCGGGTGGCGTAAATGCGTGAACTCAACTGATACGTGAAAGAAAAACAATAACAAACCGTGAATTTTAATTACATATGTAATATAGAGATAAACTAAAAATGCATTAGTTTACTTAGTTCGATAGTTCTGAAATTTTGATACGATTCATTGTTAGGTGACACAAGTCTATGTGCCAAATTTCAGCTCGATGGCATCACGGGAAGTGTGTCATTTTTACTTGTTTTTTCCGCCTGACGTACGAAGAGATGACGACAGACAGAGAGACAAGATTTAGAAGTTAATGTAAGGGATTTAATTTTTTAAAAAACATGTAAAAACAAAGTTTTTTATTATAAATCCCTTATATATGAGTCAGAACTTAAAGTATTGATTATGTTCCAACGCGACAAACATTTACAGCATGAAACTGAGTGAATTCTCTATGGTTAAAATACGAGATCTGGTCATCGATGGCTGGCGTGAAGTCAAGTGACCCGTAAAATGTAAACAATAGCGACTGCTACATATAGTTTTATATAGATAAACTAAAAATGCATTAATTTAATTACGGTACGTTCGATCGATCTGAAATTTTGATGCGATGCATTGTTAGGTGACACGAGTGTATGTGCCAAATTTCAGCTCGATCGCATCACGGGAAATGTGTCATTTTTTACTTTAGTTTTTCCGACCGACGACGAATGACAGAGAGAGAGGGAGACGGCAGTGAAGTTAATATAAGAGATTTAAAAAGGGGTCATCTAAAGAAATGTTTATTTCAGCTTAGCACAAGGTCTAAACCTCACAATCAGAAATGGAATGACATGAATGAAACGAGCAGCTAGTAAAAGATGTTTAAATATTGCAGATTTAAAAATGTTAAATATTGCTGATGACTCCATTTTTAAAAAAAAGTATATTCTATAAACGTTTTATAATTATTCCTTTTTAACGTCATAATCTTAAAAGTATTGAAAATGATTTGTGGACCTGGCAATACAGGGGATACAACATAGATCAAAGCTTACAAACTGTATTTAAATGAGACGTGGTTGGATCACGCTAGAAACATATCCCAAACAATGTTCCCTTTAAGCTGCGAGGACGCGCATAGCGCCGCAGATATTTAAGCGACGGCGCGCAGTAGTTTAGAATTACAGCGCAGCAAATTTTGTATAATACATGTATTGCACAAAAAATGGATGTTAAGCAACTTTCCACACGAGTTTATTTTACTTTGCACACGGGCCTACGAACCTTGGTCCCACCATTGATCCCAAATGCTGGTTTTGATCCAAGACTAAATGTCAATCTGAACGTTTAGGCTGGTAAGTGGGTGCTAATTATAAAAATCGTTAAGCGGGTTAAAACGGAAACTAATCCGAATATTAGTGACGCTCTGCCACAGGCGGGCGGGCAATAGTGACTCAGATAAAAATGTGGATGATTTGTAGTGTGGTGGGGGGTTTCTTGTGGGGAGCGGGGCTCATTTTTGAAATGTGTGTTTAGGGGAGGGGGTGATAGCTAAAGAGGGAGTAGATTATTTAAAGGTGGCGGAGGGGGCAGGCTTCACTTATTAAAGGAGGGAGTTGGTTTGTATGCGGGTTGCTGGTTGAAGGTGGGTTGCTGGCTAAAGGTGGGTTGCTGGTTAAAGGTTGGTCAACAATGGATTGAATTTGTTAATAGGAGGTTGTTTCAATAAGAGGTTTACTTATTAAAGGCGCGTCTGAGGGGTGAGAAAAAGATGTGATGGAACTTGCTAAGAAAAAATGCAAATTATGAAATGTTATTGCTTAAGAGGTGTGGGGCGTTTTTCTGAAGGTTGAAATGAAGAGAGAGAGAGAGAAAAGAGAGAGATAGAGAGAGAAAGAGAGAGAGAGAGTGAGAGTTGGTAGTTCGAGAGAAAGTTGATGAAGAGCGGGTTATCAGTCAAAGAAAAGTTGACGAGGAAAGAATTTGTTGTCAAAAAGAAATTTGATGAGGAGAGAGTTGGTTGTGAAGAGGAAGTTGTACTCTGAAAGAGGAAAGGGGCGATGTTTTGAAGATGTGGTGAAGGTGTGCTGAAGATGTCGTGAAGGTGTGGTGAAGATGTGGTGAAGGTGTGGTGAAGGTGTGGTGAAGGTGTGATGAAGGTGTGGTGAAGGTGTGGTGAAGGTGTGGTGAAGGTGTGGTGAAGGTGTGGTGAAGGTGTGGTGAAGGTGTGGTGTAGATGTGGTGAAGGTGTGGTGAAGGTGTGGTGAAGGTGTGGTGAAGGTGTGGTGAAGGTGTGGTGAAGGTGTGGTGAAGGTGTGGTGAAGATGTGGTGAAGGTGTGGTGAAGGTGTGGTGGAGGTGTGGTGAAGGTGTGGTGAAGGTGTGGTGAAGGTGTGGTGAAGATGTGGTGAAGGTGTGGTGAAGGTGTGGTGAAGGTGTGGTGTAGATGTGGTGAAGGTGTGGTGAAGGTGTGGTGAAGGTGTGGTGAAGATGTGGTGAAGGTGTGGTGTAGATGTGGTGAAGATGTGGTGAAGGTGTGGTGAAGGTGTGGTGAAGGTGTGGTGAAGGTGTGGTGACGGTGTGGTGAAGGTGTGGTGAAGGTGTGGTGAAGGTGTGGTGAAGGTGTGGTGTAGATGTGGTGAAGGTGTGGTGAAGGTGTGGTGAAGGTGTGGTGAAGATGTGGTGAAGGTGTGATGAAGGTGTGATGAAGGTGTGGTGAAGATGTGGTGAAGGTGTGGTGAAGGTGTGGTGAAGATGTGGTGAAGGTGTGGTGAAGATGTGGTGAAGATGTGGTGAAGGTGTGGTGAAGGTGTGGTGAAGGTGTGGTGAAGATGTGGTGAAGGTGTGGTGAAGATGTGGTGAAGGTGTGGTGAAGATGTGGTGAAGGTGTGGTGAAGATGTGGTGAAGATGTGGTGAAGGTGTGGTGAAGATGTGGTGAAGGTGTGGTGAAGGTGTGGTGAAGATGTGGTGAAGGTGTGATGAAGGTGTGGTGAAGATGTGGTGAAGGTGTGGTGAAGGTGTGGTGAAGGTGTGGTGAAGATGTGGTGAAGGTGTGGTGAAGATGTGGTGAAGATGTGGTGAATGTGTGGTGAAGGTGTGTTGAAGGTGTGGTGAAGATGTGGTGAAGGTGTGGTGAAGGTGTGGTGAAGGTGTGGTGAAGATGTGGTGAAGGTGTGGTGAAGATGTGGTGAAGATGTGGTGAAGGTGTGGTGAAGATGTGGTGAAGGTGTGGTGAAGGTGTGGTGAAGATGTGGTGAAGGTGTGATGAAGGTGTGATGAAGGTGTGGTGTAGATGTGGTGAAGGTGTGGTGAAGATGTGGTGAAGATGTGGTGAAGGTGTGGTGAAGATGTGGTGAAGGTGTGGTGAAGGTGTGGTGAAGATGTGGTGAAGGTGTGGTGAAGATGTGGTCGTTAGATATGTCGCGGTTCTCTAAGAATTCACGAAAATCAACTTATTCTTCCAGATTCTTTCCGACTTATGATACCAAAAATTAGTTAAACCATACTTAAACTTAAACTTGATTCCTAAATTTTCCTAACCATAGGACAAGTATTTATGGTAATGAAATAATGGATTTATAGTAGGACTGCGGAAATTAACGATTAACTTATCGATTAATCATTACAAATTGTAACGATTATTTTTTTTAACGATTAATCGACCCACCAATTATAAATGTACTGGAAGTCAAAAAGTAAAATATTTTCGGCCGATAAATATAAACTAATTTCCGGACGATTACACAAACATTTTTGGTTTTAAACTATTGACTGACGTGAATGTTCAAAAATTTTTGATAAAGGTCATTGTGTCCATTGAAAAAATCGTTTGCCTACCATGCAATGTTCCCTTTAAGTCTAAGCTTCGTTGGTCCGTGTGCGAAGTTAAATAAAAACCTCGTTTGCAAAGTTGCACAACGTCCATTTTTGTGAATTCAGCATCATCATCATCAGTCCCGTGACCGTTGCGGTCGCTGGAGGGAGCGCATGGACACACCAACAGACAGAGATCTCCAAATTTGCCTATCTTAAGGTTGTCAAGCAAATTTTTCCGCTTTCGACCTCTTCGCCGGCCCCTTCTACAGTGCATTGAAGGATTTTTTTTTCTCAATATTTTAGAAAATTTGCTGCGCGGTGATTCTAAACTCCTGCCTGGGGTCGGTCAAATATCTGCGCAGCTGCGCTGCTTAAAGAGAACATTGCTACAATAGTTCTAACACTTCGCTTACATATCACCTGCAAACCAAACATCCACCACAGTATCAGAAACTTCAACTGAGACAATCAAAAGCTGTTTGAATGATTGTTCAGCTCGGCTAGTTATATTATATTGTCAATATTAAAGACCCGGTCATCACTTGAACCAAATGATGTCAATACACTTGTCTGTTTGCGTTGTTGGTTAAAAGATGTCATATAAAGAAGACATTCCTGTGTTATTTCGATTTTCAACAAGTATTTTAATAAATGTTACTTATGACATTATAAATTTCAATTTCTGGATTTAATCGAAATTAACGATTAATTAATCGTAATTTTTTCAAAAGTTAACGATTAAATTTAAATTAATCGTTAACAGCCCTAATTTATAGTAATGAGAAAATAGATTAGCTTTTTTCATCAAACCAAGAAATATGTTCAGTGAAACACGTCTTGCCATCTTCTCTTAAAAGGATCAGTGTATCTTCATTCTTAGTCCGATATTTGTTGACGGGGCTTGCGATGTTTCTGTGGTATTGAAGAGGATAATTCCAGGGTCACAAGGGATACATTGCGCTGGTTTTTTGGAAATTGTAGGGGAAATGGAAGAAAGGAGGTAACAAAAACAAATATTTCAAGTGTTTCAGCTCCAACAGTACCAGACCCTGAAAGTCGTTGGCAAGAAAAAAACATGTTTTGTACTGAGTTCTTGTTGTTATCAGCTTGTAAAGTTTGTAAAACCAAGTGTGCTCAGTGCTCATTGCTCAGTGCTCATTGCCTGTGTTGTGTCGGTCAATTATACACAGCATTTAAGAGCGTCAGCCTTACGCCCTTACGCCTACTTCTTACGTCGCAATTTTATTGCTCGAGGTGGGTGGGCGGTAAATAAAAGTAAATATCCTTTGATATAGAAACTCTTGTTTGAAATTTGAACTCAACTAACAATATCTGACTCAGCGTCATAGCGGTCATTGCTAGTTAATAATAGAAACGTTCTTTCTCAAATGTCTCTCTAATTTATTTATTTTTTATTATTATGAATGGCAGCTGAAAACTTGCTTGGAAACAGTTTATTTGGAAACAGTTTATTTGGAAACATTTTATTTGTTTTATCATGAGCCGTGTGTTGAGGATGGCATTTGATCAAACGATTCTAGACCAAATAAATTACATGTATACCAAGTAGAAACCAAACGTGCACGCATGTCTTTAATATTTCAGAATTTCAAGAGAAAAAAAGATCTTCCGTTTTATTTCACTTAATGTTCCCCTAGTCGGTTCACTCAATGTTCCCCTAGTTGGTTCACTCAATGTTCCCCTAGTTTGTTCACTCAATGTTCCCCTAGTTGGTTCACTCAATGTTCACGTAGTCGGTTCACTCAATGTTCCCCTAGTCGGTTCACTCAATGTTCCCCTAGTTTGTTCACTCAATGTTCCCCTAGTTATTCAACTCAATTTTGCCCTTGTTATTCAACTCAATGTTCCCCTAGTTTGTTCACTCAATGTTCCCCTAGTTTGTTCACTCAATGTTCCCCTAGTTATTCAACTCAATGTTCTCCTAGTTATTCAACTAAATTTCCCCTAGTTTGTTCACTCAATGTTCCCCTAGTTTGTTCATTAAATGTTCCCCTAGTTTGTTCACTCAATGTTCCTCTAGTTTGTTCACTCAATGTTCCCCTAGTTTGTTCACTCAATGTTCCCCTAGTTTGTTAACTCACTGTTCACCTAGTTAGCACAGAATTCTAGCTAATGTGACACTTTGTTAAATTAAGATGACAAGATTCCTGACAGCAAGACTGGCAAGACCGTGAGGTAATTGAAGGTTCGGGAATAGAAACAAGCCGATTGAGCTTGTAAATGTGATGCCGATTGTGCTCTTGGTTGTATTGCTGATTATGTTGCTGATTGTACTGCTGATTGTGCTGAAGATTGTGCTGTAGATTGAGCTGTAGATTGTGCTGTAGATTGTGCTGCTGATTTTGCTGCTGATTGTGCTGCTGATTGTGCTGTAGATTGTGCTGTAGATTGTGCTGCTGATTGTGCTGTTGATTGCAATGCTGATTGTAATGCTGATTGTGTTTACAGATTGAGCTGATTATTGTGCTGCTGCTTGTAATGCTGATTGTGCTGCTGATTGTGCTGCTGATTGCAATGCTGATTGTAAAGCTGATTGTGTTTGCAGATTGAGCTGATTATTGTGCTGCTGCTTGTAATGCTGATTGTGCTGCTGGTTGTAATGCTGATTGTGATGTTGATTGCAATGCTGATTGTAATGCTGATTGTGTTGCAGATTGGGCTGATTGTGCTGCTGGTTGTAATGCTGATTGTGCTGCTGATTAAGCTGCTGGTTGTAATGCTGATCGTGCTGCTGGTTGTAATGCTAATTGTGCTGCTGGTTGTAATGCAGATTGTGCTGCTGATTGTGCTGCTGATTGTGCTGTTGATTGTGCTGTAGATTGTGCTGCTGATTGTGCTGTTGATTGCAATGCTGATTGTAATGCTGATTGTGTTTGCAGATTTAGCCGATTATTGTGCTGCTGCTTGTAATGCTGATTGTGCTGCTGCTTGTAATGCTGATTGTGCTGCTGCTTGTAATGCTGATTGTGCTGCTGATTCTGTTGCAGATTGGGCTGATTGTGCTGCTGGTTGTAATGCTGACTGTGCTGCTGATTAAGCTGCTGGTTGTAATGCTGATTGTGCCGCTGGTTGTAATGCTAATTGTGCTGCTGGTTGTAATGCTGATTGTGCTGCTGGTTGTAATGCTGATTGTGCTGCTGGTTGTAATGCTAATTGTGCTGCTGGTTGTAATGCTGATTGTGCTGCTGGTTGTAATGCTGATTGTGCTGCTGGTTGTAATGCGGATTGTGCTGCTGCTTGTAATGCTAATGCTGACGGGAGTTTGTACAAAAGATCTTTGTGATAACAGTAAATCGTTTTCCCCAGACACTTTGGCAAATTAATAATAATAACAACCTTCCTAATCTTCTGTTGTTTGTTTTCATGATAAGCCACATGTTGGCATTTTTCTTTTGTTCAAACAAACAACAATGAAAGGGAAATAACTAGAATTGTATAAATGGCTCTTTTGTGTTCACGATTCTAATCTTACGTCTTTGTTTTTGAATTTATTCCAATTTTTTGGAAATACGTAATCAGATGAGAAATATGTCCCTTAAAATACGTGAAAATTTGAGGAAAGTGGCCAGAAAATTTTGTGTTTATTCACAATGCAGCGATCATATCCTTATCTTAAGTATACAGACGCTCCTTCTATGCAGAAGATAATTGCGTCCACAGACCATGACAGACGATCTGTTGGCAAGTGATGCAGCGTTCACAGGCCACGGCTTTGTGGGTTCCACGCATTACCCAGCCGCCTAACTAGTGTTAGGTACCTATACGGAGCTGGGTGACTCAGGGACGCCCCAGCCCCTGTAACAAATCCTTGCCTTGACATGGATTCGAACCCGTGACCATCGGTACGCCAGTCGAGTGCGCTGCCACACGACCACCGCGCAAACCACAATTCTTACAGTAGCAGCTGGTCACTAATTCGTATCTAAGATAAGACAATGTAACATTTTTAGTTTACAAAAGGGACGCAACAAGCTGTCACTCGTTTGTAAAGTAAAATCGATAAGAATAATTAGAATAGCTGGTTAGCTGGAGTCTTTGAACGTAGAAACCAGTGGATGCCCAAAATCTTTTTTTTTCAGATTCAGTCGCCATTTGCACATGTGACCTTTGGCCTGTGACCTTTGATCTACAGCCATGTGGACCTGTGACCTGCTGCTATTTGGACATTTAACCTTTGACCTGCGGCCATTTGGACGTGTCACCTTTGACCAGCTGCCATGGGGAAGAATTGACAAACGCCAGGTAGATGACAGATGTAGTGATAAACTGACTATATTGTTATAAATGCTACATGCTCCGAAAATGGAACAAACAAATTCATTTCCTCAGAATTGTAGTTGCCGATTGAGTACCATCCTGTAATATTGTCCCGATAAAAAAAAACGTGTCATGAAATCTGATGGAAGTCTGAGGCTCTGACCATTGGGGAAAGTCGCCTCGGGACAAATTGTTGATCATACACGATATTAACATAGAACACAATAACAAACCAAAAACTCTTGGTCTAAAGCAGATTTATTCACAGTCGTGTTCTCCAATCCAGGACTTTGATAGGATTGCTGCCATGTATTGACTTCAGATTCGAGCCCTCTTCATGTTCATGCTAAATTTAAACAGCAAGATCATGACGTTCTTTCAACCATTGTGTTTCTAAGCAGAGTTAAAAAATATATATATATATTTTTCCCGAAAATTTCCACAAATTTCTAATGTTTATGTACATTAGCAAAGTTAAGTTGTGTGCCATGTAGTCTTTGGTTTCCGGTACACTGGTTAGCAATGCACTGATATTTAGACTTTTTTTTTGAACGGTGATTTGAATTCTTAAATAAACCACTCAACGCCCCAGGTATAAGGAATCACTCAAAGTCCTTGGGTCATACTTTCAGCCTGTGACACAGAATAAGCTTGCGCACATGAGTGATATACCCCTGATTGCATCTTTTTTTATTTTGTCAAAGGTGGCATAGTCAGTCAAATGTAGTAATTTAATGGAAGCAAGTTGGGGGTGGCACCTTTCCCATATACGCCATTGTAATCACCCCCCACAGGCTCACATCAAGGTTGGAGATTACCAAAGTTTGAAGTGAAAGAAATATTAAACATTCCAAGTTTTTAATAGCCCCCCTATAAGAGAGAAGTCATTTTTCTTAACTTACATATTACAATGTTGTTTTTTGGGGATATGGAACAAGAACAGTTTTGTATCCCATTCTTTAATATTTTTATGTGCATTCGAAAATTTAATGACGGTAGTTGTCTTTCAGTTTCTAATTTCGATATCACTGAATGTTTTTTCTAGTCTCACAGTTTATCTCCATACTGTTATATCATTTGACATACTGTATTTGCTCAGAATTTTTCTTTAACAGCACTTAATAAATCCATTAAATTTCATGCACTAAATTAATGTCTTAGGAAACTAATTTTTTATAAGAACCGCTCTCAAAGTGCAAGTACACATGTTCCAAATAGCAAACGAAGCCATGACTGTCTGAACTTAAATCAACTAAATTGACCGGCTCACGTTTTCTAACTGGAATTCGGAGCAGTTAGTTTAACAACTTGATACAAAAATCGAAGATAATTCGTCACACATACCAAAGAATTTTTGTCAACAAAATGTTATTGTTGATGATCGGGAGGTGAGGTACGAAGCACCAGTTTCGTGAGGGAGACTAAAATAAATTTGATTAGTTTACCAGCATAGTCCTTTGATAATATCAGATCTATACCCCCTCCCCCCACGCCCTAATACAAACAATTTTGTGGGATCCTGAGTCCTCTCATTAAAATATCTTAAACAATTCATTTCAACCACGTATGATGTGACTTTTATTTCAACCACGTATGATGTGACTTTTATTTCTGCCACGTATGATGTGACTTTTACTTCAACCACGTATGTGCAAAGTGTCAACTGTTTCTTGGTGGAAGCTTTTATCTGAACTATAGTTTTTATAACCCCTTTGATTATTTTTTATCACGTGGTTATCTTTATTTTTCTACCCCTAGGTTGTTGAAAAAGCAGTTATTTTGATCTTTAATAGAAATTATTAGCTATAGCAATTAGCATGTATGACCTGTTACTTCTACTCCTAAGGAGCCAACATGATCAGAATATTGATCGTAGGCTCGAAATAGATAAATAGAAGAAGAGAGTGAGTGAGAGAGTAAGTGAGCGAGTAAATGAGAGAGTGAGTGAGAGAGTGAGTAAGAGAGTAAGTGAGAGAGTGAGTGAGAGAGTGAGTGAGAGAGTGAGTGAGAGAGTGAGTGAGAGAGTGAGTGAGAGAGTGAGTGAGAGAGTGAGTGAGTTAAAGAGACCGAGGGAGAGAAAGAACGTAATGAGCGAGTGTGAGCGTGAGACACAGAGTGAGTGAGTTTGAGAGACAGTTAGTTTGAGAGAGTGTGTGTGTGAGAGAGAAAGAGAACGAGAATTTCAGAAATAGATTATCCTTATTTAAATCCCAGTAAATTATTTTATGTTTATTTATTTATACATATTTCCTTGTAAGTTCATGACCCAAAAATTGTGTACCAGACTATGTATAAGTAATTATACAAAGTAATTCTACTCTATTCTATACAACTTAAATGTGTGTAAACGGCAACATTACAAAAATTATCATCTACAAAGAATATTTAAACATATTAGATCTAATCTGTACAAGCTTATGCTCCACTACATGTTGAAAGTTGAGTTAATTTTCTTCATTTCAGGTGAGGGCAGATTTTGTTTTGTGGAAATACATTTGATAAGTCAGAGGACATCCACAACAGCTTGAAAGGATTAGAAAATCCAGAAACAGGCAACTTGTAAAATTCAATCGAATTCATGGCGACTTATTTAAAAGCTACTTTTATTATCGTCTGCCGTCTTCTGGTCACATCGATAACAATCAAGTTATTTTAAAAATCCGATCACCGTCTCAAGACACTATTATCTATATATATAAAAATCAATGTATGTATATATGTATGTATGTATGTATGCATGTCTGTTATAGCTGACTAAACCATTCATCCGATCGCCATGAAACTTTTGGAGACTTTTGAGTACGCTCCCGGGATGGAAATAGGCTACTTTTTTCAACATTTAACACTCATGGGGCGCCGGGGGCCCATAATGAGAATGTTTTCTTATATGAGCTATATTAAAATTAGTTTAGGGCTTAGCTGCTTGGAAAATGAATGGATCTTGACCAAACTTGGTACATAACAACTTGATAGCCTATATTAAAGTACCATATGGCATTGAACTCCTAATGTCCGTTCCTTCGGTGCCGGGGGCCCAAAATCTTTTTTTGTTGTTGTAAGCGTTAAATACTTTATTCCCGTTATGATTTACGCGATCTTGAAAAGCATTGTCTATCATGATCCAGATTGAAATGAACAGGTATTTTAAAGTTAATTTCTTGCACTGATTGGACCCCGGGGGCTCTTAATGTTGTTTTTGCTAATCTTATCTATATATATAAATAAAAGTGTTTATGTATGTATGTATGTCCTTTATAGCTGACTAAACCATTCATCCGATCGTCATGAAACTTTGGGAGACTTTTGAGTACGCTCCTGGGATGATAATAGGCTTTTTTTTTCTTCAAAATTTAACACTCATAGGGCGCCGGGGTGTCATGTGATTAACATAATTTTGTGACGTAAGGTCACGTGAATGGTGAACGCGGGAAGAAAAGAGCATTCCTATTGGTTGAAAGTGTTGGGCGAGAAGTGGTTAGAGGACTTCTGGCAAGGAAGGAGGTAGAGTGTATGTGTGCGCCTCAAGATTTCCACGTTGTATTACCTCAAATGATATTTCCATGTACATAGTATATATATTAAAGTTGCTTTGTATAAACAAGTTCTTCAGAGGATATTAGTGCCCTAAGATTAATAATGTAACATAAAATTAATAGTTACATTGGTGCAGAAGTAAAAGTTCTATGTGAACACAATACAAGAGATTTTAAGAAAGAGGTTTCGTGGAAATAGCAAGTATTGGATATTTCAAAAAGGAAAGTATTCATTAAAAGAAGAAATATTAGCAGCTATCGTATTTTTGAATATTCAAGTTCGTAAGAAGCTGTGAATAAACTTTTGTGGTTCAATGAAAATACACGAATATTTCAAAATGGCGGCATACAGGCACATGGTCACGGCGTGCGGTGTATACAACTAGGCCGCCTAGTTGGTTCTACGTCACATTCGACGACAGTACAAGTATACTACACAGTGCTGGAATCTGCGTTGTGTAGGCTTACTGAATGGTGACACACAGTGAACATATATAGGTCGTGACGTCAACAAGCTCAATGCTAGTTGATTCCAGGAAATATTTGTAAACATAACCTGGAACTTGGAAGGCTATGGACTATTAATTATGAAGTGTGAATTATAAATAAAGGAACGGAATTTTTATCCATTCATTGTGTGAAGAGTTTGATAATTGCAATTTCGGATTAATGGAGTGAACTCAATTGTTAAAAACACTACGCGAAAATTGAAATTTTAACCAAGTGACTTTTATTCAAAACGATTGGACCATTTAATATGTTTTGTCAATCTGAGGGAGCGTATATATAAAGTATACTAAAGATCCCGTGTGAGGATTCTTTTGTTGTCTCATCTTGTCAAGGCTAGATTTCATGGTTTAGACGTGTCACTTATTTCAACTTAACATTTTGAATTCAAGATTTTGCATTTGGAAAATTTATATCTTTATCAATATATACCTAAATTCCTTACCAAATTGCTTAACTCATATTATTCAATCAAACAAAACATGGATTACTACAAGGAATTCACTGCCATAGCTAAAGAGATCGGACTAAAGGGAAAAGAAATGAGAGATTTCATTGAAGCAAAAGTAGGCATTGCTGAAGAAAAAGAGAAGCAAAAGCAAAAAGAAGCTGAAGAAAAAGAAAAGCTAAGAATAGCTGAAGAAAAAGAAAATCAAAGAACAGCTGAAGAAAAAGAACAGCTAAGAAAAGCTGAAGAAAAAGAAAATCAAAGAATAGCTGAAGAAAAAGAAAAGCTAAGAAAAGCTGAAGAAAAAGAAAATCAAAAAGAGGCTGAAGAAAAAGAGAGGCAAAGACTCATAATAAAAAGAGAATTTGAACAAATTCAAAATGACAACTTAAAATTACGAATTGAGCTCGAGAGTAGAGGCCAAAATCCTGACAATGAAACAAATAGAAGGTCAGCACCAAGGGATACTATCAAAGTAAGAAAATATGATAGCCAAAAAGAAAAAAATGGATGTTTATCTGGATTATTTCGAATCCATAATGGCTATGAAAGGCTATAATGAAGAAGATTGGCCAGCACAACTGATGACTCAATTAACTGGAGAAGCATTTGAAGCTTATAACAGTATAGCCAAAGAAGACAAAAGCATATATAAGAATGTCAAAAAGGCACTTCTATGTCATTTTGGAAAGTCAGAAAATGATTATAGAAGAGAATTTCATGAAATGAGAATCAAGATGGACAAAGATCCACAGATCATAGTGCATGAAGCACAAGTCAAACTAACAAAATGGCTGGAACTGACAGCAATATATACGAGCAATCCAAAGGCCATACTAGACATGGTGTTAATTGACAAGTTTTTTAGAAAATGCAACACCAACTCTATTCACATAATTAACTGACAAGAAAGTTCGTACTCAAGCAGAGCTAACAAATGCATTACGAACATTCAAAGACTCTCATCCGAATGTGGAAATGGATAAGAGACAAGACATATTTGCAGCTATACAAATTAAAAGTCAAGAAAAAAGGCAAGGTATGAGAAACCAGAGTCTGCCAAACCAAGGCAACAGACAGTCTATTTGCTGGTACTGTAACAAGCCAGGACATTTGGCGAAGCAGTGTTACCACAATAAAGGCCAGCCAAATAGGGTGTCACCTAATGGCAGCCCTATAAGAAAGAAAACAGAAGAAAGGTCAAGACAAGGTCATTTTGAAAGCAAAGGTAGAAGATCATGGAGAGAAAAATATAATCATAATTCCAAACATAGAGATTATGATCAAGAAAGACAGTCATGGAGAGAAAGAAATAATCATAATACCATAAATAGAGATTATAATGAAAGCAGTAGATCATGGAGAGGCAAATACAATTTTGACTCCAGAAAAAGAAATTATGATCAACAATGGAGAAAGAATGAAAACCAAGACATGAATGATAGAAAAATAATAAAGTTAAATCGAGCACAGACAGAAACTAGTGACATTTTAGCCACTATTAAAAATCAAGTATATGATAAAAGAAATGAAGACCATAGTAGCAGAGAAAGAGATGGTACTAGTGAATCTGAAACCATTTGTGTGAAATCATCTGAATTAGGAAGAACAATTGGTTGTGTATTAAGCCAAATCAAAAACTTTACAGATAGAGACAATATTTTTCAGATAAAAGTTTCTGACAGTGACTCATCTGGTCCAAATTCTATTGAATTATCTGGAAACAAAAATGACATTTTAAAAGCTAAGCAACTTATTAAAATTGCTGGAATTGAAATTATGAATGAACATAATCGAAGTCATGGTTGGTGAATTATTGAACATTTAACAGTCCGAAGAAACATTCAAAGCCCATCGATTTGAATTCATACTCGTCAACTGAAGAATGACTGTATTGAACTAGGCTATGCTATTAGCCGACTACAAATTTGACATTAAACCTGTGAAGGGAAAGGTTAATGTGGTTGCAGACATATTAAGTAGAATGACAATAAATACAGACATTCTGTGAATTCCTAAGTGATAAAAACAGGTACTTTATTAATATTAGTCTGTGAATTCCTCAATGATAAAACCAGAGACTGTATTAAAAAGACATTCTGTGAATTACTAAATGATAAAATAAGAGACTGTATTAACATTAGTCTTTGAATTCCTAAAGGATACAAACAGAGACTGTAATTATATTAATATTTTTATTCTTTGAACAATGGACAAGGAACAATGTTTGAATTCCACTGGATTATTAGTTAATTTTAATAATATTGAGTGTTAAAATATTTTAATTACACAAAATTACAGATGTGTTTAAAATTCCATTTTTCAGCACAGGTAGACGGTTGCAGTTCTACAGATTTTTTCTTCTTGATTTTTTATGTCCAGATGTTGTATGTAAGACAATCAATGTTCATTGATGATAAATATTTGAATATAGATATAGATTAATTTGATTTTATGAAGACCAAAAATGTTGTATTTCATAAACATTTTTTTTTGAAGGATGGGGGTGAATGTCACATGTGATTAACATAATTTTGTGACGTAAGGTCACGTGAATGGTGGACGCGGGAAGAAAGGAGCATTCCTATTGGTTGAAAGTGTTGGGCGAGAAGTGGTTAGAGGACTTCCGGCAAGGAAGGAGGTAGAGTGTATGTGTGCGCCTCAAGATTTCCACGTTGTATTACCTCAAATGATATTTCCATGTACATAGTATATATATATATTAAAGTTGCTTTGTATAAACAAGTTCTTCAGTGGATTATTGTGCACAAGATTATGTATTGTGAGAACGCCTACAAAAAGAGTGACATATTTAATAGTTACAGGGGGGCCCATAATAGTATTTGTTTCTTATATGAGCTATATAAAAATAATTAGGTAAATTGATGGATCTTAACTCAACTTTGTATATAAAACTTGGTAGCCAATATTGAAATACTATAGCGCACTAATTTCCTAATTTTCATTTGTTTGGGGCTGGGGGCCCAAAATGTCTTTTTTCATAATCATTTAAGATTTTATTCCTCATTCAATTATTAAAGATCCAGATAAATTAGCGAAATATATCCGCTATGAAATTTATTGAAGTAAACAGGTGTTTTGAACTTGTCATCTTGCAATATTTGGGCCGTGGGGCCCTTAATGTCGTTTTTTGCTTATATGAGCTATATAAAAATTAGTTTATGTGATAGCTACTGTGTAAATGAATGGATCTTAACTAACCTTTGTATATAAAAACTTGGTAGCCCATATTAAAATAAAAAAGGGCATTGCACGTCTAATATCCAATTGTTCAGGGCTGGGGGCCCCAAATGTCTTTTTTTTCTAATATGTTTGAGATATTATTTGCCATTCTATTTTTAACGATCTTGAGAAATATATCCATGATGAAACTGAATTAAAATGAACAGAATATTGAAATTTACATCTTACATCGATTGGGCCGGGGTCCCCAAATGTCTATTTTTCGTATATGTTTGAGATATCATTTGCCATTCTATTTTTAACGATCTTGAGAAATATATCCATGATGAAACTGAATTAAAATGAACAGGTTTTCAAAATTTACACCATGAACCGAATGGGCTCGGGGGCCCCTTAATATATTTTTTCCTTATATTAGCTTAATAAAAATTATTTTAATTGTTAGATAATGAGAAAATAACTGGATTTTGACCAAACATGGTATATAAAAACTTAAGAGCCTATATTAAATTACTATAGGGCTCTGAACTCCTAATGTCCATTTCCTCGGGACTGGGGGCCCTAAATTTGTTTTTACTAAACTTTTAGTATACATGTATTGTATTCCCCATTCAATTTTACACGATATTGAGCAAAATAGATAAATATATTTATATATTTGTAATGAAAATGAACAGATTTTCGAACGTCATATGTTAAACTGATGGGCCCGGAGACCCTTAAAGTAATTTATTTTTTATCTATATGTATTCCTTTTTACTGAGATCGTTGCAACGCACGACGGGTCTGCTAGTTGTAAATAAACTTGAGTAAGATAATCTTATCTCTAGCAATGGATGGGGCCCGCCAGTGTTGGTGCTACAGGTAATTTGGGTATTGCGAAACATTAATGGGAAACATTAGGATCCCCTACGACCATCGGTTATGGGGCTTAAAAAAAAGAATTACGCCTTTGTATTATCTATAGACAGCGTAGCCACCTAGCTGGCTTTTTCAGATGACGTGACAGGGGGAAAGTCCAACTAAAAAGAAAGAATTCCAAAGTCAAAGACAGTATTCCAACTGAAAGAAAAAAAGTTCAAAAATGGCAGGCAGGTCGTTGTGTCTTGTAAACATCACATCGTGACATCATCAAGTCATGGCATAATCACGTCATGACATCATTAAGTCATCACTCATCACGTCATGACATCATCAATTCATCACATCATCACGTCATGACATTACACCACTACATCATCACAATCGCACACCATAACAACATTTCTTCCGTCAGGTTGTTTGAACGAATGTTACATTGTTAAACAACCCCAGCCACATAATACACTCACCGTCTGCACGATACACACACGACACACACACACAAACAAACACACACCACTCATGATTCCCGAGACACGGCACCAGCACCAATGTTCCCGCTAAGATTCGTTGGTTCGTGTGCCAAGTAAAAAAAAACGTTTGTGTGGAAAGTTGCACACCATGCACACATTTTTTTCTGTGCAATATTCACACAAAAAATGTGCTGCGGTAATTCTTAACTGCTGCGCGGCATCGGTCAGATTCCTGCGCGGCCACGCAGCTTAGAGGGAACATTGACCTACACCCAACTACTAAAATTAATCTTTTCTTGTTGCACGCGATACACCGTTCGTTGTCCCAACACACCGTTCGTTCTTCTGACACGTGACACACCAATCGCTCTTTTAACATGTGACACACTGTTCGATGTCCTGACACGCGACACACCGTTCGCTCTTCTGATACAGCTCCGTCTGCTCACCGCCACTGACATCACAGCTCCATCTGCTCACCACCACTGTCCGGCTGCAGTGTGGAGTGAGATCACAGCTCCGTCTGCTCACCAACACTGTCCGGCTGCAGTGGGAAGTGAGTACATCACAGCTCCGTCTGCTCACAGCCACTGTCCGGCTGCAGTGTTGAGTGAGCACATCACAGCTCCGTCTGCTCACCGCCACTGTCCGGCTGCAGTGTTTAGTGAGCACATCACAGCTCCGTCTGCTCACCAACACTGTCCGGCTGCAGTGGGAAGTGAGTACATCACAGCTCCGTCTGCTCACAGCCACTGTCCGGCTGCAGTGTTGAGTGAGCACATCACAGCTCCGTCTGCTCACCGCCACTGTCCGGCTGCAGTGTTTAGTGAGCACATCACAGCTCCGTCTGCTCACCGCCACTGTCCGGCTGCAGTGTTGAGTGAGCACATCACAGCTCCATCTGCTCACTGCTACTGTCCGACTGCAGTGTTTATTGAGCACATCACAGCTCCGTCTGCTCACTGCTACTGTCCGACTGCAGTGTTTATTGAGCACATCACAGCTCCGTCTGCTCACTGCTACTGTCCGACTGCAGTGTTTATTGAGCACATCACAGCTCCGTCTGCTCACTGCTACTGTCCGACTGCAGTGTTTATTGAGCACATCACAGCTCTGATTCCCCGTATCACAACCAACTGAACCAATCGATAAATGGGACAAAGCCAGAAATCTCGCTCCTAGCTGGAATGGACTCGACTAAATGTACGTTCAGCCTTAGACAGGCAACTTATCTGGACAAAAGCTCATAGTGGCTGGACCATAAGTGTGGGGAGGGCTGTAGACGGTGTGGGATCAACAACAAAAAAAGACAAGGTTGCAAAACATGCAGCTTTTCAAGTTTAATATTTACGATTTACTATCAAATTATTTCACATATTCCTCAACCCCGTTTGCTGAATCCCTGTTTCCCTTCTAGCTCTATGGTTGTCTCTCTCTCTCTCTTCCTCTCTCTCTCTCTCTCTCTCTATATATATATATATATATATATATATATATATATATATATATATATCACGTTTCTTCTTTCTCTTCTCGCTTTACGCATCCCTCTATCTCTTTTTTGTGTCTTTTTCTTTCTTTCCCTTTTCTTGTTCACAATCGTATTTCTTTACCTCTGCATTGACTTGTTTTTATAATCATAATTCGATTCCATAAAATATATTCAGCAATAATTGTCATTTCTTGTGTATATTCTACACCAAAATGTAAAAATCGCAGCACATTCTCAGAAATCACAAGACTCCGAGATGACATTTGCAAACCGACCCCCTCCCTCACCCCGATTAAAAAAAAAGAAACTTAACGAAATAAAAATAATCGATTTGAGGTACTCACCGATAATGCCAGAACCAATGATGGAATTGATGAAGTTGAATGACGTCATAGGAATAGAGCTCCGGGGCTTGCCGTCGTCCTTCTCCTCCATCAGGCCCCGCGTGTCACTGACACTTGACGTGTCAGAGAAGTCAGACATGGTCTGAAACCCACAAGATTTCAAGATAAGAATCAAGAAATGCGAAAACTTATTTTCTTAGAGAATTCTCGACTCGTCCCCGATTTTCTCTCCTCTCACATCCGGGAACCTTTCTTTCAAAGGTCACATCCGGTAAGGGAAGACATCCAGCGCGTTTAAAGTTTTAAATATTTAAAATAAGAAAAAGAGTCCCTTGTTTTATTCCACATCCTCCGCCCACACACACGCACACACTGCCATTCCCCACTGTTAAACGGAAATCCCTGATTTATTCGTATGTGCGTCAACGACTCCCCCTGACGTTGCATGACCAATCAATGGCGACCAGTGCGAGCAGACGTAGAGCACATTTATGCAGCCCAAGCCTTGCGATCGAACGTTATCAGGCCATTTAGATTTAACATGGCGTGCGGTGTACATTTATTTATGCCACTATTTCATTTCACCTTCTAGCAATACATAACTAGCACGGCTTTGGTTTTATTATTCTTATAATTTTATCCAATATACTTGTATGTGTAACTTCTATATCATAGCTGGTAAAATTATATTTTCGAGGTAGATAAAAGACTGGTTAGTGCCACCAACTCACCCCATCCCCCATTCCCTAAACGGAACTTAATGAAAGAAATGACAGGAGCAGAATTAAAATACCTTTAAAACCAACAGAAGATGGGGTCGAAAACAACAAGGCATATAAGCTTTAATCTTAGGGAACATTCGATTTGTTATATGAATACTAGTTTGTGCTGCGGCGCCGTGGCGCCTGCAGCGCCCCCTTTTTTAAGCCCTTTTTCAAGAGCCCAATTAACTTGTCTTTGTATGATAAATACATAATATTAAACTTTCTTAAATGTACACAAAGTATTTTATAATAGGTTTTGTACACAAAGTATGTATATAATATTTTTTTACAGTGCTAATCACCACACAATTTTTAAAGTAATTTTAGGAACCAGCGCACCAAATTACTGCACCAAAAAATAACTCTTTGAGTCAGTCAGCAATGTTTACAACACAAATGCTGACGTCATAGGTTCGTGTGTTGTTTGGTTAATGTTAATCTGGAAACCAAAAGGATTATGATTTTCAAGTCTATATTTTCAATTAGCGTTAGGCCACAGTGAGTGAGTCAGTCATACATAATTGAGCGTAAATAAATTATATATATATATATATATATATATATATATATATATATATATATATATATATATATATATATATATATATATATATGATAATAATGTCACCAGCAGGTAAAAGCGTAGCGTTTTGTTGACCACAAATATACACTGATCGTTATATCGACACGGATATATTGTAATCAACTTGGCAATGACGTTTGGATGTTGTGATGACAACTATCCACTGGTCAGTTCTGGGACACCGATATCCCCTTAGACTTACTTGTGCGAGAAATTAAAATCTGCAACATAATGACATGCGGTTCAATCAAAATGACTTGGGGTTCAAACAAAATGACTTGTGGTTCAAACAAAATGACTTGAGGTTCAAACAAAATGACTTGTGGTTCAAACAAAATGACTTGTGGTTCAAACAAAACGACTTGTGGTTCAAACAAAATGACTAGTGGTTCAAACAAAATGACTTGTGGTTCAAACAAAATGACTTGAGGTTCAAACAAAATGACTTGTGGTTCAAACAAAATGACTTGTGGTTCAAACAAAATGGCTTGTGGTTCAAACAAAATGACTTGTGGTTCAAACAAAATGACTTGTGGTTCCACAAACAAAATGTCTAAGTATGCTTATTAAAAGCTAACGATACTTTTATGTGTAGGGTACTAACATTTAAATTTTATTAATTGCAATCAAATAATTATTTTGTATAAACTGCTGTCAAATATTTATATTTTATTAACTGATGTCAAAGAAGTATGGCTAAAACAAATTGTTGGCAAAGTTTTGTAATATATAAACCGGTGTGAACGAATGACAGTTTATATAAAATGCTCTTCAAGAACTCTAGCTTAACAAATAGCTCTCAAAAAGGTTAAAACAATTAACCGCTGTCAAATAATTATTATCAATAAACGGCTGTCAAATAATTCTAGTCTATACACTGCTATCAAAGAATTAGAGCTTGTCAAAAGAGTCCCGCGCGTCATCTGTTTAACGTCCGTAATAAACCAAGTCCTAATGATGACATATCGATAGTCTCAAAAAGTCACTAGATAATTGATCTGATCCAGGTGGTGTCTGAACGGCTTCTGGCTTGAAGTCAATCAATATATGGAATAGAGATGATAGCATCATTAGTTAAATCAATGAAACTAGATAGACTAGGAAATGGAAGAAAAAGAGCGAAGTATTAATGCTACAATTCTAACTAGTAAATACAACTAAATAACATAATGGAACCCTCAAATAGAAATAGGGGAATACCACACTTTTCTTATTCCGTATGCAAGAAGAAACACACACAAACTCTCGTTAGGCTATTTGAAATTCAGACATTGAATGGGTTGCCTGATCATACCAGGAAAACCAACACACTTTCAACATTCAAAACACGAACAAAAATGCACGACTAGACAAAAACCATGGATTATCGTAGGACGAAATAATCTACAGTATAAAAGAAGCTTCTGTAATAAATGTATAAGAAAAGCAGATGATGTGATAAGTTAATAGATAAGATAGATAAGAAAAGATATGAGATAAGATAAGATAATTATTAAAACAGAAAAGCCAACAACTGATAGCTTGTTACCGAATTGATTTCATTTCTCTATCACAAGAAGTGGCACCGCAACCACATGAAGAATTAGTTTACAGACAACGGCATGAACAGGGAGGTGCATCATGTAAGTGAGATTTTGTAATAATGAGATTTAACGTGAGAGATATGTGAGAAATAGCACATTGGGTAATAAGTATTTGTTTCACTATAAAAAAAAACTTCACAACAAATTTAAATAATGTGACAAATTTCCTAGTATGATAATTTTACATCCTTCAATTTCTAGAAACATTATTTTAATTTATTCACTTCTTGGAAACATATAATTCCACACCGGATAATTCCTTGGAGGACATTTTTTCTAATCGTTCCATTGCTACTAATCTTACATAACTTCAAGAATGTATGATACATGTAGGTAAAATATTTTTTTCAATCTACTTTCGAATATTTTTCAGTGAAATATTAGGTTCCATAAAATTAGTTTAAGCCAATACAATTCATCTAAAAATGTAAACACATTGGCCCGTCCCTGATGAGTAAACACACTGGCCCGACCCTGATGAGTAAACACATTGGCCCGTCCCTGATGAGTAAACACACTGGCCCGACCCTGATGAGTAAACACATTGGCCCGACCCTGATGAGTAAACACATTGGCCCGACCCTGATGAGTAAACACATTGGCCCGTCCCTGATGAGTAAACACATTGGCCCGTCCCTGATGAGTAAACACATTGGCCCGTCCCTGATGAGTAAACACACTGGCCCGTCCCTGATGAGTAAACACATTGGCTCGTCCCTGATGAGTAAACACATTGGCCCGTCCCTGATGAGTAAACACAGTGGCCCGTCCCTGATGAGTAAACACATTGGCTCGTCCCTGATGAGTAAACACACTGGCCCGTCCCTGATGAGTAAACACACTGGCCCATCCCTGATGAGTAAACACACTGGCCCGTCCCTGATGAGTAAACACACTGGCCCGTCCCTGATGAGTAAACACACTGGCCCGTCCCTGATGAGTAAACACACTGGCCCGTCCCTGATGAGTAAACACACTGGCCCGTCCCTGATGAGTAAACACACTGGCCCGTCCCTGATGAGTAAACACATTGGCCCGTCCCTGATGAGTAAACACATTGGCCCGTCCCTGATGAGTAAACACATTGGCCCGTCCCTGATGGGTAAACACATTGGCCCGTCCCTGATGGGTAAACACATTGGCCCGTCCCTGATGAGTAAACACATTGGCCCGTCCCTGATGAGTAAACACATTGGCCCGTCCCTGATGGGTAAACACATTGGCCCGTCCCTGATGAGTAAAAACAAGCTTTTCTGTACCGACACCAAATGTATGCGATTGTTTTGATCCAGTTAATCAAATCAGCTCAATAAATCAATTAAGTCAATGTGAATACAGGGTTCGATGAAATTTGTCTCCAATAGCAATAGATTCATGATCAACACCCTCCATAAGATAGTACTCTTACATGCACGATGCATGCGATGAATAGATTCATAAATATACGAAGAAATAAGGTCTACGGACAACTGAAGAAATGAGGTCAATAGATTTATGAAAAACATAATAAATAAGGTTTATAAAACTATAGTTTGTTGATGAAATATACTGCGAATAGATCCATGAAGAACAGCAGAAAAATTTCAATAGAATAGATCTATGAATAGAACAAATTAATTTCAATAGATTCAAGGACAACAAAAAAAGATAAAGTAAAAACTACGTAGGAAACAAGGGCCAATAGATCCATAGACAGGAGAGTTAACGATTTCAAGCGTGTGGTCAATCGATCAATTTATACACTGTGTTTCAAAGGAAGTAATAATGATCAATAACAACACGATGAGCTTATGGACCAAAAAGTGGGTATCTGGTCGAACGGAGTATCTTGACAGAGGGGAGTATCTTGATATAGGGGAGTATCTTGATAGAACGGAGTATTTTGACAGAGGGGAGTATCTTGGTAAGGAAGGGGTATTTTATATAAAGGAGTATCTGTTAAATGTTAGAATATTTGTCTAAGTTCGGCTGTTATAGATTGAAGTTAACATATTTGTCCAGATAACTTTTCATGTTATGTTTTCATTGTGATTGTGATTGTGACTGGTGATGGGTAGCGCGTGATCCACCTCCTCCACCATGGACCTTGATGTTGTCACAATGGTTGTACAAGCTGCTAAGCTTGTACTCAGCTAGTTAGAAGTCCACGTATATATAGTCCTTTTAGACCAGTGCTTCTCAAACTTTTAGTATGGCGGACCGGCAGGAATGTTTTCATTTCACCAGAGACCGATGCACTATTTTCCCAGTACTAACGTTGTAGTTGTAGGCAAATGTTCTGTATTATTTGTTTCATTTCATGTGCTTATTAAAGAAAAATTGACATTTTCTATAGGGTTAGTATTAATGGTTGAAAATAAGGGATTATAATTATATTTTTCTGCCCTTTCATGATAACTTTTGCAGACCGGCAGCGGATGGCCCACGGACCGGAAAACGGAACCACTTTGAGAAGCACTGTTTTAGACTTTAGACGACTTCTCTCCGATTAGCTCGGTTGAGGTTAACCTTTAACCTTATAACGTCCCATGGTGGGCGTGACGAATGGATTTAATTAGTCTGAGTCTGATTACATTGTGGTTTTTTCCTTTAAAAATGGAAGGTATCAAATAGGGTATTTGGAAATAGAATATCAGAATTGTGATTAATGGATTACAAAATAATTATAAAATAATTAATTATTTCATTGGTAAAATTGAAGTTTTGAGCTGTTTGAATTAAGGTGATAGGTTGTTACATGATCGTGTTGTTACATGATTGTTTTGTTATATAATTGTGTTGTTACATAATTGTTTTGTTATATAATTGTGTTGTTACGTGATTGTGTTGTTATATAATTGTTTTGTTACATGATTGTGTTGTTATATAATTGTGTTGTTACATGATCGTGTTGTTACAGATTGTGTTGTTACATGATTGTGTTGTTACAGATTGTGTTGTTACATGATCGAGTTGTTACAGATTGTGTTGTTATATAATTGTGTTGTTACATGATCGTGTTGTTACTTAATTGTGTTTGTAATATAATTTCTTCATTATGGTCTAAATTCTAAATAATCTGAAACTTTTCAGAAAAAAAAATTTGCCAATCTGTTCAGTTTACTTCAGAGTGTAGAGCAAGGCGAATAATTTAATAGATATTGACGGGTGGTTTCATCTACTGTGGAGATGTATCATTATGGCCACGCGTGCTTGATTTGGCTTGCGAGTAAAAAAAAATGAGCCGGGCCCTACATAACTCGAACATAAAAGAAACTGTCACAATAAATAGATATTTATATTCCATTGTTTCAATTACTTTTTTTTAATTTACATATCTCTTTATCCGACTGTGATCAAAACAAAAAATTGATTATTGATTTAACACAAAATCTTTAAACAACGTCAAAAAAAAATCCAAAGACATAATTTTGTTAACCCCCGATCACCGAAGATCATTTTGATATTTTTGTCAAATAAATGCATTGTGTCAGATGAAGAAAACCCAACGGTTTTAATATATTTCCAAAAAATAAACCGAGTAAGGATTGAAATGTGTTAGCAATTTGATTTATATGGTCTTTTTAGGTCTCATTTTTGACAATAGTTCTGTATCATAATCCATTTTCTCTATGTAATGAAAGTGCAGAAGTAATGAACGGCTTTATTTTAGCACAATGCAGTCAACGTATCTCATGGTGAGATTCTTGAGTTCATAAAATCACGACAAGGGGGCAGGGGGAAATAGATTCCAATAAATTTTTTGTCCAAGGGGCCATCCTCGGGATTCTTGCTTCTTATTGGACAGGATGAGTTTCCGGTGAGATGAAGGCCATGATTGGATGAAATCGTGAGATCTCGTGTCTTCTCATCTTTACGCGTCTAAGGTGAACGAGACACGCAGGCAATTGGGGGGGGGGCTGTCAGAGGAGAATAAACCAGAAAACAGTGGATTGGGACGACGAAAGCAACAACTGTTAACGATGAGATAGTGGTCACGATGGTTACGCACAAGCCCAGGTGACCTCAAATATTTTCAGCAAAGCCAGTTATGGCCAGATAGAGAGTTCTTACGTGAACACTGGATTTTGTTAATCCTCAATACACTACTGCCTGCTTTTATCTTCAAAATATAGTTTCTTGTGCTATCTTCATTGTCTATCCTTAAGTATTCATGTGCACACTATCTTTATATGTCGGTATATACCCAGGGCCGTCGTAACGCATACGCCCGTTGGGCATTTGCCCGGGGGCCTACGGGCATAGGGGCCCCATGGGAATAGGTTTATTTATAAATATATTATGTATATTTATTTTTCATTCCTGCGGGGGAGGGACCCAAGACTATTTCTTTGCCCAAGGGACCAAAACAGGTGTAAAGACGGCTCTGTATATACCTCCGTTATTTTTCGCTCACTTCATTTTATCCATATAGGAGTTTATTTAATTATTGTCGCGGGTTCTCAGTTAGTTAACATTCATGAATTTGTCATTTTTCCACTGCAGGGGAATTTTTCAAAGTATGTGGTAGCTCAAATTTCGGCTTAGAAATCGAGCAGGTGATATGGGCATTGTTTTCAAGCAATATAAATTGCGGCGCTGCACACAATAAGTAAAAAACATATTGTGAAACATTGCACGCGTATCATGCCGAACTCAACTGCCCTACCTCATCCCTCCCTCCCCCCCGCCCCCCTTGACACATAAAAGTACCAGACATGCTCGTGGAGAGTGCAAAGAAAGTGGAGAAAGAGCGGACACAAACTACAGCACGAAGAAATCAAAACAACGCGAGTGAACGTCGGTTAATAAATGGGAGGCGGGTAACAACAACATCAGTGTGCATGTCTTCACGTTTACTCGCTAATTTTTATTTACTTAGTGCTGCTTTTTGTGTCTGTACTCTCACCCCCCCCCAACCATTTTTTGCACTGTCTATGATGAGCAAGTCTGTGGCGTATGCTACGCCGCGGGTCTCCGAGAGTTCCTTGAAACGCAAGGACCATTGTTGGTCTTGATACATTGGTCGAACCCAGCGAGGGTCATTCGTCATGCTCGGTTGCACATACTTGCGTGGTGGTGTCTCGCCTGGTCCCATGAAGAGAACTATATACATGTATATGTATACACTTCAATTGTTCCATTCGGAAGAACTAACACCTACAAATCATCCCTCCCGCCTGGCGTTCGAGTGTGCAATGGCTTTCCTTAACAGACCAAGAAAAAACAACACACTATATGTAGTCAAAACTGTCATCAAATTTTGACATAGACATACACCATGAATAAGCGTAGGACTCAACACTCTTCTGCCTAGAAGGAGCATCTGTAATTTTTAAGGTAAGATCTACGAACGTGTTACCATAATATCCGACTACTCACTAGTTTTATTAAACCATAACTTTTCCCGCTGAAAAATCAGACAAAAATATAATGAAGCTTAAGATAAAAAGGTCGTAAAGAAACTTAACGAGTGTACATTAAATGCTTATTTGAAGTAAAGTTCATTCGCATTAACACTTCAATGAGTTTTTAATATATATTGACTATTAAAAAAGTGGTCTCTAATGACGTCAGCAACATATACGACAGTACAACCCAACATACAGTTATGTTGCAGCAACAATTTTGTTGAACAGAATACATTTCACCATTTACCTAATCCAGCTCGTCATCTGTGATTAGAGATTTTAGTTGAGACGTGAATGTTTAACTAAGTGTAAACGAACATTTTTATTGACACCCTTATGTGAGTCTCACACCTGAATGTTTAACTAAGTGTAAACGAACATTTTTATTGACACCCTTATGTGAGTCTCACACCTGAATGTTTAACTTCAACGATCTTCCTATTGACGCTCTATGTCAATCTTACAAAAATATTTGTAAATGCCAATGAACATCCATTTTCAGTAGTGTGTATTTTGAGCATGTAACACGAAGTATGCAAAGTATGTACTTAGAGGGTGTAGGTTGAAAGAATGAATCCACCATTTTCAGAAAGTGTATAATCACCAAGTGAATAATCAACAAGGGAATAATGATGTAGACCAGCAGATGTGACTTGTACTTGTACATGATCCTTCTAGACCAGCAGATGTGACTTGTACTTGTACATGATCCTTCTAGACCAGTAGATGTGACTTGTACTTGTACATGATCCTTCTAGACCAGCAGATGTGACTTGTACTTGTACATGATCCTTCTAGACCAGCAGATGTGACTTGTACTTGTACATGATCCTTCTAGACCAGCAGATGTGACTTGTACTTGTACATGATCCTTCTAGACCAGCAGATGTGACTTGTACTTGTACATGATCCTTCTAGACCAGCAGATGTGACTTGTACTTGTACATGATCCTTCTAGACCGGCAGATGTGACTTGTACTTATGTACATGATCCTTCTAGACCAGCAGATGTGACTTGTACTTGTACATGATCCTTCTAGACCGGCAGATGTGACTTGTACTTGTACATGATCCTTCTAGACCAGCAGATGTGACTTGTACTTGTACATGCATGATCCTTCTAGACCAGCAGATGTGACTTGTACTTGTACATGCATGATCCTTCTAGACCGGCAGATGTGACTTGTACTTGTACATGATCCTTCGATGCCCGGCAGATGTGACTTGTACTTGTACATGATCCTTCGATGCCCAGCAGATGTGACTTGTACTTGTACATGATCCTTCGATGCCCAGCAGATGTGACTTGTACTTGTACATGATCCTTCTAGACCAGCAGATTTGACTTGTACTTGTACATGATCCTTCTAGACCAGCAGATGTGACCCTTACTTGTACATGATCCTTCTAGACCAGCAGATGTGACTTGTACTTGTACATGATCCTTCTAGACCAGCAGATTTGACTTGTACTTGTACATGATCCTTCGATGCCCAGCAGATGTGACTTGTACTTGTACATGATCCCTCTAGACCAGCAGATGTGACTTGTACGTGTACATGATCCTTCGATGCCCAGCAGATGTGACTTGTACTTGTACATGATCCTTCTAGACCAGCAGATGTGACTTGTACTTGTACATGATCCTTCGATGCCCGGCAGATGTGACTTGTACTTGTACATGATCCTTCTAGACCGGCAGATGTGACTTGTACTTGTACATGATCCTTCTAGACCAGCAGATGTGACTTGTACTTGTACATGATATTTCTGGCATCGTGTTAGCGAGCTAATTATTTTACCATTACGTGCTTAACCATCTTTGTTTGTTAGCCGGTCAAAATGTGTTTGTCTGGTTAAGTTAGACTCTGTCGTCAAGCTGAATTTGTAGGATCTATGTCTACATGTCTGTTCTAGTGTTTGATGAAGTCATACCTCAGGTTTCTAGATACCGCGCATGTCTTTGCGGCAAACTGATATGTCTGTCTGTTTCACATTTGATGAAGTTATACCTTTGGTAACTGGGCCTAATGTCATGTCCATAGCTCTATACCTTGATCGTGTTTTGTCCATACAATGTTTTTGTCTCCAGCGCCAGACATTGTTTTTGTTGAGGAAGAGCCACATTGAACTTCTATAGATCTTGTCACTGTGTTTGTTGTGTCCGAACAATAAGTTCTGTCTCAGTGCCGTGGTCAAAAACCCTCTCTGAGTTTCCTTTTCGAAGACCCGTCTGACTAAGCATCCAATTAGCTTAGTTCTTCGTTATGTCACACTGGGAGCTTGTCTCACAAAGAAAACAGTGCGGTATCTCAGTGTTTTTCTTTCATCTCCCTGGTCGCAGTCTCGTACAGGAAAAATCTGGTCCACTTCTTTCCTGAGATTAATGGGTTTAAAAAAAATAGAAATGGCCTAATCAAATGGGAAAATTTTATTTCTATACGAGTCGGAAGTTATTCCATAGCATAACAAAGGACACATTGTGTTATTATGTCACTTAACAATTAATGGGAGGAGTATATTCTAAGAGTGAAGATTTACTGTTTTGGTAATATACGCTCTTAAAAAGTATATTTCAAAACTCAACAATAAAGCTACGAATGGAACCGATATCCTACAAGGTTTAATATTAGGATTTTTTTTTAAATTTTGGAAACTAGCATTTGATCATTTGGAGAAAGTCCAGTCAGGTCCGGTACGTAATACATTATCAGGGTGGACAATGCGATGGATCGGTTAGCCTTCTGTTTAAATTAAGGTCAACTGGTTCATCAACGCAACAGGGAAAGGAAAGGTAATTCCCAACCTTTTTATTCAATTCTCATTTCATATTAAAATTTAATTCTTAGAATTCAAGAAAGACTGTTTTGCATATTTAATAGTATTTCAGAATGACAAATAATCGGTGTGCTAAAAATTGATAACACACCAAAGTCGGAGTTGGGAAAAGATGTGGAACTGACAGCGAACTGTAAACGTCTTTTATTCCTCAAATCAGAGTCGTCTGCATTTCCAGGAGATTCGGCCCCTTCCAGTACAATTACATTTATGTAGCTACCCACCTGGTATTGGTAAGATAGTCAGGGGATGGCTTCAATCACACGCAACGTCCTTGCCTGAAAAGGCAAGTAGGCATCCACCTGATATTCGGCACACATGTACACACATGTGTAACATTATGGCGCTACACCTTAATACCTGAGAGTAGGTTAGACAAACTGGCAGCGTAGTCATAGGTTGTAAGTTCATATCATATCAAGGGTATAACTGAAGTTCTGATTGCACTCCATATGAATTGATCATACACATTAGTCTCTAGACAGACTTGTGAAGGGATAAGTCATTGTCATAAATTACTCGGGAGGTTGGAGTACAGTGATGCCAGTGACAATTGTGAGAAAAACCTAGCCAACACGTCAAAAAAAACCTAGATCCGAAAGAAAAAACCTAGACACGAAAAAAATAAACAAAAAAGCTACAATTTTATCTCAAGTACTAGAATATTCCACATAATTATTTATAAAATGTACTTACATCTGTATTTATTCATCTCCGATGTCATCTCCCTCATAAATGGCAATCATATCCTCATTCTTGGCATCATTCAGCCTCGATGAGTATCGCCTGTACACCCCACCATCGCGTATGTCTCTAATTAAATCTGAATTGGGTTGCCATGACATACATGTTTGTCCATATTTTGTAACGTGTTGTTTTGCCAGAATTCTGTCCCTGGTGGTTGAAGCTTTTAAAGAGTTGGTTCTTCCTGTTTTTACTGTGTTTACTTGAGAGAAAATTCTCTCGACACTGGCAGAAGAGTGTGGTAGAACGGTTAAATTTGTCATAAATTCTGATAAAACTGAATACTTTGGCTCATTCAGACTGTTTTTTATTTTACGTACGTTGTACCAGAACTCTGGATTTTTTCATGGTTTTCATGGTCAATGTCGTGCAAATCTCTGGTTAGTCTGAACCTCCTGTATTCATCATCCAAATCATTCAGTTTATCATCAGGGATCAGATTTTGGGAAACTGCTAGCTAGTTTAGCAATAGAAGCTGGGGCACTTTCCGTAGATAGAAGCTTCGGATCTAAAATTTTAAGTCTTGCGACTATGCTGTTCTCATCAAAGGAGAATCTTTGTTTAATTTGTACACATAAAGTCACTAAAAATTTCAAACAGTCATTTTTGAATCTGGCTAGAACATCATTGACAAGTGGTTCTTGCTCTAAAAGAGACATGGTTCTCCCACCTAAAAATAGGTCTTCCAGTGGGTTAAACAATTTCTTGTCGCTAGGAAAGGATCGATATCGCATAACGCTGTATTCATTAGAACTTCTTCTTTAATGTATAAACTCAAAATTCTCTTGTACTCACTAGGCACCATGGTATGTAACAGATGAAGCCTAAAATGTTCCGATTGAAATTCTAAGTTAAGAGCATTAACTTTTCTAAGAACGTACTGGAGAAAACATAGCATATGTTTAGTCCCACGATTAATAAGATGTTCATATATTTTATGAGCTCCATCTACCAAATCAGTTTTTGAATTTGCTTGAAAATAAAGAACAAGAGCATCCCATTGTTCCAAAATACAGAAATGACATTCTCTCTGGAAAGCCATCTTGTTTGGGCAAGCTTTGGAATGCGGTGATGAACAACCTTGACTACGTCTTGAATAATGGCAAAATCATTCTGACGCTTGCTACTGCGAGAGAAGTACGATGTGATATCCTTCAAAAGTGACTCCAAAAATGGTGGTAACACTGATACTGCGTGGCTTGCGCAAAGCGCAAAAGAATGACATACGCAACCTAGCACAAACACTCTGGGGAGTACGTCTTTTAATAATTTTTGAAAACCATTGCTCTTACCAAGCATTGTAGAACAATTGTCACTGCCAAATCCAATGATGTTATTTAGAGGAATATTCCGTTTTTCAAGAACAGATTTAAAGGCATCAAAAAGTCCTGCGGCACTACCGTTGTCAACAGTAACAGTATCTAGCAACGCATCAACAACATCTAGTTTCTTATGGTCAAAGTAACGAATAACTATAGCTAAAACCTGCGTTACTGAAACATCGGTACTCTCGTCAATAATAACCGAAAATTTCTGGTTTCTGCACACCTCATTAATCTCCATTTTTTCTTGGTGCGCAATTCCTTCTTGAATAACATATGATAACTTTGTTCTTTTGAAATTTATTTTACTGGCAATACTGCTATCTGGGAAAGCTCGCCTACAGACACCAAGTAAATGATCAACATGTGCAAATGGAATGTGATGTTCTGAAAAATAGCCAGCTATTAAAGCTTCTGCGTTAGCTAGTTTATCTGATTCACTTGATTCCGGTTTCTTCAGAAATTTATCAATGGAAACTCTCTTTTTAGATTCATCAAAACATTTCTTGTGTTTTTCAGTGTTTTTATGAGTTATTAACATTGATTTGGTGGCGTTCTTGAGTGTAACACAGCAACATTTACAATAACTATATTCCTTACAATCTTTATCTCTTTGAAGCCAATCCTTGAAATTTTGGTCTTGCAACCATTCATCTCTAAATACCTGCACATACCAAGTTTTCCTTTTCTTCTCTGGAGGCTGTTGACTCATTGTGAATAGTTTGTTAAATAGCACTACACATCACTATTTTAAACAGTGGATCAAAGCCTTGTCCACATATGTTTATAAAAACACATCTTTGATTCAGAACCGATTTCACCAAAATGAATTTCACAATTCACATATATGGCACATCGAAACGGTAGCCACGCTATAGTCTTTCGACAGATGCCACAGAGCGATATAAGTATCTTCTTTATAATCCAGTGGAATAGAGACTTGTTATCCCAAAATCCAAATGTCTCTCCCTTAAATAGCAGTCTCCCTCCTAAGGTTAACAACCCCTAACCTTGATTATTTCCCGCGCTATTGTGTATTCCATGAAATCTATCTTGTAAGCAACTCCCCATCATTATTCGGATTGACAGTGATTGGTCAACCAAAATCATGCGACCTTCAATAATTAGCAATATTTCTCTAAGGTTACTAACCCTTAACCTTGATTATTTCCGCGCCTATGTATATTTCATACATTTTATCACGTATGCAGCTCCCCAACATTTTCAGATCGACAGTGATTGGTCAACCAAAATCATGCGACCTTCAATAATTAGCAATATTTCTCTAAGGTTACTAACCCTTAACCTTGATTATTTCCGCGCTTTTGTATATTTCATTAATTTTATCACGTATGCAGCTCCCCTACATTTTCAGATCGACAGTGATTGGTCAATCAACATATGGCCTCCAAAAGTTTTCCCGCGCCTAAACTTTCAATAATGTTTTACATCACGTATGCCATCCCAAAATAGAAAATCACATGGTGTATATAGTTTAAAAAACCTAGATAATGGCTATTTTTATAAAAAAAAACACTAGAAACCTAGGCAAGGTCGAAAAAACCTAGGTCTAGGTTGAAAAACCTAGCGCTGGCAGCACTGTTGGAGTATGATACAAGACATCAGATGACCAGGTAAATCAACGAAACAGAGCGGTGAGTCACATGTTAAACTTTTATAGAAAACGAATTTTCTTTTTCACAATCATGTATAATGAAATCGTTGGATGGATAGAAAAATAAATGTATCTAAAAATTAGGGCTGCGGAAATTAACGATTATTTTCTCGATTAATCTTTAAAACATTTTAACGATTAAATTATTTTAACGATTAATCGACCCATCACTTACAAATTATTGTAAGTCAAAAAGTAATTTAAAAAAATAGCGGGCGTTAATTAATAACAAATTTCCTGACGATTAAACGAACATTTTGGTTTTAAACCATTGAATGACTATTGAAATAAATTAATCGTTAACAGCCCTACTAAAAATAAGACTATGTTCCAGCACAAATTTTTAGAATCCTGAATTGTCTTACCAACACTGGCTTTTATGTTTACTTCATACCATTGGGTTCTTAATGATTTAGTAATGTTGATGAAATAACACTGAGTTTAATTGATGTAGCATCACTGGTTTAGTGCATATGTGGCTCCACTGGTTTAGTGCATATGTGGCTCCACTGGTTTAGTGCATATGTGGCACCAATTGTTTAGTGCATATGAAGCACCAATGGTTTAGTGCATATGTGGGCACCACTGGTTTAGTGCATATGGAGCGCCACTGGTTTAGTGCTTATGGAGCGCCACTGGTTTAGTGCATATGGGGCACCACTGGTTTAGTGCATATGGGGCACCACATGTTTAGTACATACGGGACACCACTGGTTTAGTACATATGGGGCACCACTGGTGTTACTAATGATATTACACTAACCACTGGGTCTTCCACTAATTCTAGAAGAGTTTATTCCCCTGGCGTAAATTCAGTCAAACCGGAGTTAATTCCCTGTCCTTTAATCGTATTAGTTATTAGGAAGAGCATTTTTCTTGGAGAGTTTCAATCATACGCAACATCCGCCATGCTGCCAGGGGGCTGAACGTTTTCCATCATTGCTCGACAAGTTTTCCCTTACGTATATTTGCATCCAACTCACTTTATTAGTGGTTATAACTGGCTGTAAGGAAGGCAACGTTTGTAATATTGGTGGTAATACTGGCTGTAAGGAAGGCAACGTTTGTATTATTGGTGGTAATACTGGCTGTAAAGTAGTCAACATTTATTATTTGTGGAACTATTGATAATTCTAACACTCCCATTACCTTATTAATTTTGTTAAATTCCAGAAGATGTATTTTAGTCTACAAAGATGACTAAGGACAACATTTATTAAGCAGAATAGTTACATCCATCTTTTATAGTACAAATAAACCATAATATTTTTCGGACGTACCATGCATTTAGGACCTACCATGCATTAAGGACCTACCATGCATTTGGATACCTACCCTGACCTTGAATGGAGCTAACCTGACCTTGGATGGACCTGTCATGCCCTTGTTTTCACCTAATCTTCCATACGGGGTACATTTTCTTGTTAACGTTAGTCCTCTGTGCTCCTACACCAATTCATACAACGAAAACACCAAACTCAAGTTCCCGTATATCAACTTGATTCCCTGTACATCTAATGCATTTCGGGAAATCTACTTCAGTTTTGTACATTGTCTTTGATTGGAATTCGACTTTTTATTTTAAAATAATTTTATAAAATTATCCTCTCAATAGAATTCTCCTCACTTTACTGTAGCCCCCCTCCCCCACACAGCTCTACGACTCTACAAAGACAGCGACTCAGTCAGGCGGTATTAAAGGGCGGTGCAAGCATTTTAATATGTACTTGACAAACTTTTCAAGATATTGATTAACTGACAACTTCTTGGGTGGCTGAGTATAACACCGCCTCTTTGACCTTATTGATCAACTCATGTACTCGGCTTTACGCTCGAGTACCCGGGGCTCCATGTAATTGGATTTAAAACTTCTAACAGATCCAACAACTCCAAGACCATTCCATCATCAGGCAACTATAATTCCACACAGACTTGACGTTAAACTAAAACTCCCACATAATTGACTGAGAACAACATCTATGGTTACCAATGGACCCACATCTTATCTGCATGCAGTAACAAACTAAAGAACTTCAGTGACATCGCACACGGAGTTGGCAGCCTTTCCCTGGCCATTAAAATCGAGGAGATTAAGCGTCTTATCTACTCCGTTGGAAGATCTCCTGGCGTTGGCCCGTGAGGTGAGGGGGGGGGGTGGGTGGGACGACACCTGAGTTTAGTCAATAAATCCGGTTGGAGGAGCTTGTGACAGGATGGATGGGCTTGTGACAGGATGGATGGGCTTGTGACAGGGTGGATGGGCTTGTGACAGGATGGATGGGCTTGTGACAGGATGGATGGGCTTGTGACAGGATGGATGGGCTTGTGACAGGGTGGATGGGCTTGTGACAGGATGGATGGACTTGTGCGGGATGGATAGGCTTGTGACAGGATGGATGGGCTTGTGACAGGATGGATGTGCTTGTGACAGGGTGGATGGGCTTGTGACAGGATGGATGGGCTTGTGACAGGATGGATGGGCTTGTGACAGGGTGGATGGGCTTGTGACAGGATGGATGGGCTTGTGACAGGGTGGATGGGCTTGTGACAGGTTGGATGGGCTTGTGACAGACTTAGACAGAGACGAGTCAAAGTCAGTAATCAGACTTTACAAACTACTCAATTTGCTAAACTCGTTTACACCCATCATTAGTGATAGCTTCTAGTTGCCAGTTGCTATCACATTGCAAATTTTATCTAAAGTTTAATATATTTTGAAAAATAAAATCTATCTTTGTAATTAATGTAAAGATATTTCGTCTTGATTTCTTCCCCCCCCCCATTTTTCTAGTTTCTGAAGAAAAAAAAGGAGTTTTACCCATTTTTTTTTAAACAAGTGATGAACAGGAAGCAAAGATACAAAGATAAGAAATAAAGTAATAAAATCGAGTCTTTTTTGAAAAGAGAGAGATTAAGTTTTCAAGCATTGTTTACCATCCTGTGAAGTAGTAGTGGTCTTGAAATCAGTAACAAAGCCAGTCATTTTGAGCAACGAACATGAACAAGATGGTGTGAAACTAAACGGCACGCAACTCTAACGAAATGGACCAGTTGTTTGCAGAAAATATACATAGATTATGTAAGTGAACCACGATGTTAATGTGCCTCATCCTACTCACCCTCATCCAATAAAAGACAAACAAACAAAAACAAACCAACAAACATTGAGTCACGCACCTGGACCACTGAAGTCCAGACGAAGAAAGATCAATTCGGCTTACAGGCCCAAAGATTAATTAACACCTGCGAGTTCCGTGTAATTGTTGACACCACATCGCCAGAGTGACTAAGTACTAGTACTTAAGCCAGGCCAGGCTTAATGTTAAAACATTTCTCTACCCAACACAACAGATGCTGATGAGCTTTCTGAGTGGTCATTGTTACACGGTTAGTGAACTAATTAACTCTGTGTTATTCTTGGATGATGTACGGTAAAATTTTTACCATAAAGTGAGAGCTGCAGACAGAGTAGCTGAATAGATTACCCCCCTGTATGAATAGAGTAGCTGAATAGATTTCCTTTACGTTGGGGGGGGGTGGATTGAAGCAATTGAAGCCGATTCAAGTGTCACGGGTCGATGAACTGTATGAATAATGTCAACTTTAATCGATGACCATAGTTTTAGGAAATTATCCGGCTCACCTACAACAGAGAGGAGTCTATCAACTTATTCAATGGTTTTTACGTGGCTAATATAAAATTGTTGGTGGACAATGGATCTCAAGGCCTGGTTTCATTGGAAGCGAAGGTTTAAACGAGATTAGCGCATGATTTACTCTGCCGCATTTCTAAGTGAAACCCATCTGTTGTTTTCCTGTTTGTTTAGTTCCCGGCTTTAGCTAACGTTGATTTGATCAAAGTATTACCTACTAAAAGTTCCCATTATTGTCATAATAGAAATCGATTATTGGTCGGGGCAGAATGCATTAATGGTGTGCATAAAATATACTTGTCGGACTCTATGCCTGGTGACGATTTCAGATGACAGATGGCAGTGGCAGGTGGCAATGACAGGTGAGAATGTCAGGTGGCAATGACAGGGGACAATGACAGGTAAACATTAAAGGTCACAATGACAGGTGACATTGAGCGTTAGTTGATGAAACTCCAGATTCTATTTTGAAATCACGACAAACCAAATTTGCTTATATTTTCATACTTATTTTATAGCGTATCAATAACTAGAATACGCTCGCAATGAACAACCCAAGTTAATTTGATGCTTGAAATCTAAACGAGACCTTTCAGTAAATCTAGAGTTCCGAAAAGGGTTTGCGTCTACGAGGCTCGGAACACGTGTAAGTTCGCGGGACTGGCCGCGACCTGAAACCGACAAACCCTGGCAGGATACACCGAAGTCCGGTTAGGTGCTAGTAAATCATATATGATTACAGTCGCTGTACGGATCTTAGACAGAGCATCATCAGTTTCAATGTCAATCATGGAAACCAAAAAACCCGTTGAGGGTCGGGTTATCCGAAGCGACCGTTTCGTCCCCCTCACTAGCTGTCGGTGAGTGGTACTATTTAGGGCGAGGAGTGCCAGTGCGGATTAGCAAAAGGTACCCGCGAAGAACTTAGTGATCGTCAGCTGTGAGGAAACCTTCTGACAGGGTGACACCCTTGAGTTTGTCACTGAAGATCCCCCGCCTAGCGACAGTCCTTGGATAATAGAATCGTTTGCTAAGCAAGGATGGCGCCGAGGTTGTAGCGAGTCGAAATAGGGAAAAACCACCCCCTCCTTTGTGAGGTCAACTTTCGTGGAAGGCATTTCCGACCGTGTTCTTGAATGCCAAGGCAACCCCCTCAGAGAGGAAAGTTTTTTATTTGTTTTTTATAGGGGGGAGGGTGTCCCTAGCTACTAGTTCCCTTGGGAAGGGGACACAGTTGCTAAGAATTTCCGCGAGAAGACCTTATAAAGCATTATGCTCAGGGCTGCTGACTACATTCAACATGTAGGATATTTAGGACATCTAGTAAATCTAGAGTCCTAGAGGCTAGCCAATCATGATACTCAAATCTTTACAACTCAATTTGTTCTTTGCATTTTAAATCTAAAATCAGGATACATTATTTGAAATCACCTTCATGCAATAGGAAGCTTTAGGGTGGGTGAGGTGAACTTTTTTCAAAATATTAGCAACTAATGCCTACAGATCAATTCTATATTATGTTTAGTTGTATTATGTTGATGATGTTTGTTTTTTGGTGGTATTATGTCTAGGTAGCATTATGTTAGTTGTAGTTTCTTATATACTGTGTCATTGTTTTTTGTTTTATTATTTTTAATATTTACTTATTTATTATTTTTCATGATATAGAATGTCTTATAATTATATAATATAAATATAATTTTGATACTTGTGTAGGTTCATTGAACTGATGACGGCATTAGCCAAAACGTCTACTTTTTGTAGTATTCAATTAATAAAGCTTTCATTTATTGTTTTCATCACATAATTTGTGTATTTCGTATTTTGTTTAATTTTATTATGTTAAATTGTATTATTGTTAGGTCGTATTATGTTTATTCTATCTGCTATGCATGGGCGTCGCTAGGAATTTTTCCAGGGGGGGGGGCAAAAAAATCCCACCTTTTTTTTATTTTAACTGGCAATGCCATACAGGTACAATTTTCAATTAAATTCAAGTTCAGTATAAAATAAGGGTTGAAAAAAGCCTTAGAAATTAATAAGACTTACAAATTAGTGCTGTAATAGTTAAAATACAACATTTATTAATGCATTTAATAAATTAAATATTTTTTTTCTCAAATGTGGGGGGGGGCAAATGCCCCCCTTGCCCCCCCTTCCCTACGCCCATGCTGCTATGGTAACAATTATCTTTTGATAGGTTAATTTTATATTGTGAAATTGTGAGATCTTAAACTGTACTTCCTACTAATAACGACCGATGTCCAAAAAATATAATATAATTAAATATTCCCATGATTAGAAATTGCTCGACTGTTCACCAATGTTCCATCTAAGGTTCGTTAGGTCCGTGGGCAAATTAAGAAAACGTGTGTGCAAACTTTAACAGCATCTATTTTTTGTGCATTATTTTACAGAATTTGCTGCGCGGCAATTCTAAACTGCTGCGCGGCGTCGGTAAAATACTGGGATAAAGGGAAAATTGCTATTCACCTCACAATTAGAAGCTTCGTGTCAAACGTCCCTATTATACTTATTTAACGACTGGCAAGAAATTTACGTTTACATTCATACATCGGGAATTGGGAGTTTTATTTTTAGCGCGAGAGTCTAGCCGGGACAAATCACAAGTGCGGCATCAATAAGTGATTTTTTTTTCTTCTTGTTTGTTACGCCAGCTTAGTGGAGGACTTCTGCGGCAATGTCCACACCAACAGTTTTCTCTATCAGGAAGTAGTTATCTAGATCAGTGCTTCTCAAACTTTTTAGTATGGCGGACCGGCAGGAATTTTTTCAATTGCACCAGGGACCGGTGCACTATTTTCCCGGCACTGACAATTTTTTCTGTCCTTTTTTTGAGAACATCTGCGGACCGGCAGCGGATGGCCCACGGACCGGCACCGGCCCGCGGACCACCACTTTGAGAAGCACTGATCTAGATCACTGATTAGTGTAGAAGGGTAAGTAATCAAACAAACAAATGAAGATTATTATTTGGACTTTAATGCCTTCGTCATAAGTTTAAACCAATCTGCTGGTTGTTATACCCCAAAGAGATATAAACTGTGGTAAATGTCCTGCCTACAAGGCAAGGCCGCCACTACGTCAACAAAGAAGAAAACACGTTGACAGGACTTCGTGCTTCAAGACATTGATTAGTACAGCCCATTATTCTTTGTTGACAAAAGTCGCAGTCGTTCTCTTGACAAATTTCGTTGTTCCATTCGTCATGTAGATTATATGGAGGCCGTTGGGGATTATTATACGAACATTATCTTGGCGCGTGGCTGTGTACATTATACTTACGTCAATGAAAATGTTTTATCTGTTCTGAAAGAGGAAGTAGCACATTCCAGTCTTATACATTTTTATTTGTTTGAAATCATAGCAGAAAATATGCAGGAAAAAAACAATTGCTGCTTATTGCATGTAGCATCCAGTGGCGTAGGGAGGGGGGAAAGGGGGGAAAATGCCCCGGGCGGCACATTTTTAGGGGCGGCAAAGTCCTAGTCTTTAATTAGCTTTTAATTTTAAAAAATTGTAAAGAAAGTGGTGCTATTAATAAAAATAAAATAAAAACCAACTAAGAAAGTATTAAAAGAAATAAAGTAACTATCCTAAAATATGTGAAAGTTTCTACTGAAAAATCTTCAAATTACATACTAGATATAAATTATTGTGATACTAATGCTACTGAAATAAAAAAAATTAAGAGTGTACAGCATGTTGTAAAAGTGGCACTGGCCTGCTGGTAACTCAATTGATTCTTCAAATTAGACAGTCGCTCCTGTTTTAGGAGCAAAAAATTAATGTACCCTATCAATTTCAAATATGAGTAAATCGAATGCTCCAGGAGGCACTTTCTGGGACGGCAAAATTCCTCGTTAATTGTGTTCTAAATATGAAAAACTTTAAAATAAAATTTAATAAAATAAAATAAAAACTAAGATAAAAGAAATAAACGTTTCTAATGCTAACATTTTCAATTTCATAATGAATCAAAAGTCGTTTGATACTAATGCCACTAAACTGAAAAACCAAGGGGCTGAACTAGTATGACACTGATGTGCTGGTACATATAATTAATTCAAGTTTGTCCACCGCTCATCTTGCAGAAGCGAAAATTGTTGTATCCATTAAATTCTAACAACCAATACAATTTCAACATCATACATTGATTTACATATGCATTCATACAAGTTCAATGAGATTGAGAGAATGTCCAACATATTAACATCTTAAAATTAGACACAGGCAGTACCAAAATCGGGATGAGACGGATAAACAGAGAATGATTCGTAAGGAAACTACTGCAAAAAATGTGCGTACTTAAATGACTTCGTCTCCTAAAGCATCATTTTAATCTTAATATCTTTTGTCTCTGGCAAAATAAAAAAATAATGAACAACATTGCTTATCTAATGTAGTTAAAAGTTGGCATAAAATAAATCCCAATGTATGAACAAATCAATGTTCCCTTTAAGCTGCTTGGCTGAGCAGATATCTAACCAACGCCGCGCAGCAGTTTAGAAGTGCTGTCCAGCAAATTTTGTAAAATATTGGACACAAAATTGATTCTGTGCAATTTTGCGCACGAGTTTTTTTTACTTTGCACACCGACCAACGAACCTTAGAGGGAACATTGGAACAAATGCTCAACATTACCAACATTTTAGCGCAAACATCCCACGTTGTAAAAGAAAACGAAATAAAGTGGCAAAAAGTTCTTGTTAGAATGTAGGACTTTATTAAATCCTGGCAAAATAGCATTTTGCTTTTTGCAGTCACAGAGAGGACAATACTAGTGCTAATATAAGCAATATTCTGGATTGGATGCATCTGCTAACAAAGTACGATCAGATGCTTCGAGAACGTCACGTTAAAAGGGATGAAAAAAACTTGTCAGGATGAATGATGACGCTCTTAATGTACATAATAAAAAAGTAGACTGTTCCACTGGTCCAGCATAAAATAGACACTAACCTTCTCCCCCTAGACAACGACCGAACCATGACAGGAAGTTCCGGGTCGTGCCAACAAAAACACAGCACTGGAGCTGCTGGTCACTGCCCAGGACATTAAGTACCTGGAACAACCTTCCAAAAGAAACAGTGGTTCCACACACAGACCTCTTACGAGTCTACTCCTGCCAAATAAGGGGCCGTCCATAAAGTACGTCACGCTATTTTTGACCATTTTTACCCCCCCCCTCCTCCTTGTCACAAATTGTCACCAATCTCGGACCCCCACCCCCTAAACTACGTCACACTTTCGAACAAAAATGTTGTTTTTATAAACAAAATAATTAAAATTTAATCTAAAAAACCATGACGTCACACATAGCCGGCCCCCCTCCCCTTTGTAACAAAGTGTCACACTTTCTTACACCCCCCTCCCCCCTCTGGAGCGTGACGTACTTTATGGACGGCCCTTAACAGGAATATGCATCATTTTAAACTTTGGTGTCTCCCCCTCTGATATTGGCACCCGGTGCGGTCCACACCCATGCAACCCCCTAGTGACGCCTTTGCCTCCTGTCCCCCTACATATACTTCCAGGCCCTGGTCCCTCTATGAGTAGCCCTTCCTCTTCACAGAAACACTGTGAGGCTGACTGATCAAAACATTGATAGTGGGCCTTGGTACGTAGACGAAGAAGCTACGTAAAACTGTGCAATGACTTCGTACCGTATAGTGACGCAACAAATCGTTTTCTTAATTTATTTCACATAATGATCCTATCGGGTGTGCCACTCGTATATCACGTTAGCTTGTTACTTGTTACAACACTTGTTTGGTCATGTCTGTTAGGGTCAAATATGGTCATGTTTTTGGGTCAAATATGTGTAAGAATTCTTTTGTTTTTTTCAAAAAGTTATTTTCTTTATTTAGTTGAATGATTATCATTTTTATTTTATTTTATACGGATCGTGTTTGTTTGATTCAAATAAGGTCATGCTTTATCAGAGGCGTAACAACGACTTGGCATCGGGGCAGTAGCCAAGGGCGCCAAGGGCTAATCCTTCAATTTATTCTAATTTAATATTTTCTACCTTTTGGATTTGTTTATATACATTAATTTGTCAAGGCGCCAAAAATAAATTAGCCAAGGGCGCGGAAAACCCAGTTACGCTTCTGTGTTTTATGGTCGTACAAGTTAAATATTGTCAGTAAAAATTAATAAAATCACTTGTAACTTTACCTGTTAAAAAATTACTTGCAACTCTACATGTAAATACGTTTGAAAACAAAACATTGAAATAATAAGCACACTGGAATGTAATTGACAAATTTCGTTGTGTAACGATTTAATCGTTGGTGTAGCTACGTGAGTAGGGGTTGGCTGGGTCAAGGGTCACACGTCATCAGGCTAATGACGTGTGAACTCAGTATTGACCCCATCAAGCTCCAAACTGCCGTACTTCCTCTGGTAAGTTGTCTACTGTGTCCAGAAAGACCCTTTAAATCACAGGTCAGATCGATGGCAATGACACGCCTCTCGCCAGGGGCAGGTAATTGACATTGAACTCACACAAAAAGTAAAATGTAAGGGAGGAGGGGGCAGGGTCCTCGGAAATTTGGATGCCAAGTCCACAGATGTATTTACGATGTCATTTCATAAATGTGCTTGCTCATCTGCGACTATACACTGAGTTGTGGTTAAAGAGAATTGCGTCAACACTTTGTGTAGGCGATGTCAGTGTGTTTCGTTATGTGAACGTATGTTGAGATGATACGAGGTTAACATTACGTTAAAATAAACCAGTCAACAGCCATCCACAAATAAACTACAAAGCAGATGTTTGTTATCAAAATAAATAAAACTCTAATTGACATGAAGTCGTCCGGTCCTTCTACCAAAATAGTTTTGCTTTAAATAAATAAATTACCCAGATAATATACCGAAAACTGCACTAAATTGCTTATAAATATTACTTCTACGTGTGTAGAGCTTAATATTGTCTTTTTGTGTGGCAGGTATTAAATACTAGAGACGCTTGATTCTCTCATATTATAATACAGAAGAGGTGAATCATGCACTGTATAAAGTCTGTATTTTATGACAAACGTGAATTCTTCATGCTATGCGGGTGAGGGCGGAAGGTGGAAGTCAAAAACCGCCCTGGGGTTACTAACTCGCGCTGTTCTACGTATTCTAAATATAGGACCGACTCATCACATTCGCGTGCGAATTCCAGTCTCTGGGCCAAAGTTATTTGGCAAATGATTGCTTCAATTATGTGGAGGAGCTGATTCTCAGGTTAATTCTTTGTGTAGTACACATTGAAACTGACCGGATTAATACTGCTCATGCTTGTAAAATATTTCATTACACACAGTATATATAGTGTATACTATAAAACAGTTTTCAACGTAGTCTGGGGGCTAAAACTGCTAGAGAGTAGCCTATATCCCACTGTTGCCGGTAGGTGATACTTTGCTTAATAAAATCCTGTTATTATATCCCTTGTCCTATTGCAAAGGGGGGGGGGCGGAAAGCTTTTTAGGAGGAAGAGCCAAAAAGTTACAATTTATAACATTTACCAGTTTTTTAAAGAGCCCCTAATATTAGTTTTAACAATAAAATAATATAATTATTGCTATTCGCGAATGGAACTGAAGAGCCGCATCTTGACATAGAAAGAGGAAAGAGCCTCATGCGGCTGGCGAGCCGCAGGTTGTCGACCCGTGTCCTAGTTTCCTAGTGTTATTAGTACATGTATATGGTACTTGACTGTATAGAATCCTGGAGTATATCCCTGAATCCCTTTCCCCAATGTTGGAAGTAGTTGATAGTGTAGTGTTATGATGGAAATGGTGTAAAGGTTAAACGCATTGAGATGTTATAATACGAAACAACAATCAGAATTTTAAAAATGACCCAAAACTCTATCAAAATGTAATTTGAAAAGAGAGTACTGTGGACTGAGTAGAAAACGTCACAATATTTCCATCTGTTATTATTCAAACTTAAATTAAAGATCTATGTGTATAAAGAAAATAAAGCACGCAACTAGTCCGTGAAAGAGTTTTACTACTTATGAAACTGTGGATAAATGAAATACAACACATGACTTGTATGTCAGATGATCAATAAAAATCTTGTTTTGAAATAATAAAACTAATTACCAACAAAGTTGAATTACACGAAGTGAGTAGTGCAGAGTAGCAGCCACATAGACAGTGGATACCACCACTCTGACAGTGGATAACACCATTCTGACAGCGGACACTGACAGTGGATGACACCATTGTGACAGTGGACATTGACAGTGGATAACACCATTCTGACAGTGGATATTGACAGTGGATAACACCATTCTGACAGTGGATAACACCATTCTGACAATGGATAACACCATTCTGACAGTGGACATTGACAGTGGATAACACCATTCTGACAGTGACATGACAGTGGTAAACACTGACGTGGACATTGACAGTGGATAACATCATTCTGACATTGGATATCATTTTATCCGCTAGCTTTGTTTGTTTGTTGTTGTTTTTTGTTAAAGATTTTTTTTTAATCTTAAAGGCAAATTAATCAGTACCTAATCGGATCGCTCCAAAAAGAGGTTTCTTAATGGGTGCCATGAAGGAACTTTGATCACGTGGACAGGCTGAAGGAACTTTGATCACATGGGAACAGGCCGTGATCGATCGTGCGAATAAATGAACAAAACAAAAGTTAAAATCTGATAGGCTGATAGGAAGGTTTAGAGGTAAAAACGTTCATGTTGTTTGACGAAATGAAGACTATTGGGGCAACTATGAGCTGAAATATATGATGGCTTGAGTCGAAATGAAGACTATTGGGGCAACTATGAGCTGAAATATATGATGGCTTGAGTCGAAATGAAGACTATTGGGGCAACTATGAGCTGAAATATATGATGGCTTGAGTCGAAATGAAGACTATTGGGGCAACTATGAGCTGAAATATATGATGGCTTGAGTCGAAGTGAAGACTATTGGGGCAACTATGAGCTGAAATATATGATGGCTTGAGTCGAAATGTTAGTAACAGAATAAAAAAGTGTGTTGCTGCTGTTAGTGGCTATCATTATGTATAATGTTATGTAAGAGCAATCAAAACTCTATTAGATTTTAAAACAGTTCGCAGTATGTCTTTCCTTATTTGGGTTCCATTAAATAAGTTCTTAACCACACAGCCATTTGGACACTGTCCATGTAGAGTTTGTCCATATAGGCATTGTCTATGTAGGTATTGTCTATGTAGGCATTGTCCATGTAGACACTGTCCATTTAGGCTTTGTCCATTTAGGCACTGTCCATTTAGGCATTATCCGTTTAAACATTGTCCATTTAGGCGTTGTCCATTCAGACATTTTCCAAGTAGAGTTTGTCCATATAGGCATAGCCCATGTAGGCATTGTACATTTTGACATCGACCATTTAGACATTGTCCATGTAGACCTTGTCCATAGATTATGATGATTAATTCTAGTACCGATATTATTCAGCCTAATGATCCCTACAGATACGGGGCCTGCATTTTTTCCCCCAAGTGTCACTGCCTTCGTGTCAATTTACTCCCTTTGTTCGAGTCATGGGCAGATCTTGGTTATAGCCCACCCCCTGACCCCATCCCACCACACCACACACACATCTACGCCCCCACCCCCAAAACCCCATTCCCCAATTTTCTCCCCACAAAAATAACAGGTTGGTTGGTGGGGCATACAAAATGTGTACTGAAATGGGAGGCAACTATTTTGTATTGTTTCTTCCTTCAATCGTGGGGTGGGGAATGGAGGTAGGGAATGCAAGTTAGAATGGTGGTGTGAATAGTGGAGGGGGGGGTGAGTTAAAGGACATTCAATTTTGCGAAATGATCTCACCATGATATTCCTTTTTTATATCAATAATAAAAAGAAATATTGAATGATTATATTTAATGTTTTGTCTAACATGATCTCACTGTTCAACCAAGGGCCCCAGGTTAAAAGTCTGGCCCATAACATGATCTCACTGCTCCACCAAGTGTCCCAGGTTTAAAGTCTGGCCCATTACATGATCTCACTGCTCCACCAAGGGCCCCAGTTTAAAAGTATGGCCCATAACATGATCTCCCTGCTCCACCAAGGGCCCCAGTTTAAAAGTCTGGCCCATAACATGATCTCACTGCTCCACCAAGGGCCCCAGTTTAAAAGTCTGGCCCATAACATGATCTCACTGCTCCACAAAGAGCCCCAGTTTAAAAGTCTGGCCCATAACATGATCTCACTGCTCCACCAAGGGCCCCAGGTTAAAAGTCTGGCCCATAACATGATACTTTAATGGTTTTATCTGCAAAGTTAGGGATGAATTATCCTCAACATGTGTTTAAAATAATATAATTTCTGTTTAAAAAACAATGAATGAATTCTTTTTGTCTGCTGTATGTACGGCATATTGTATCTAAAATCCACTAAGTTCTCTAAGGACTTTTATTTAAAGAAACTATCGGGTTCTGATTGATGTGTCGAAGATTATCTAATGTAGAATAATCTTCTTACACAATAATAAATCAAATAGCATCAGATGTGCCCTCTCTGTTCATTATACATCTATGTATCATCATGAAATAATATAGAGAATAATAGCATCAGATGTGCCCTCTCTGTTCATTATACATCTATGTATCATCATGAAATAATATAGAGAATAATAGCATCAGATGTGCCCTCTCTGTTCATTATACATCTATGTATCATCATTAAGGTTGTTAGCGGTTAACCGGTTAACCGGTTAGCCGGTCCTCGGAACAGGACCGGTCCTATTTACTCAGGATCGGTTAACCGCAAATTCAATAAGGCCCCCCGCAACTTTAATAAGCCCGTAATAGCTTTTTATCCAGGAGTTCTGTTTTTGTTGTGTTGAGTTGACTTCAAATCGCTTTCTCCCTATTCTGGTATCTAAATAATATACACGTCATCACTATTAGTCTACTTCGCCTATGGCTAAGGAATGCTTAATTTTAATTTGCTTAGTTGTCGAGGCACTGTATGAGAGCTTCATGAGAACCACGGTCAACTCAAAAGGACGGGGGTGGGGTGGGGTGGGGACAAGTTACGGAGTTTTCTAGTTAGGGATGAGGGTGGTGGGGGAGGCTAGAAGGCTTGAAATGTCTTTGATATTTACGTAACAGGAAGCCTCTTGCTTTGACACGCCAATACAAGACCGCGCCAAGAGACACCTTTCCTCCCCTCACCCACTGTTATACATCTACAGTGGGTTGGGGGAAGGAACATTTTTCTTTTTAAATTGAGTCAGAGCATGCCTTGGAAAATGGCGAGTGTAGCTCAACCCCACCTATACCCCACCCTATTGGGTTGGGGGGGTCGTCGTGTGCGCGTAATTCTGGCAAGTTGACGAGTGAAACAAAATATGGTATTTAATTTAAATAAATTCCATCTTATTATCACTGTTTACTCCGTTTTATCAGGACTGGTTAATCGTAACTTCATTTAGTCGGTATATTAGCTAATTACGTGGTATATTAGCTTATTACCCGGAGTTAATTTTGTGTTGTGTTACGGAGAATACCAGAGCCAACACGCGAGCGACCGTGACGTCAAAATCAAAGCGTTTTCTTAATAATAATAATATTCTTTTCAGTAAAACGGGCTTTTTAAAAAATGATTAACCGGTCCTCAAAAACAAACTGACTTGACAACAATTTATAATATGCCGTTTTAATACTATTATTATATAAAAATTGAATATCATTACAGTTTAATTCTTTGTTGGGGATGAATTCGCTGTTTTGACAGCAACACTAGAGTCGGTACATCACGGGCTCTTTGATGTCAAATTAAACGACGACGCACGCGATGGGAAAATTTGATCCATTCTCTTGTTGGTTCACTAAACATGGTATAAATTGTATAAATACGGAGCGGCTAACCGGTTAACCGGTCTTTTTTTGAAAGGTTAACCGGTCCTCAAAAACGAGCGGTCTTAACAACCTTAATCATCATGAAATAATATAGAGAATAATAGCATCAGATGTGCCCTCTCTGTTCATTATACATCTATGTATCATCATGAAATAATATAGAGAATAATAGCATCAGATTGCCCTCTCTGTTCATTATACATCTAATGTATCATCATGAAATAATATAGAGAATAATAGCATCAGATGTGCCCTCTCTGTTCATTATACATCTATGTATCATCATGAAATAATATAGAGAATAATAGCATCAGATGTGCCCTCTCTGTTCATTATACATCTATGTATCATCATGAAATAATATAGAGAATAATAGCATCAGATGTGCCCACTCTGTTCATTATACATCTATGTATCATCATGAAATAATATAGAGAATAATAGCATCAGATGTGCCCACTCTGTTCATTATACATCTATGTATCATCATAAAATAATATAGAGAATAATAGCATCAGATGTGCCCTCTCTGTTCATTATACATCGATGTATCATCATGAAATAATATAGAGAATAGTAGCATCAGATGTGCCCTCTCTGTTCATTATACATCTATGTATCATCATGAAATAATATAGAGAATAGTAGCATCAGATGTGCCCTCTCTGTTCATTATACATCTATGTATCATCATGAAATAATATAGAGAATAGTAGCATCAGATGTGCCCTCTCTGTTCATTATACATCTATGTATCATCATGAAATAATATAGAGAATAGTAGCATCAGATGTGCCCTCTCTGTTCATTATACATCTATGTATCATCATGAAATAATATAGAGAATAGTAGCATCAGATGTGCCCTCTCTGTTCATTATACATCTATGTATCATCATGAAATAATATAGAGAATAATAGCATCAGATGTGCCCTCTCTGTTCATTATACATCTATGTATCATCATGAAATAATATAGAGAATAGTATTAGGATCTTACGTGACTATTCCCAAGGATGTAAGTTCCTTCTCCTTGAGCCATATCTCAGCTAGCCACAGAACGGTAATCCAACGGACAATGAGAATTCTATCCACTGAAGATAATCCAAATAATCCAGACTGCGTAGGTTAATCAGCTCCAACAGGGCTAATCCAAAGCTATTGACGAATTGATAAACTTCAAAGAAACGTGTGAATTCCCTTTGCGCGTGTCAAGATGAAAGATAAACAAAGTTGTTGTTTTTTTCCCTTATAATTTTCTTTTTCCTCAGTGAAGTTGCTTGGAACAATCAAAAGCTGTCATCCATGACGACTGCGCTTGTGGAAACATTGTGGAGTCGAAGTTCTCCCAATGAATGGTATCACCCGGTGAGTGTATCACAATGTCTGATTTAAACCACGAAACGCAATGCTCTGGTCAGAGGCGTAGAGGGAGGGGGGCTGCCGTTGTTCTGACAAAAATCGATGTGGAAAACATGAAAATCGCCTGCTTGTCAGTCGGTGTACCATAACCAAGCGAGCTGAACGCAGACCTCCACGGCCAGCCCGGATGGAGACGCGACAGGGAGGCAACGCCGCGCACATAACACGTCGTGAGCCGAGTCGAGTGGAGTGATGGGACCTGCACGTTTCAGGTAGTCGGTTGAAAATGTCTCTACAACTAGTGCGTCTGTAGAGATAAACTAACTAATAAATTCAATAAATTTGTTGTTGTTTTTAAAATATATTTTGATTGTTAGTGTTTCCTGAATAATATTGTCGATATTCTGCCCTTTTTCCGAATATTAACTTATTAAATGAGTAATAGTTTGTTTTTTTCTCATAAACACCACATGCTAAACAAGATGAAAGAGAAGTGAATCACATATTAATTAAGTATGATAATAACTGGCGACTTACAGCTCAATATTTTTTCTGTGATTGTAGGGTACGTCTAAAATTTAATTTTAACTGTATCATTCTAAAAACATCAAAACACGACATTACGTCATTTCACGATTGAAGAATTTGTTCAACGATAAACAAGTGTTCACGTAAAAAGTTTTACATTTTATCTGAACAACGTTTCCGACAAGTTTTGAGCACAAATAGCTGTGATGATACATTAGTTGCCCTAAACAGATGCGCCTCGGCCTTAAGCTCGAGATTTGGTCAGGTGGAACGTCATGAAACTCGTGTTTCGGGTATAAACACTCAGTCCGAACACCACATAAGTCGTGACACTACTCGTGCTGTCTCGGTCGACTCTGCCTATGTTGTCTTCTTGATAAACACTAAATGTGCTGTTTTCGGTCAACTCTGCATGTGCTGTCACTTGTTAAACACTATCTGTGCTGTTTTTGGTCAACTCTACATGTGCTGTCTTATGTAACAACCTGAAATGTTCGGCCCTCCATCAAAACATTGTAATTCACACCCTTGTATATGCTGTCCTAACTCAGCCCAAACGCTGTACGTGACCTCGTACACAACACTTCGACCGCCGTTAAGTGTTACATGTCTATTAGGTACTATTAATCCCAGTAAAACATCAAACACGTCTGCTCGACAAAATCTCTACCATCTTTTTCCTACAGTCTTTGCTTTGCCTTTTAGTAATCGTTTTGTATGGATTGGCTCAAACATCTGTTACTAAGCATGGAACATGTGGTATTTTGTGAAGAAGATATCATAATACGTGGTGTGGGATAAAGTCTTATCAGGGGTTACACCCTGATAAATAGCCAAGTGTCACCCGTTACAATGTCTTCATTGAAATACAGACGTTCGTTAAGGGGAAGTTTCTGTTGTCATGCTGTAGAATGGACGGGAGGAACAACGGTTTTATGGGTGATGAAAAATAAAATTATGTTTACGATTAAATCTCTCAATCCAGAAAAGAAAGGGGCCAGTGGGAAAAATAAATCTATGTCTATTACAGAATGAATTCAAATAACGTCCATTGCTGACCTGCAGTGATGGTGGCAACTAAGAATAAACTACTGATAGACGTGATCCTTCACAGACGTGGCCCGTTGTCACTTGTCAATACTTTATCAGAACGTATTGGACGCAATAATCTTCTGTACAGTAGCGTCTGTAATAGACCAGATAAGATCAATGCTGGTACAAATGTTGTTGGGTGATCAATGCTGGTACAAATGTTGTTGGGTGATCAATGCTGGTACAAATGTTGTTGGGTGATCAATGCTGGTACAAATGTATTGGGTGATCAATGCTGGTACAAATGTATTGGGTGATCAATGCTGGTACAAATATATTGGGTGATCAATGCTGGTACACATGTTGTTGGGTGATCAATGCTGGTACAAATGTATTGGGTGATCAATGCTGGTACAAATGTATTGGGTGATCAATGCTGGTACAAATGTATTGGGTGATCAATGCTGGTACAAATGTATTGGGTGATCAATGCTGGTACAAATGTTGTTGGGTGATCAATGCTGGTACAAATGTTGTTGGGTGATCAATGCTGGTACAAATGTATTGGGTGATCAATGCTGGTACAAATGTTGTTGGGTGATCAATGCTGGTACAAATGTTGTTGGGTGATCAATGCTGGTACAAATGTATTGGGTGATCAATGCTGGTACAAATATATTGGGTGATCAATGCTGGTACACATGTTGTTGGGTGATCAATGCTGGTACAAATGTTGTTGGGTGATCAATGCGTGTACAAATGTTGTTGGGTGATCAATGCTGGTACAAATGTTGTTGGGTGATCAATGCTGGTACAAATGTTGTTGGGTGATCAATGCTGATACACATGTTGTTGGGTGATCAATGCTGGTACAAATGTATTGGGTGATCAATGCTGGTACAAATGTATTGGGTGATCAATGCTGGTACAAATATATTGGGTGATCAATGCTGGTACACATGTTGTTGGGTGATCAATGCTGGTACAAATGTTGTTGGGTGATCAATGCGTGTACAAATGTTGTTGGGTGATCAATGCTGGTACAAATGTTGTTGGGTGATCAATGCTGGTACAAATGTTGTTGGGTGATCAATGCTGATACACATGTTGTTGGGTGATCAATGCTGGTACAAATGTATTGGGTGATCAATGCTGGTACAAATATATTGGGTGATCAATGCTGGTACAAATATATTGGGTGATCAATGCTGGTACACATGTTGTTGGGTGATCAATGCTGGTACAAATGTTGTTGGGTGATCAATGTTGGTACAAATGTATTGGGTGATCAATGCTGGTACAAATATATTGGGTGATCAATGCTGGTACACATGTTGTTGGGTGATCAATGCTGGTACACATGTTGTTGGGTGATCAATGCTGGTACAAATGTTGTTGGGTGATCAATGCTGGTACAAATGTATTGGGTGATCAATGCTGGTACAAATATATTGGGTGATCAATGCTGGTACAAATGTTGTTGGGTGATCAATGCTGGTACACATGTTGTTGGGTGATCAATGCTGGTACAAATGTTGTTGGGTGATCAAAGCTGGTACACATGTTGTTGGGTGATCAATGCTGGTACACATGTTGTTGGGTGATCAATGCTGGTACAAATGTATTGGGTGATCAATGCTGGTACAAATATATTGGGTGATCAATGCTGGTACAAATGTATTGGGTTATCAATGCTGGTACAAATATATTGGGTGATCAATGCTGGTACACATATTGTTGGGTGATCAATGCTGGTACAAATGTATTTGGTGATCAATGCTGGTACAAATATATTGGGTGATCAATGCTGGTACACATGTTGTTGGGTGATCAATGCTGGTACAAATGTTGTTGGGTGATCAATGCTGGTACAAATGTATTGGGTGATCAATGCTGGTATAAATGTATTGGGTGATCTATGCTGTACAAATGTGTTGGTGATCATGCTGGTGACAGAATTTATTGGGTGATTCCAATGTGGGACCAAATGTGTTGGGTGATCAATGCTGGTACAAATGTTAATTCGTGGTGAATACAAGATGGTATAAATGTTGTTGCGTGTGATACAATGCTGGTACAAATGTTGTTGGGTGATCAATGCTTGTACAATTGTTGTTGGTCGATCAATGCTGTACAAATGTTGTTGGGATGATCATCTGATGTACAAATGTTGTTGGGTGATCAATGGCCTGTACAAATGTTGTTGGTGATCAATGCTGGTACACAATGTCTTCGGGTGATCAATGCTGCTGTACAAATGTAATTGGGTGATCAACTGACTGGTAAAAATTCATTGGGTGATCAATGCTGGTACACATGTAGTTGGTGTTCATGCAATTCGTACAAATGTAGTGGTGACAACTCTATACTAAAAGTCATTGGTCGTAATCTATGTGGTCAAAATCGTATCAAGTGGACATGTGTTTGGTGACAAGCTATCAATATGTTGGTGTCATCGACACTGTAGCCAATGTACGTTACATGTTTCAAAATAGTTCGTTGAATTTCTGGTGATCATGCTGTATAACGACGGGGAGTGATCAATTGGTGACAAATGTTGTGTACGTTATCAATGCTGGGACATATCGTATTTTATCGAATGTGGTACAAATACTATTGGTGATCATGCTAGGTACAAATATATTGGTGATCCAATGCTAGGTATCAAATGTATTGGGATGATCAATGCTGGTACAAATGTATTGGGTGATCAATGCTGGTACAAATGTTGTTGGGTGATCAATGCTGGTACACATGTTGTTGGGTGATCAATGCTGGTACAAATGTTGTTGGGTGATCAATGCTGGTACAAATGTATTGGGTGATCAATGCTGGTACAAATATATTGGGTGATCAATGCTGGTACAAATATATTGGGTGATCAATGCTGGTACAAATGTATTGGGTGATCAATGCTGGTACAAATGTATTGGGTGATCAATGCTGGTACAAATGTATTTGGGTGATCAATGCTGGTACAAATGTATTGGGTGATCAATGCTGGTACAAATGTTGTTGGGTGATCAATGCTGGTACAAATGTTGTTGGGTGATCAATGCTGGTACAAATGTTGTTGGGTGATCAATGCTGGTACAAATGTATTGGGTGATCAATGCTGGTACAAATGTTGTTGGGTGATCAATGCTGGTACAAATGTTATTGGGTGATCAATGATGGTACAAATGTTGTTGGGTGATCAATGCTGGTACAAATTTATTGGGTGATCAATGATGGTACAAATGTTGTTGGGTGATCAATGCTGGTACAAATGTATCGGGTGATCAATGCTGGTACAAATGTTGTTGGGTGATCAATGCTGGTACAAATTTATTGGGTGATCAATGATGGTACAAATGTTGTTGGGTGATCAATGCTGGTACAAATGTTGTTGGGTGATCAATGCTGGTACAAATGTATTGGGTGATCAATGCTGGTACAAATGTATTGGGTGATCAATGCTGGTAAAAATATATTGGGTGATCAATGCTGGTACACATGTTGTTGGGTGATCAATGCTGGTACAAATGTTGTTGGGTGATCAATGCTGGTATAAATGTATTGGGTGGTCTATGCTGGTACAAATATATTGGGTGATCAATGCTGGTACACATGTTGTTGGGTGATCAATGCTGGTACAAATGTTGTTGGGTGATCAATGCGTGTACAAATGTTGTTGGGTGATCAATGCTGGTACAAATGTTGTTGGGTGATCAATGCTGGTACAAATGTTGTTGGGTGATCAATGCTGATACACATGTTGTTGGGTGATCAATGCTGGTACAAATGTATTGGGTGATCAATGCTGGTACAAATGTATTGGGTGATCAATGCTGGTACAAATATATTGGGTGATCAATGCTGGTACACATGTTGTTGGGTGATCAATGCTGGTACAAATGTTGTTGGGTGATCAATGCGTGTACAAATGTTGTTGGGTGATCAATGCTGGTACAAATGTTGTTGGGTGATCAATGTTGGTACAAATGTTGTTGGGTGATCAATGCTGATACACATGTTGTTGGGTGATCAATGCTGGTACAAATGTATTGGGTGATCAATGCTGGTACAAATATATTGGGTGATCAATGCTGGTACAAATATATTGGGTGATTAATGCTGGTACACATGTTGTTGGGTGATCAATGCTGGTACAAATGTTGTAGGGTGATCAATGTTGGTACAAATGTATTGGGTGATCAATGCTGGTACAAATATATTGGGTGATCAATGCTGGTACACATGTTGTTGGGTGATCAATGCTGGTACACATGTTGTTGGGTGATCAATGCTGGTACAAATGTTGTTGGGTGATCAATGCTGGTACAAATGTATTGGGTGATCAATGCTGGTACAAATATATTGGGTGATCAATGCTGGTACAAATGTTGTTGGGTGATCAATGCTGGTACACATGTTGTTGGGTGATCAATGCTGGTACAAATGTTGTTGGGTGATCAAAGCTGGTACACATGTTGTTGGGTGATCAATGCTGGTACACATGTTGTTGGGTGATCAATGCTGGTACAAATGTATTGGGTGATCAATGCTGGTACAAATATATTGGGTGATCAATGCTGGTACAAATGTATTGGGTTATCAATGCTGGTACAAATATATTGGGTGATCAATGCTGGTACACATATTGTTGGGTGATCAATGCTGGTACAAATGTATTTGGTGATCAATGCTGGTACAAATATATTGGGTGATCAATGCTGGTACACATGTTGTTGGGTGATCAATGCTGGTACAAATGTTGTTGGGTGATCAATGCTGGTACAAATGTATTGGGTGATCAATGCTGGTATAAATGTATTGGGTGATCTATGCTGGTACAAATGTTGTTGGGTGATCAATGCTGGTACAAATTTATTGGGTGATCAATGATGGTACAAATGTTGTTGGGTGATCAATGCTGGTACAAATGTATTGGGTGATCAATGATGGTATAAATGTTGTTGGGTGATCAATGCTGGTACAAATGTATTGGGTGATCAATGCTGGTACAAATGTTGTTGGGTGATCAATGCTGGTACAAATTTATTGGGTGATCAATGATGGTACAAATGTTGTTGGGTGATCAATGCTGGTACAAATGTTGTTGGGTGATCAATGCTGGTACAAATGTATTGGGTGATCAATGCTGGTACAAATGTATTGGGTGATCAATGCTGGTAAAAATATATTGGGTGATCAATGCTGGTACACATGTTGTTGGGTGATCAATGCTGGTACAAATGTTGTTGGGTGATCAATGCTGGTATAAATGTATTGGGTGGTCTATGCTGGTACAAATATATTGGGTGATCAATGCTGGTACAAATATATTGGGTGATCAATGCTGGTACAAATATATTGGGTGATCAATGCTGGTACAAATGTATTGGGTGATCAATGCTGGTACAAATGTATTGGGTGATCAATGCTGGTACAAATATATTGGGTGATCAATGCTGGTACAAATATATTGGGTGATCAATGCTGGTACAAATGTTGTTGGGTGATCAATGCTGGTACAAATGTATTGGGTGATCAATGCTGGTACAAATATATTGGGTGATCAATGCTGGTACAAATGTTGTTGGGTGATCAATGCTGGTACACATGTTGTTGGGTGATCAATGCTGGTACAAATGTTGTTGGGTGATCAATGCTGGTACACATGTTGTTGGGTGATCAATGCTGGTACACATGTTGTTGGGTGATCAATGCTGGTACAAATGTATTGGGTGATCAATGCTGGTACAAATATATTGGGTGATCAATGCTGGTACACATATTGTTGGGTGATCAATGCTGGTACAAATGTATTGGGTGATCAATGCTGGTACAAATATATTGGGCTGATCAATGCTGGTACACATGTTGTTGGGTGATCAATGCTGGTACAAATGTATTGGGTGATCAATGCTGGTACAAATATATTGGGTGATCAATGCTGGTACACATATTGTTGGGTGATCAATGCTGGTACAAATGTATTGGGTGATCAATGCTGGTACAAATATATTGGGTGATCAATGCTGGTACAAATGTATTGGGTTATCAATGCTGGTACAAATATATTGGGTGATCAATGCTGGTATCATATTGTTGGGTGATCAATGCTGGTACAAATGTATTTGGTGATCAATGCTGGTACAAATATATTGGGTGATCAATGCTGGTACACTTGTTGTTGGGTGATCAATGCTGGTACAAATGTTGTTGGGTGATCAATGCTGGTACAAATGTATTGGGTGATCAATGCTGGTATAAATGTATTGGGTGATCTATGCTGGTACAAATATATTGGGTGATCAATGCTGGTACAAATGTATTGGGTGATCAATGCTGGTACAAATGTTCTTGGGTGATCAATGCTGGTACAAATTTATTGGGTGATCAATGATGGTACAAATGTTGTTGGGTGATCAATGCTGGTACAAATGTTGTTGGGTGATCAATGCTGGTACAAATGTTGTTGGGTGATCAATGCTGGTAAAAATGTTGTTGGGTGATCAATGCTGGTACAAATGTTGTTGGGTGATCAATGCTGATACACATGTTGTTGGGTGATCAATGCTGGTACCAATGTATTGGGTGATCAATGCTGGTACAAATATATTGGGTGATCAATGCTGGTACACATGTTGTTGGGTGATCAATGCTGGTACAAATGTTGTTGGGTGATCAATGCGTGTACAAATGTTGTTGGGTGATCAATGCTGGTACAAATGTTGTTGGGTGATCAATGCTGGTACAAATATATTGGGTGATCAATGCTGGTACAAATGTTGTTGGGTGATCAATGCTGGTACAAATGTATTGGGTGATCAATGCTGGTACAAATGTTGTTGGGTGATCAATGCTGGTACAAATTTATTGGGTGATCAATGATGGTACAAATGTTGTTGGGTGATCAATGCTGGTACAAATGTTGTTGGGTGATCAATGCTGGTACAAATGTATTGGGTGATCAATGCATGTACACATGTTGTTGGGTGATCAATGCTGGTACAAATGTTGTTGGGTGATCAATGCTGGTACAAATGTATTGGGTGATCAATGCTGGTATAAATGTATTGGGTGATCTATGCTGGTACAAATATATTGGGTGATCAATGCTGGTACAAATATATTGGGTGATCAATGCTGGTACAAATGTTGTTGGGTGATCAATGCTGGTACAAATATATTGGGTGATCAATGCTGGTACAAATGTATTGGGTGATCAATGCTGGTACAAATGTATTGGGTGATCAATGCTGGTACAAATGTATTGGGTGATCAATGCTGGTACAAATGTATTGGGTGATCAATGCTGGTATAAATGTATTGGGTGATCAATGCATGTACACATGTTGTTGGGTGATCAATGCTGGTACAAATGTATTGGGTGATCAATGCTGGTATAAATGTATTGGGTGATCAATGCTGGTACAAATGTATTGGGTGATCAATGCTGGTACAAATGTATTGGGTGATCAATGCTGGTACAAATGTATTGGGTGATCAATGCTGGTACAAATGTATTGGGTGATCAATGCTGGTACAAATGTATTGGGTGATCAATGCTGGTACAAATGTATTGGGTGATCAATGCTGGTACAAATGTATTGGGTGATCAATGCTGGTACAAATGTATTGGGTGATCAATGATGGTACAAATGTTGTTGGGTGATCAATGATGGTACAAATTTATTGGGTGATCAATGATGGTACAAATGTTGTTGGGTGATCAATGCTGGTACAAATGTTGTTGGGTGATCAATGCTGGTACAAATGTATTGGGTGATCAATGCTGGTACAAATGTATTGGGTGATCAATGCTGGTACAAATGTATTGGGTGATCAATGCTGGTACAAATGTATTGGGTGATCAATGCTGGTACAAATGTATTGGGTGATCAATGCTGGTACAAATGTATTGGGTGATCAATGCTGGTACAAATGTTGTTGGGTGATCAATGCTGGTACAAATGTTGTTGGGTGATCAATGCTGGTACAAATGTATTGGGTGATCAATGCTGGTACAAATGTATTGGGTGATCAATGCTGGTACAAATGTATTGGGTGATCAATGCTGGTACAAATGTATTGGGTGATCAATGCTGGTACAAATGTATTGGGTGATCAATGCTGGTACAAATGTATTGGGTGATCAATGCTGGTACAAATGTATTGGGTGATCAATGCTGGTACAAATGTATTGGGTGATCAATGCTGGTACAAATGTATTGGGTGATCAATGCTGGTACAAATGTTGTTGGGTGATCAATGCTGGTACAAATGTATTGGGTGATCAATGCTGGTACAAATGTTGTTGGGTGATCAATGCTGGTACAAATGTTGTTGGGTGATCAATGCTGGTACAAATGTATTGGGTGATCAATGCTGGTACAAATGTATTGGGTGATCAATGCTGGTACAAATGTATTGGGTGATCAATGCTGGTACAAATGTATTGGGTGATCAATGCTGGTACAAATGTATTGGGTGATCAATGCTGGTACAAATGTATTGGGTGATCAATGCTGGTACAAATGTATTGGGTGATCAATGCTGGTACAAATGTATTGGGTGATCAATGCTGGTACAAATGTATTGGGTGATCAATGCTGGTACAAATGTATTGGGTGATCAATGCTGGTACAAATGTATTGGGTGATCAATGCTGGTACAAATGTATTGGGTGATCAATGCTGGTACAAATGTATTGGGTGATCAATGCTGGTACAAATGTATTGGGTGATCAATGCTGGTACAAATGTATTGGGTGATCAATGCTGGTACAAATGTATTGGGTGATCAATGCTGGTACAAATGTATTGGGTGATCAATGCTGGTACAAATGTATTGGGTGATCAATGCTGGTACAAATGTATTGGGTGATCAATGCTGGTACAAATGTTGTTGGGTGATCAATGCTGGTACAAATGTATTGGGTGATCAATGCTGGTACAAATGTATTGGGTGATCAAAGCTGGTACACATGTATTGGGTGATCAATGCTGGTACACATGTTGTTAGTAGGTGATAAAAGAGTTTGAAGCATCTAAACGTCTGTGTTATTTTGAATGATTGGTTTCATCTCGATGCCTCAAGCTGTACTTGTACTGTACTGACGAGCATGAAATAAGTTGATCTCAACCATTATATCGCTGAGATCATTAAACAACTGCCAATCTCATGGTTCTATTGTTTTGACACTGAGTTCAAATGAGTGAATTTTTATGGGCTTTCATAGCTAAGTCCAGCAGTAATGTCAATCATTCAACATGTTGAGGTCATGAACTCAAAAGTCACGACTTTAACATGACGCAATGCTTGACGGGAAAATGAATTTTCAAACACGAAACGATTGGAGAAGAATAATTCACGAGTGGTCTCGTTTCAACTCGAGATGTTTGATGTCAGGAGGTGTGTTTTATATGGGAGGTGTGTTTTGTCTGGGAGGTGTGTTTTATATCGGAGGTGTGTTTTATATGTGAGGTGTTTTTATATGTGAAGTGTGCTTTATATGGGAGGTGTGTTTTGTCTGGGAGGTGTGTTTTTTCTGGGAGGTGTGTTTTGTCTGGGAGGTATATTTTTCCAGGAAGGTAAGTTTTTGTCAGGGAGGTATGTCTTTGTCTGTTGGGTATGTGTACTATGTTCGTCACATACCTAAATCACATCTAACTAAAGGTAATCGAACAAGTAACATAATAGTCAGATCATTAGATGTGAACTGCATCTTAACTATGCCAATATCATGAGTTTAATGTCCTTGAAAAAAAACTGTTTTCTTTTCTAAATCCCACATTAGTTACCTTTGTGTATCGAGGCCACTTTTTGTGACGCACGAATTGGTCAACACTCATCCAGATAATAATAATTAATATAAAAATCCCAAATGGTGCCACTATCTGAACACTTTTTATGCCAGTGAATTATATTCATGCTCTATTGTTCCATCAACTTGAAACATTGCACATTAATTACACCGTTTTTACATACACTGTGATGAAAACAAAAGAAAAAAATGAATGACGCACCAGGTGTTCTTGCTGTATGTGCAATGGCTAATGTGATGAGATATAGTCCTCGTCAATGAAGACAGACAAACAACAACAACAAATACCTCATTTAATGTTTGCTTTGTTGTATAAGGAATTTAAATTGGTGCGCCATAAATCTCATCTTTGAACAAAATGTTTATACCCAGATATTTATATCGATTTATAGATTGATTTTTAAAAATTACAGTGGCAAGTCTGTTTGGCCGCTGTTCTTTCTTATATTAATTATCTATTACAGACGTTCCTTCTATACAGATGATTAGTGCGTCCTTTGCTTATCTAAGGTTTATGTCTAGTCTTGCCTTTTTATTAGAGTTTTAAATTTTGATAGACTGTTGTTTTCTCGGTTTCATCAGGCAACCCATCCACGTCGGAATTCCGGACGGGAAGAACGAGAATTTGTATGTGTTTGTTCTTGCAAACGTAATAAGAAAAGTGTTTTATCACTATATCTATCTAAGGGTTGTATTAGATTATCTTTGTGTTGTATTTGCAAGTTAGAATTAGTTTCCTCGTGTATTATTTCAACCAGTCACTGGTGGATTGACATTAAATAAATAACACAACACATATTCGACAAGGAATCAACTCTTTAAAGATTTTATATTAAATGTCGATATCAGTGGCGTCACTAGGGGGTGCGGTGGGGGCGGACCGCACCGGGTGACACCATCAGGGGGGTGACACCAAATGTAAAATTCTGTATGTTCCTGTTATTTGGCACTGGAAAACTCGGAGGAGTTCTATGGGTTAAGTCGTGAGGGGGTGACACCATGAGCTACCGCCCCGGGTGACACCAAACCTAGTGACGCCTCTGGTCGATATCAAGACATTTTCATATCGATTATTTGTCAATGTACACATCATGAAATATGATAGTGCCTGAAATGTAGAACTGTTGGTATAAATCAAATTTTGCACCGATGTTGTTGGTATAAATCAAATTGTGCACCGATGTTGTTGTTATAAATCAAATTGTGCACCGATGTTGTTGGTATAAATCAAATTGTGCACCGATGTTGTTGGCATAAATCAAATTGTGCACCGATGTTGTTGGTATAAATCAAATTGTGCACCGATGTTGTTGGTATAAATCAAATTGTGCACCGATGTTGTTGTTATAAATCAAATTGTGCACCGATGTTGTTGGTATAAATCAAATTGTGCACCGATGTTGTTGGTATAAATCAAATTGTGCACCGATGTTGTTGGTATAAATCAAATTGTGCACCGATGTTGTTGGTATAAATCAAATTGTGCACCGATGCCGAAAGTTTATTCCAATCAACGGGTTTGCCTCTATTATTTTGATTTTGTCCCCAGCCTTACACTTTGTTCCACTAATTATGATGACAGTTAAGTAAATCTAATTTCCCTTTTAGGAAACCCGATCCTTAAGCTGTAACAGCATTGGAGCTTATTTTTACATGTTCGACTTTGTTGTAACCAATGTTACCATATGTAACAGTAACAACATACTGAGTCAGACCTCTTAGAAAGGAGTCTTGAAGCCAGCAAGGATTTATTCCTCAGTTATTGACGTCAGGACGAGTGTTGCCGTATGTAACTGTAGACTTGGACATAAACAATATCACCTTGGCTCCATAAGTTTTATGTTGCCCACCAGGAATCCCCCCCCCCGCCTACAGAATGGGCAACTAACAGGACAAAACGGTTTTTATGACAGCCGATTATTATGTTGGCTCTTGTTTGGGCTATAAAATAGCAGATGTTGTTTAAGGACACATACATAAACACCTAGCCTCATACTCAAAGTGTGCATGTAGTGTAGGTCCCACGTATGTATGTATAGCCACGTATGTATGTATGCCCACGCATGTGCTTGAAATACAGTTTTTCGTTGTTCTCGTGTCACAACGACAGCAATGATTTAAGGTCACTGTTAATTACAGCAGGTGCAAAGTGCAATTATAAGTTAGGGACTATCTACCTGTAGTATGTGAGCTTTAATGGTACTAAGAGTTTGACCTTAGACTCTTAGAGGGAGTTTTTCATTAAGAAAGTAGAATTATTTACAACACAGAATTGTTTGATATGTTTGTATCCCAATTTACAAACATTTACAGCCTGAATCTGTCTTAACTTTCCTTTGCTTTCTAACCCCTGGGGGGCGGGTGGGAGAGGGGAAAGATCTGGTCACCTATCGCTGGACCGAGCTCAGCGTGACACGTAAAATGTAAACAAAAGCACACCGGTGCTTCGATGGGTCGCCTCAACGCGTCAACTCAAACTTTCACGTGGACAAAAAACAATAACAAACAGTGAGTTTGAATTACATACGTTATATAAGGATAAACTAAAAATGCATTAATTTAATTGCAGTACGTTCGATCGATCTGAAATTTTGATACGATGCATTGGTAGGTGACACGAGTATATGTGCCAAATTTCAGCTCGATGGCATCACGGGAAGTGGGTCATTTTTTACTTTTGTTTTTCCGCCCGCCCATGAGATGACGACAGAGACGGCCGCGAAGTTAATATAAGGGATTTAAAAATGTTTAAACAAGTGGAGAAACTCGGACAAAATTAAGTCTCACGAAAACCTGTTTTGCCACTGCACAGCTTATACAACACGGAAGGAATCCGAAAGAATAAAGATTGATCCAAATGGACTTGAAGTTATATTTGTAAAAATTAATCAACGGGTAGGCATTAAATTTGTAATTTGTCCCAGGGCGCAAAATATCACGGTTACGCCTCTGTCTTGTTGATCTAACTTTAATAAAATGAATACAAGAGGCCTCCTTCACAGCAGATGTCAACATGGTCTCCCTTCTAGCCGTTTGCAGATCCGGCCCTGATGATAACACGTTTGGCAGTCGCAGACTTGATGAAGCGAAACTGATCTAAGCGGCGTTGTTTTTTTAGAAGCGTCGGAAACATTCAAACTACGTTAGTCACTGGTGCGAGATATTTGCTGATAACAGAAGCATTAACAAAGGTTCAAGAGAGAAAATCTAACGGGATTTTTTTAAAATTTTGTTTATTTAGGATTAGCTTTTATTTAAAAACAACATCTTTTTGAAATGTTACCTATCTGCTCTTCTGAAAATCAAAGTTTTTTTTCTCCATTTATTCCTCTTAAAGCATAAGTTAATTTTTTTTTCATTTGACAGTTGAGGTAATTTATTACTGATTTCTACATAAGGTAGCTTTCTTTTTGTTAAGCCACTAACATTGCATGTATTTAAGCATGAAATCTGTGCACTACCCGAAATGATCTAAGGGAAAACTTTCTACTAAGGACGTTTGGTATTTGATTTTGATGAAAATGTTGATATGCTGGACATAATTATTTGTATAAGTTCCTGGTTTGGTGGAATTGAAGCACAATTTTCACTTAGTTACTGATACTGTGTCTCTGATAAAGTTATTGTAAATGTAAAAAACTGATATTTTAATATAATTTTCTCCAAAAAGCAATGGTACTGTATTAGCAGTAACCTATTCAAACCTGATTTCTCTGGAGTGCTTTCTGGAATAGGTAATCATTCTAATCTAATGACAATAAACTTGGAATTGTCCAAAAATCAGACAGCATCGTTACGACTGATATTTTCAGTTTTAATGTCAATTTCGCAACCAGGATTTACCATGCGTATCTCAACAACACTCAGCCTTACCATGAATCAGGCATTGAAGACGCTATTTTTGAGGCCCCTATCCTATTAACTCGTGAAGGATTCCGGATTCAACGCATCCGGTTCTGTCGTCAACTTTTTCAAAACGCTCGTAAACACGTTTTCTGAATTGCTAGAGAGCTGAAAAGCTATTAAATTTTCAGATCGATCGAATGTACCGTAATTAAATTAATGCATTTTTAGTTTATCTCTATATGTAGCGGCATGCTTTTGTTGAAATTTTACGCGTCACGCTGAGTTAAGTTCAACCATCAGTGACCAAAACTTTTTACGTTTTACAACAAAGGGTATTTAAGGTAATCTCAGTCTGTAAATGTTTGTCGCGTTTAAGCATGATAAATACTTTTTAATTATTTCTCATATATAAGGGATTTATAGTCCAAAACTTTGTTTTTACGGGGTTGTTTAATCAATCCCTTATATTAACTTCCTTTGTTTTTACGGGGTTGTCTAATTCAATCCCTGATATTAACTTGACCGTCGTCTCTTTGGTTCGCAGGCGGTCGGTCGGGCGGAAAAACAAAAGTCAATTTAAAAAAAAGACCTGTAAAGGCAAAGTTTTTGACTAAAAATCCCTTATATATGAGACATAACTAAAAGTATTGATTATGTTTTTTAAAAATGGGGGAAGGAAGGGGAGGGAGTGTGGGCATCGACGGGTGCGTGAACGCGTAACTGAACTGTAACGTGGGGAAAAAAACAATAACAAACAGTGAAATTGAATTACATACGTTGTATAGAGATAAACTAAAAATGCATTAATTTAATTACGGTACGTTCGATCGATCTGAAATTTTGATACGATGCATTGTTAGGTGACACGAGTATATGTGCCAAATTTCAGCTCGATGGCATCACGGGAAGTGGGTCATTTTTTACTTTTGTTTTTACGCCCGACCGACGTACGAAGAGATGATGACAGACAAAAAGAGAGAGAGAGAGAGAGACAGACAGAGAGACAAGATTTTGAAGTTAATATAAATGATTTAATAAAACAAACCCGTAAAAACAAAGTTTTTGACTATAAATCCCTTATATATGAGAAATAACTAAAAGTATTGATTATGTTCAAACGCGACAAACATTTACAGACTTAATCTGTCTTAACTTCCCTTTGCTTTATAACCCCTAGGGGGCGGGTGGGAGAGGGGAAAGATCTGGTCACCGATCGCTGGACCGAGCTCAGCGTGACACGTAAAATGTAAACAAAAGCACGCCGGTACACCTGGTTAAAACACGAGATGTGTTCACCGATGGCTGGCATGAAGTCAAGTGACCCGTAAAATGTAAACAATAGTGACCGCTACATATAGTTTATATAGATAAACTAAAAATGCATTAATTTAATAACTGTACATTCGATTGCTCTGAAATTTTGATACGATGCATTGTTAGGTGACACGAGCCTATGTGCCAAATTTCAGCTCGGTGGCATTACGAGAAGTGTGTCTTTTTGACTTTTGTTTTTCCGCCCTCCCGACCGACCGACCGACCACGAGCTCAAGACAGAGACGGCGGTGAAATTAATATAAGGGATTTAATTTTAAAAAAGACCCGTAAAAACAAAGTTTTTGACTATAAATCCCTTATATATGAGACATAACTAAAAGTTTTTTTTATGGCAAAACCAACATGGCGTTGGTTTTGCCATTAAAAAAACTCTCTTATGTCGCATTAAACTTTCAACATCATCAGGCGCAGCCCATATCCTCAGCCTCTATGCCCAAACTCTCTGCTCTGAAGAAGAGTTAAAAGACAAAGTCTATGAGGCTCTAGACTCCGCAGTAGCAAATAGTCCCACACATGAGAGTCTATACCTCCTCGGTGACTTCAATGCTAGAGTGGGTGCAGATCACAAAGCTTGGTCCACCAGCATTGGCTTACACGGCATTGGTAAAATTAATAACAACGGCCAGCGACTGCTCGAGCTATGCAGTACTCACAATCTGTGTGTAACTAACACATTCTTCAAATGCAAGAACATCCACAAAGTGTCTTGGAGACATCCCCGCTCCAAGCACTGGCACCAGCTCGATATCGTTCTCACCAGGTGATATGACCTGGCCAGTGTGCTCCAAACACGCAGTTACCACAGTGCTGACTGTGACACAGACCACTCTTTGGTCGCAAGTAGAATCAAATTAATACCAAAGAAATTGTGTCACTCTAAGAACAAGGGTAAAACTCGCATCAACACGTAGAATATCAACTGCCCTGAGATAAGGGATCAGCTTAACACCAAGCTTGAGCACGCTCTTAAGGCCAACACCTCGCAGAAAGCAATCCCCAAACCCCATGATGCTATAGGGACAGAACAAATCGATGCGAATTGGTTCCATCTTCGAGACACTATTTACAACACTTCTCTTGCCGTCCTCGGGAGGAAGGATAGAAAAAATGCATTTGGTTTGAGGCCCACTGGGTTACAATGAATCCCGTGACGGAGACAAAAAGAAAAGCTCTATTGGCCTACAAAGCTTCCCCAAGACCTGACACCCTGCAATGTCTCAGAAATGTCAGAAACACAGCCCGGAAGACTGCACGTTTTTGCGCTAACACTTATTGGGTGGAACTATGCAAAAGCATCCAATCTGCTGCTGATCAGGGAGATATTAAACAAATGTACGAAGGCATAAAAAAGGCCACTGGGCCCACAACATCAAAGTGAGCTCCAATCAAGACAAAATCAGGTGAGATGATCACAGAACGAGACAAGCAGATGCGGCGCTTGACTGAGCACTATCTAGAACTCTATGCGACACAGAATGTAGTATCTGACTCTGCCATAGAAAGAATCCAAGATCTACCAGTGCTAGATCAGCTTGATGCTCCACCGTCACTAGAGGAGCTTAGTAGGGCTATCGATCATCTGAGCAATGGGAAGGCCCCAGGCAACGATGGCATTCCTGTAGAAGTCCTTAAGCAGGTCCAGCCACCACTACTAAAGCCTCTGCACGAACTCATGTGTGATTGCTGGGAACATGGCCACATCCCACAGGATATGCGTGACGCCAAATTAGTCACAAAGGTGATCGCAGCGATTGCAATAACTATCGTGGCATCTCCTTACTGAGTTTTGTGGGAAAGGCTTTTGCCAGAGTGATCCTTGCACGCCTGCAAACTCTGGCACATAATGTCTACCCGGAATCACAATGCGGTTTTCGGGCTGGCCGGTCAACCATGGACATGATCTTCTCACTCCGTCATCCACAAGAGAAATGTCGGGAGAAACAGAAAGCCTTCTTCGTTGCCTTCATAGATCTAACAAAGGCATTTAACCTGGTCAGCCGCAATGGTCTGCTACGTATATTGTAAAAAAATAGGATGTCCGCCGCGGCTTCTCTCCATCATCGAGTCCTTCCACACCAATATGCAAAGCACAGTGCTCTTCGATGGTGCCACCTCAGAACCCTTCCCAGTTTGTAGCGGAGTCAAACAGAGCTGTGTACTGGCTCCAACTCTCTTCGGTATCTTTTTCTCGATGCTACTGCGTCATGCTTTCGAGGAATGCTTCGAGGGTGTAAACATCCATACCAGGACGGATGGAAATCTATACAACATCAGCCATCTCCGTGCGAAGAGAAAAGCGGAAACTGTTTTAATTAGAGAGTTGCTCTTCGCGGATGACGCAGCCCTTACCTCACATTCAGAGATAGGTCTCCAACTTTTGGTCAATAAGTTCTCAGAGGCATTCAAGGATTTTGGTCTAACGATAAGCCTAAAAAAGACCAACATTATGAGACAAGGAACAGACTGCTTCCCAGCAATTTCCATTGAAGGAAACACCTTGTATGTCGTCGAGGATTTCACCTACCTTGGCAGTAACATCACAAGTACACTCTCCCTGGAAAAGGAAATTGAAACCAGAATCTGCAAGGCTGCATCATTAATGGCTAGGTTGATCAAATAGTGTGGAACAATGCACAGCTTACTGATAGGACGAAAATCAATGTGTACCAGGCCTGCGTGCTCAGCACACTCCTCTATGGCAGCGAGTGCTGGACGACCTATGCTAAACAAACAAAGCAACTCAACAGCTTCCACTTACGATGCTTGCGCAGGATTCTGAACATCAAGTGGCAGGATAAGATCACGAATGTCGAGGTACTCAGAAGGAGTCATATGCTGAGTATGCACTCAATCCTGAGTGAGAGGCGCCTGCGGTGGTTGGGACATGTCCGCAGGATGAGCCCGGGGCGCATTCCAAGAGCCTTTTTTACGGCGAGCTGGAAACTGGTATGCGGAAGAGAGGACGCCCCTGCTTGTGCTTCAAGGATGTCTGCAAGAAAGACATGACTCTGGCGCAGATTGACCATAAAACGTGGGAGACCATTGCTGTGGAGCGCACCTCCTTTACAGCAATGGTCTCCCTTACAACCAGGAGCGATGAGAAAAGGGCCAGGAGAAAGGGGAATGGGGGTAGAGTAGCAGGAGAAAACGTCATCATCCCATAAGGATGGACGGATGCCATAGATAGAACTAAAATTATTGATTATGTTGAAACGCGACAAACATTTACAGACTGACACCGAGTGATATCCCCTGGCTTTAAAAATGGGGGAAGGGACGGGAGGGAGCGTGGGCCAGACGGGTGAGTCAAAGCGTGACTGAACCGTCACGTGAAAAAAAAACAATAACAGTGATATTGAATTACATATGGTGTATAGAAAAAACTAAAAATGATTAATTTAATAACTGTACGTTCCATCGATCTGAAATGTTGACGCGATGCATTGTTAGGTGACACGAGCCCATGTGCCAAATTCAGCTCGATGGCATCACGGGAAGTGGGTCATTTTTTACTTTTGTTTTTTCGCCCTCCCGACCGACCGACCGCGAGCCCAAGACAGAGATGGCGGTGAAGTTAATATAAAGGATTTTAAAATGACACACTTCCCGCGATGCATAGTCGTGTTGTGTATATGATATGTGTAGTGTGTATAGAAAATTATTCCAGATAGAACAAGCGAAATCATAGAATGACTTATATAGACAATCCATGTGTTGTGGAAAAAAAAATCTGCTAAGTGGATCAGCGCACATATGGAAAGGAGTTAAGAATGTGTAAGTTTATATTTATAGAAAATTTCAAATTTTGCTCACATATTTCGTCTCTAGATGAACTTGGCTAACAGGACATTTAACAGGACTTCATGAATGAATTTACGTTTTACAATTTTTTTGTTAACGCGTTCTATCAAATAAAATGAACNCAAAAAAAAACTGTTTTAAAAGAATGAGGCCCAGCTGCAGTGAGGAATGTTGAATCTCGCATGAAAAAGCAGAAAATAATTTTTTAGTCTCAAACTAAGTAGTCACACAGGGGGACTCAGAACTTTTGTGTTAGTTGATCAAATTTGATATATCACATTAAATCCCACAATCAGGGGCGGATTAAGACTGCACGGGGCCCCTGGCTGCAATTCAAACTGGGGCCCTATCCAGCCAGTGTACCTTTAGATAAAATGATTGCTAGCAGCTAATACAAGACTGTAACTTGTAAATATTCATCCAAAATGATTATTCATGAAAAAATCGAATTCGAAGAAATAACTTTTTGCCGGTATCCTAAAATTGAGTGTAAAAGACAATTTATAAAATTAAAAAACACATGAAAAAAAAATTCATACTCCACCCTGGGATCGAACCCGTCACCGTTTCCACCACAAGCCTTAGTACAGAGGTTCCTAACCAGTGGTGCATGCACCCCCAAGGGGTGCATGAGCAGGTTACAGGGGGTGCATGATCCATTCAGAGAGAAAAAAAAAGAAAAAGAGGAAGAAAAAAAAAGAAGAAGGAAAAAAAAAGAAAGAAAAGCTGATAATCTGAAAATTTAAACCGTAAGCAAGGCATTCCGCGTTAAAGGGTGCCATATACAACATTTTTTTTTCGCGCATCAGTCTGCGCGTGTCGAAAATTGACGGAGATTTTTTTCGCAAAATGAACGGTTCGCTCTAAATGTTCCTCGGAATTTCGTGTTTTAAGTCACAGTTTTCTAAAAATAATTTAATTTTGTCATCAAATACGTCAGATATATGTCTTCCGGTGACCCTCTAACTGTTTTGAGAGGATGTAAAGTTGGGATTTCTTTTCAATCACTTTCATTGCTCAGTACGCTGCAAAGGTCTTAAAAACATTATTTGTAAGCCATTATTCGTCATTGAAACCTAAAACCTTGAGTTGAGCATCCATGTCCGGTCATTAAAAACATCAACTTCGTCAGTTAAAAATTTGCCTGTGAATGGTACGACTTTCCGATTGTCATCACCCCCTCAAAATCGTTAATAAATAATAAAAAAATAGAGAGTGATGGAACACAAAAGCCTCAGTACTTCCTCTGTGGAAAAATCCTGTTAGACTCCGAGAGCACTTGTAGAAAGTCCATCAATCCAATTCGAAGGACAGTGTTGAGGTCTTCAAGCAGAAGAGAGCTCGCTTCTTGACCTCAGGTACCTTTCCAAGCTTGGATTTTCTTTTTCACAGAAATCTGCACTGGAGGCATCATTCAATGTTGCATATCTTATTGCAAAGAACAAGAAGCCCCACACCATTGGAGAACTTTGGTGAAGCCTTGTGCTCTGGAGATTGTGGAACTGATGTGTGGTCACGAGCAGAGGAAGCAGGTTGAGAAAGTTCCTTTTTTCAATGACACTATTCATTCCTGGATTAGTGACATGGCTGCATACATTCTGGATCAAGTCATGTGCGAGATGAGAAGCTGTCCTTTTCCATTTAGCATGCAGCTGGATGAATCCACTGATGTAGCACAATGCAGTCAGATTCTTGTATTTCTTAGATATGGTCTCAGTGGATTGCTGAATGCTACTACCAAAGCTGTTGATGTGCTGCAGATAGTCAGGGCTTTTTTCACTGAAAACCAGTTTGACTCGACTTCAAGAATTTCCTCAATTTGCACAGGTGGTGCTCCCTCCAAGCTCAGTAATAAGTCAGTTCCTTCTACTGCAGTCTTAATTGTAAATTTTATCCGCTCACATGCCTTGAACCAATGCCTTTTCAAGTTGTTCTGTCAGGAGGTGGTCTCTGAGCATGAAGTTCTGCTCTACCACACTGAGGTACTCTGGTTGTCCAGTGGACGGATACTTTCTCGGTTAGTAGAACTGAGAGTGGAGCTTGTCATTTTCTTGCGAGAAAAAGAGTGACCTTGCGGACAAGTTTGACTGTCCAAATTTCATTCATTACTTGGCATACCTGGCTGACATCTTCACCATCTTGAATGAGATGAACACATCTCTCCAAGGACCTGCTGTGACTGTATTAGATGCTACTGAGAGATTGCAAGCCTTCCTTAACAAAGTGCCACTATTTCAACGACGACTAGAAAAGTCCCAACTTGGCCAACTTTCCACTCTTGGATGAAGTTGTAATATCTGGTGCAGAAGGAAGCACTGAGGGATCACTGCTTGACAAAATCAAAGGGGAAATTTCAGAGCACCTTTCAACATTGCAAAAGTCCTTTGATGGGTATTTCTGTCAAGAAATTGCTAGAAGAGACATTTGGATTCGCAATCCTTTTCTCTGTGACTTGGACAACATTGATGACAGTGACTTTGCTAAAGATGACCTGATTGGTTTGAGAACCAGATAAGTACTGAGGAGTGCCTTCAGTTGCAATACCTTGATTGAATTTTGGTGCGCCCAGCTAGATTCCTACCCACAACTAGCCAAGAAGGCAGTACTGACTCTCCTTCCATTTGCCAATACCTATCTCTGTGAAGCAGGATTCTCCACACCTTTTACGATTAAAACCAATGAAAGGAATAAGTTTAATGCAAAGGATGACATGAGAGTTGCTTTGTCCAAAACAGTCCCCAGATTTAAATCGCTGATTGATCATAAGAAGCAGCAGATCTCTCACTAAATTCCCTGTTGCATATGGCCAAAACTGTTGTGTTCCTAAAATAAACATAGTTTATTATGCATTTTCTGCAAGTTTCACGAAGGGGTGCATGAACTTTTTTGGGCATCTGAAGGGGTGCATGGACCCCAAAAGGTTAGGAACCACTGCCTTAGTACTTCACATTCAGCCACGAGAGCTCATTCAGGGATGTCAATTTAAAATAAATATATAATATTCTTTAATAATTTCTGTTATTAAGCCTATCAAATCAGGTTTTTTGACTGCTAAGACTATCGTGTGGGAAAAGAGATCATTTTAATAGATGAGATTTTATTAATTTATCATATTTTCAGCAATTCATGTATACATTTGTCCACATTTATTATAAAATATGCTAAGTTTGGGGGCCCTAAATCATGGGGGGCCCCTGGCTTTAGCCCGTTCAGCCCCCCCCCCTTAATCCGCCATAGCCCACAATCGATCACAATAAATATCAATAAAACTTAGAGTTCTGAGTCCCCCTGTGTGACTACTTAGTTTGTGACTAACAAATTATTTTCTGCTTTTTCATGCGAGATTCTACATTCCTCGCTACAGCTGGGCCTCATTCTTTTAAAAATGTTGTGTTTTTTTGGTTCATTTTATTGTGTCTCTCTTGCTGCAAACTGTTACACCATAGCGTCTTGAAAAGCTGCACTCGTTGTATTAGCAACTAGTTGAAAATTCTAAGTATTTTCCTTGTATGGATTATAAGATCTAGTATTACAAATCATTTACAGGAAAATGACAATAGTTACAAGACTTATAATGAACTTTTGAGCATTTTAAGGATTCGATGTTTACCTTTCGAAGGACTGTCACACATCTGTAAGGTTTCAACAATATATCTTGGGCCCTGATGCAGTGGTGTCACTAGGGGGGGCGGGGGGGGCGGGCCGCCCCGGGTGACACCCATCAGGGGGTGACACCCGAGCCTAAAATTTTACTGTGTACCATTTTATGTCAGAAAACAAAAGATGACACATTTTTTAATCTAGAAATAAATTAAGAAATACAATGAAATACGTGAAACGTGAAAATTCTTATTAAAAAATATCAGTTAACTTGCAATAATAAAACAGTCCCAACACACGAACAACATTAAAACAAATTAGGAAAAAAAAAGAAATAGTCGCAGCAGAGAGATGTTTAAAACACGGCTGGAATGAAAGAGGCAGTGTCTTCTGTTTTAAAAGATATAAAGGCATGAACGATTCCCACCTCACGAATCCCTCCACCACAGTGGGGTGGGGGGAATACGATTTTTATCACCCCCCCCCAAAGAAAAAAAATCAAATGATGGGTTTTCTTTGTTGATGTTTTTCTTGAGGAAAATTATGATTTCAATGTCTTTGAGTTAATATTTTATATATATATTTATTTATTAAAGGCGTGAAAGCATAGATATGCATGTTTATATACAGGTAGTCCTCCGGTTACGACGGTCCCATCCCGACTTACGCTGTTTAGTGCTTACGATCGCGCCCCCTTAAAGAATAGTATTACGCGTTATTCCATATTTTAAAAAAAAATCCATGAGGTAACGAATTCTTTTCTCTATTTGAAATAAAAAAAATTATTGAAAAATATGTATGATTATTATTTCAACCAACAACTTTCGTTTGCGAATTTTTCAAATGGCGAAGTTTTCAATCAAGTCAATAAAGCTGAGTAAGCTTATAAGTTCCTTTTCAATGCTCATTAGAGAGAGCATCTTAAGCCTTTTTCGTCCCATGCAAATTCTCATTATATATTCTTTTCAACTTTGAAAAGGATCGCTCTCAGCTGCAGTTTGATGTCATCATTGAAAGATAGATGCGAAGTGCGATGCATACATTTGTAAATGACTGTGTGAAATATAGCTCATTCAAAAGCAGCAAAATTTTTAGCTCTGTGCAAGTTTTTTGAGTTTCACTTTGTGCTAATTCCTTTTCTTAACCCTGAGCCTGGGGCTGGAAAATAACTTTTTTAAGAGTTGTGAAAATTGGACTAATTTTGAAGGTAAGCAGTCTTCGAAATCACGCATGAACCTACACGTGGAAGAAAATTAGAAGCCCCGAGCCTAGTGCTCTTTATGGGTCTTCCCGGAAGACCCCCTTAGCAATCTGGCCACCAAAGGGACGTAACAGCTGAGGAACCCCCCCAAAAGCGGCCGCTTCTGAAGTGGCCACCTGGGCATCCAGGACATACAGTCGAAGATGCCTCCCACTAAGTTGCCCTCACAAGGAGGTGGTGGAATTTCCTACTACGACCCGCTACCACTTTGGCGCCATCCCAGCAAAGCACACGGGTCTCCAAGGTTAGGACCGCCGCAGACCGGGTGATAATCAAAGACCTACCTAGGGTGCAACCCCCACTGGAAGGTTTCCTCAGAGCTGGCGTCCAATGCGTTCTTCGCGGCACTTTTTGCTAATCCGTACAAGCGCTCCTGGCCCTAAACCGGCACCGCTCGATGGCGTTGCTAGTAAATTGAGGGGGGACGAAACGGTTGCTTCGGATTTACCCGACCCCTTCTTCGAAATCACTTGAATGTTCTTTCATTAACTTGGCTGCTGCCCATCGGGTGGCGAAAGTGCTGAGCTCAGTTAGGTTTGTAAGAAAGCAAAATTTCTCATGGATGTATTTATATGCACCTAACCAATGTTGTAGGGCTTAAGAAAGTTTGTCAATGATTACCAGAAATACCTCAATCTTGAATTTTTTTTCTCCAGGAGAATGCTGTTTTGTTGATGTCCCTTTATCAAATTGACGCTTTCTTTTTTGTTTGATAGTATTGAAGATTGTTTACACTGTTTTTACCACGGACTTTTCCTTTCCTTTGTCTTCATAGGAACAAAATTAAGAATGCTATTTTTTTAACAAACTCAATGAGAGACTTCCTTTCTAAAATTGTTTCCCAAAATTTCAAGTAAAATAGCGACTTCCAGTTGTTCAATTTCCTTTAGAAATCCTTCTTCTTCAAGTCGGCAGTCACGTGGCTGATTTTCATTCGTTGCTAATTCTTCTAGTGCTGCGATATTCTCATTGTATGAGCTATTAACAGACCTTACAGAATAATGTCAGGCTGACCATCTTGTGTCAGACAAGGCTTTGTTAACATGTATCAATTTCATATGTTTTTGAAGTACCTGTCAACGATGAGTAGATGAAACAAGTCGGGTATAAATATTTTGCAGAAGACAAAAAAATCTGACCGTAGTAGGACAACCTGCTGCTCTTTTCCCAACCAAATTAAAGGAATGAGCTGTGCACGTCACATAATGATCTACAATGCACTTCTCACGAAGAAAAGCCTGATTTCCGTTATACTTCCTACTCATTTGCAGCATTGCCGTATGACTGTCCAAGGCATTTTCAGGGATTCGTACAAACATAATGGCCTGCTTCTTTATTATACACTATAATTCATAAAAAGTTTAGGGGCCCTTAAATTATTGGGGGCTTTAGCCCGTTCAGCACCCCCCCCCTTTTAATCCGCCAAAGGGGTCCACGCATAGTTGACGATGTGGTACGAGGAGGGGGGTGTTTAAGAAATGTGACGTCACATCAAAAACGCGAAACTTTAAATAAAAGTTCCACTTAAATATTTGATTGCTTACCATTTATTTAATTACGTTTTCAATGACTTCACGCGTGTTACGATATTACAGTGCAGACTTACCCTAAATACATATTTAAATGACAAAAAATAATTTGCAACATGCTAACTTTTATTGAGAAAATACGGCTTGGGGGAGGGGTGTCAAAGCTTTGTGACGTCATATCGTAAAAAAGGGGTGGGGTCTAAGTTTTTGTGACAAAGTATGACGCTGGGGGAGGGTGGGGTAAAAATCGGCAACCTCGCGTGACGTCATTTATGGATGGCCCCTTCAGTCGTGAAGGGGTGACACCATGAGCTACCGCCCCGGGTGACACCAACCCTAGTGACGCCTCTGCCCTGATGTTATTATGTTAAAATATTTTACAAGATATCTGGTATCTCCGTGTTACTTTTTGATAATCTTAGCTTAATGAGATTGGTAACATGGAGGGTGTTTGCATTTACTGAAGCGTCAATTTATTGTTAACATCAATCATCAATCCATATTAAAGTAATTACTCTCAGTTCCAGGCCAGCCTTGAATTATACAAAACTGGATTGATGAGGTAGAGGGGATAAAGATAAATATGAGAGAAACTCAGCAAGCACAGTCAACTCTCTTGCATCAAATGACCGATGAGTGTCAATGTCTCTCTTTCTGTCTCTTTATATATGTGTGTGTGTGTGCGCGTGCGTGTATGTATGTCTGTATGTGTGTTTATTTTTTGCTAATTATTTTCTATTGTTTATAGTTTCAATATATACAGCATAATGAACTGACAGATCACTTTCTATATTTGGTCTTGCTTAATTAACTTTGACGGATATTATGTACTTTTATTATCTTTTAAACGCGCAGAGTTTCCCTCCATGGCTCTAAAATTTGGCACTGAATATGTGAAATACATTTTATTTTTTGCGTTTTTTAAAACTCATATTTACTATTTGTGGAAAGTCTTTGAAAGACTTCATGTTATTAAGGATATTTCTACAATCTCCATCTTTTAAACAACTAACAACTTTTAGACATACTGTAAATTTCTGATCAATAATGCTCTAGTGTTCATATAATTTCAAGTTGTTGCTTTTTAACCTCGCAACACGCTCTTACTAAATGATCTTCTTGTTGTAACTGGGGAAATCTGCTAATAGACAGGGCAAAAAAAATGGTTGATGCACTAGGGCAGTGCTTCTCAAACTTTTTAGTGTGGCGGACCGGCAAGAATTTTTTCATTGCACCTGGGACCGGTGAATTATTTTCCCTGTACTGACATGGTAGCGAACTGTCCTTTCTTGGTAAATTCTGCGGACCGGCATCGGATGGCCCACGGACCATCACTGGTCCGTGGACCACCAGTTTGAGAAGCAATGCATTAGGGGAAACGATTGTAGTAAGTTATTTGAAGAGAGAGAGAGAGAGATGGAAAGAGAGAGAGAGAGAGAGCGAAAGAGAGAGAGATATATATAGAGTGATTTCGTGCCATATGTGATATTATTTATAAGGATGACAGAGTCGGAGGTAGGGAAATAGTAGTGAATGGAGAAAACAATATTCATGTTGTTGTTTTTTTAAATTTGTCTTTGTTGTCACACTATTTCAAAAATGTCCAAAGAGCAAAAGCGAAAAGAGTTTTATGTTAAGAGAGAAAGATGGTGAAATAATGAAATATGGGATAAAGAGATGGAGGGAGAGTTGAGAAGAGAGGCTTGGAGATAGAGATAATGGTGGAGATAATACCAACTATAATTTTTTGAAAAACATTTTTTTTAAATGATCACAATTGTAGATTTATAATCTTAAACCTGATACGCTTGCTTTATTTTGTTTGTCTTACATAACTATATAATAAGATATATTGCAAATGTATGTGCTACAGCCTTCAGACATTTCATGTGGATAAAAGTTGTAATTAAAGAAACAGCTGCCCTGGTTGACAAGGGACGTAATTGCGGTTCAACCCTTCATATTATGTATGTCGTAAAAGTTGGACTCAAGATTTCTCAACCTGGCGATTAATATATTTTCAGATTATAAACGTCTCATCATAAGTTCACGTGACTCTGTGCATGATGTCATTCTCTTGTTTACTGTCAGTTTTCACTATCTCATGTTAATAACATTTGAGAGTTGACAATGTAATATAAAAAATATTTGGGTGTTTATTATGTAATCTAAACAAGATTGGAGTGTTTATTATGTAATCTAAACAAGATTGGAGTGTTGGCCAGGTAATCTGAACAAGATTTGAGTTTTCCCAATCTTGTAATGGAAGCAGTATGCATGTCTCGTCAAAAAAGGCGACCATTAACATCCCCGCCCCCTCTGTTCCCACCCACTAGCCCCGGAGCAGGTTTCCTCCAACACATTACTTTGTTGTATTGATCGACTCGGCATAGCGGTGTTGAAATATAAGCTCACAGTAATCACTACAATTCACTCCCCAACGCCTCGAGAACCCTGACGACTAGCATTACAATGTTAGTTTGATTGCCAGGAGCATTTAATATCATGCACTGCAATTTTCCAACTTCCTGTCAAAGGTTTGCCGAGTTGTGTTGCCGTATCTGAATCGACCCTTTAGTGCCACTCTCAATGCTTGAGATAGAGTGGGGTGGTTCAAAACAGAAATATGTTGTTAAATTATGTAATATCATTAGTGTTATTATTTCAGTTATTATTTATTAATGTCACTATAATTATTATCAATATACATAATTCCCGTTGTCTGTATGGATGTAATGCTGTTAAATTGCGCTGCGATCGATTTCGTTTTGTAATGTATGGATGTAATGCTGTTAGGTGGCGCTGCGATCGATTTTGTTTTATAGTGCTACTAATTTTAGAAAGCAGCGCACCAAAAATAACACTTTTCGAACGTTCCGCATAAAATTGTTCAATATGATAATAAATGAATCAAATAAAAATAAATGAAAATCTGTATTACGTTATTTTTTAATCTGTTGTGTATTTATTTTGAAAACTTCCGTCATTTTTGACGGGTGATACACTAGTTATTATGATATGCTTTAAAACATTACATTCACACACTATTACAATATAATGTTAAAATTGTGATACACACTGTACCAATTGAACATCTCTATGACCAGTCTGTTACTTGTATAGGGAAGTTAGCATCCTGTTTGACTAGGATGCGAAAATAAACTCAAAATGATTTAGTGTATATTTTTAACAAATGTAATAACAATTGGATTTCTAGTCCAATTTACTATCACCTGTTGAAGATTAATAACCAAAAATAAAAGAGAAACAATTCAAGGACAAAATATGTTTTAAATTATGTTCAATTAAAAGTGAGAACACATGTAACTCCTACATCACATAAAACTAAGGTCAGGTCAGCTTGGGCGAATTCTTTTAACTTTAAATTGATGATGTGAGACTGAAAAGTGTTAGTTGAAGTCTACTGGCGTTCTGTCTATAGGTTGAATAAAATATGTTTAAAAATCTTATTTTAAAAATGACCCCCTTTTATTTGCATATAGAAAGTGCACTAAAAAGAAGAAAATAAAATTTGTCTATGATAACAGGTGCAATCCTTGAAACTATCCACTGCACATAAAAGCGTGGGGCGCACATCACAACTCATTTCCCTTTGCAACTATTCTTTTGCATATAGCTAAACATTTCTAATTAATATGACAGTAGCATGTATAAGATTAAAGTTGTGAAACTTTTAATGTTTATTAATATTCATGCAAATTGGTATTTATGTTTCGCAGCCTTGTATATGACAGAGGCAGTGGCGGATTTAGCTATAGGGCAGGGGGGGGCGGCTTGCCCCCCCCGCGCCCCTGTTGGGTCTAAAATGGCGCCCCCTAAAGACGCACTCGATGAACACTAAAAATGTGTCACTAGAGCAGAAAAAAATATTGCTAAACACAAAACTTCTAATCAACACCAAACTGCTTGCTAAATATCGTATTTCAAATGATGAAACTGTAATATCTGGCTTAAATCAATCACTCGCATCTGAATTATCGGCGACAATTGATAATGAAATTAAGTCTGCACAATTATTTTCTTTAATTATTGATTCAACCATTGATATATCTAGAATTGATCAGATGTCAGTTTCTTTACGTTAATTTTTTTTAAAAATCAGGACATGTGGAAAGATTTATAGGCTTTTATGGATAGCGAAGTCAATAGTGCGCTCGCCCCACAAGCTGAGGGGCGTGTGATCTAGCCCACGATAAAGCCACAATAAAAATGGAATGACTAACACTAAGAAAGTCCTCCACTGACCTAGAAGGGAGATGGTGGGGCGCCCACCAAGGTCTACCAAGCCCGCCCCTAGTAAGTTCTAATGGAAACATTAGGACCCCGTACGACCACTGGTTGTGGGACTTTAAAAAAATGCTGCCACATTTGCTGAGAAGATTTTAACGGAACTAAAAAAGCGAAACATTGATTTCACACTCTGTCGATGACAGGCATACTCTGGATTAAGAGTGGCCTTCAAACTCAAATAAAGAAACTGTTACCCAATTGTTGTGCCCATGTTTTGAATTTTGCTACTATGGAAGCAATGTCTGTAAACAATGATGTACAATTGTTTTTTGGCACAGCTTTAAGGTTGTATGCATACCTTATGTCTATAAGTTTACCATGTCTACATATTCTTAAAGAACACAAGAAATTTCAATATGAATCAACAGTCTGAAACGACTTTCTGATACAAGATGTGCAAGCCGTAAGCATGCAGTTCATGCAGTTGTCTATTATAGCCACACTTGATTCAGGGGAATCAACAGAATATGAAGGAAATGTTAGAGCAGAAGCTATGGGACTTTCTGGTTTAATAACAAAATATTCTTCTGTTTTTCTGATGCTATTTGTACAAAAGTTATCTTCGTGTCATCAAACTACTTGCAACGCCTTTGCAAAACAATTGATCGATGTTGGAAGAAATAATTTTGTTGAAATGAGAAGCGATGAAGCTTTTAAATTCTGAATGTAGATGTCAAATCATTTATTAACGAAAATTGTTCCAAACTAGATGTTAAAACAGAATTTAAAGAAAAGCGAATTGCAAAAAAGAAAAGCATGGCAGGCGAACTTAGCAGAGTTAAAATGGCTGATGATCCAACCACACGCTTTAAATCTGAAACGTACTTCACTATCATGAATACACTTGTAACACAAATAGATGATCGATTTTATGAATTTTGGAGCACAGTTACTTATTTCTATGTTATTGATCCATCACAAATGTCGGAAGAATATAAAGATTCTTTTCAAAGTTTATGCAAAATTTACTAACACGACATTAACCTTGAAGAAGCCATCGTAGAATATGATACCTTCAAAGATTTGTATGCGGCATTGTATGTATTAATACATAGTGAACTACAACTTATAAAGGTTCAGCAATTCTTGACTGAAAAATCAATGGCATCAGGTCTCCCTAAATTTTCAATACTCTATAAAATTTACTTGACTCTTCCTGTTAGCAGTGCTACTGTTGAAAGAAGTTTCAGTAGATTGAAACCTATCAAAAATTATTTTCGCTCAACAATGACAAACGAACATCTATCTGGATTTGCATTAATTTCAATTGAAGGTAATCTAGCTGAGAACGTTGACTTTGAATCAACGATAAATCGTTTTGCTTCAATGAAATCAGGTAGAAAGCAATTTATATAGGTCTCATGGCTCTTTCTTATCTTATCTTATCTCATCTTATCTGTTTCAGACGCTCCTTCTATACAGAAGAATATTGCGTCCTATGCTTATCCATGGTTTGTGTTTAGTCCTGCATTCTTGTTAGAGTTTTAAATGTTTATTTAAGGAACTTAAAATCATTGTTTGTGTAAAGTTCATTGATTTTCCCAAAGTTTGATGCTCAAACTTCCAATGAAAATTTATTCTTTTAAATTCTGAAGTAAATTGTTTAGTTTATTTATAAGTATAATATTATTGGCACTCTTTGTGTGTGTGTTACTAATCCTGACCAATCCGCTCCACCAAAGTCTCTGTATTTTTTCATTATTTGTAGCATCAGATTGCCTGGTCTTAAACTGAACTATTTTCCCAGCTAAAATTCTCATTTCATTCTTTCAGATAGAGAACTATTACAAGAACTGAAAACAGTAGCTCTTAAAATTTTAATTAAAAAAATAATAAGTTGTTCTCTTTGGAACTAAGTTCATAATTTACTGACATCTTTTTATCCTACATATGATATGTGCATATAATATATCTCTATATATATAAGAGGCATTTGTTGTCTGTCTGTTCCCTAATAACTCAAGATCCAGACAACCAAATAACGTGAAATTTGGTACACGTACACAAAATTATACCGGAAAGGTTATTAAACAGGTTTCGTTCCTTATATATAAGATACTGGGGCCCGGGGGCCCAAAATGTAGTTTTTCCCTATATGAGCTATATAAAATAAAAATTATTGAAAATTAAGACGTAAAATAATGACGCAAATTAATAAACATTTTGGTGTCGAGATTAACAAGAAGGCGATTATCGCCATAAAATAATTTTTTTGTTGTTGTTGCTTTGTTGTTGTTTTGTTGTTGTTGCTTTGTTGTTGTTGCTGTTGTAGTTGTTGTTGCTTTGTTATTGTTTTGTTGTTGATGTTTTTGTTGTTTTGTTTTTGTTGTTGTTGCTGCTTTTGTGTTGTTTTTGCTGTTGTTGTCCACATCCCTTGCGCTGCGACGACAATGTCCTTCATGTTGTTGTTGCTTTGTTGTTGTTGCTGTTTTATTTGTTGTTTTGTTGTTGTTGCTTTGTTGTTGTTGCTGTTGTAGTTGTTGTTTTGTTGTTGTAGTTGTTGTTTTGTTGTTGTTATGGTTTTTTTTTGTTGTTTTGTTGTTTTGTTGTTTTTGTTGTTGTTTTGTTGTTGTTTTTGTTTTGTTGCTGTTGTTGTTAAACCCGGGCGGGAGCCGGGTACTTGCCCCTAGTATATATATAAAATATGATACATGATTTCTTTAATTATTTAGGCCTTTTATTAATTATTAACATTTTTTTAAAATACATTATATTTTGTTTCCATTTGTGACCTATTACTCTCCTGAATATAAAGAAATGGTTTGTATATTGAAGAGATTCATTGCAATGGTTTGATGTAAACAAACATTATCTCTATATATATAAGCCGCATTTGTTGTCTGTCTGTTCCCTAATAACTCAAGATCCAGACAACCAAATAACGTGAAATTTGGTACACGTACACAAAATTATACCGGAAAGGTTATTAAACAGGTTTCGTTCCATATATATAAGATACTGGGGCCCGGGGGCCCAAAATGTAGTTTTTCCCTATATGAGCTATATAAAATAAAAATTATTGAAAATTAAGACGTAAAATAATGACGCAAATTAATAAACATTTTGGTGTCGAGATTAACAAGAAGGCGATTATCGCCATAAAATAATTTTTTTTGTTGTTGTTGCTTTGTTGTTGTTGCTTTTGTTGTTGTCGTTGTTGTTTTGTTGTTGTTGCTTTGTTGTTGTTGCTGTTGTTGTTGTAGTTGTTGTTTTGTTGTTGTTTTGTTGTTGATGTTTTGTTATTGTTTTGTTTTTGTTGTTGTTGCTGTTGTTGTTTTTGTTGTTGTTGCTGTTGTTGCTTTTGTGTTGTTTTTGCTGTTGTTGTTGTTGTCCACATCCCTTGCCCTGCGACGACAATGTCCTTCATGTTGTTGTTGCTTTGTTGTTGTTGCTGTTGTTGCTTTGTTGTTGTTTTGTTGTTGTTGCTGTTGTTGTTGTAGTTGTTTTATTGTTGTTTTGTTGTTGATTTTGTTGTTTTTTTGTTGTTTTGTTTTTGTTGTTTTGTTGCTGTTGCTGTTTCTGTTGTTGGTTTTGTCGTTGTTGCTGTTGTTGTTGCTGTTGTTGTTGTAGTTGTTGTTTTGTTGTTGTTGCTTTGTTGTTGTTGCTGTTGTTGTTGTAGTTGTTGTTGTTTTGTTTTTGTTGTTTGTTTTTGTTGTTTTGTTGCTGTTGCTGCTTTGTTGTTGTTGCTGTTGTTGTTGTAGTTGTTGTTGTTTTGTTTTTGTTGTTTGTTTTTGTTGTTTTGTTGCTGTTGTTTTTTTTGTTGTTGTTGCTGTTGTTGTTAAGCCCGGGAGAAGCCGGGTACTTGCCCCTAGTATTAAATAATGTACTTTGAATGATCAACGCAGCATATATTATTCAACACTTAGTTATTTGTTTGAGTTACTGTCACTGCTATTTATGCCAAGCTGAACAAACTGATGAGTCATCTTGCAGATAGTACAACAAACTATTGGAGGCCTATAAAAAAAATTAATCAAATTCTACCTCATTATCAAATACATTTTAGATGTTTTATTTAGCCCAAAGACTATAAACATATTATGCTGAGTTTTCTATGTTAAAGTCTGCTATGATATTCAGCAATTG